>JAGFMF010011785.1:1778393-1836003 GCA_019455555.1 Galemys pyrenaicus | reverse complement strand
CCCCCCTGGCCGGCAGCAGGGATCGAACTCGCGCTGCAGTGGCTGCGATTTGCTTCGTAGTGCGTTGCTTAACCCACTGCGCCACCAGGGGAGGCCCTGGTGTTGGATTTTTAATGTGCAGAATAACATATAAAATTGCTGGTAGTTAATCTGACAACGGTAAATAATTGGGGCTTGTGAGTACATTATATATTAAAGTCAGTTGTTTGTAAAAATCGTATTTGCCTTTATATTCCATATTGTTTCATCTCTTGAACTGTAATGGACTGTAATGCAAGTGTTTTGGTTTAAATTTCAGCTTCACATCTTTCCAGTTACATATCCTAACTGGAAAAAGGAGTTTATCCTCATTATTTCCTGTTCCATACAGTAGGGATAAAATGCTCACGAGCAGTGGGTTGCTCAGGGGCGTTACGTGAGATGGAATAAATGAAGTGCTTTGCATCATTTCGGGTACAATACACATTTAACAGATAGTGGAAGCTGTTAGTCCTGCTGTTGATGACATTTTCCTTGTTACTCAGGAGACCTCAGTGGAATTGTTGGGTTCCAGGGTAACTGTTTAACTTTTGGAGGAGCTGCCAAACAGTTTTAGAAAGTGACTGTGACATTGCACATTCTCACCAGCAATTTGTAACGGTAATCCGGCCATATCCTTGCCCACATTTGTTTTTGTCTGTTTATCGGAGCATTCCTAGTGGATGAGAGGTGACACCCTTTGTAGTTCTGAGTTGTATTGAGCATTCTTTTGTGCTCATTTGTGTGTCTTTGGAGACATGTCTTTTTTAGATCCTGTGCCCATTTTTTCAGTTGAGTTTATTTTTGAATTTTAAAAGGTCCTTCTATATTAATATATATAATTGGATACAAATCTCTTATCAGTTACATGATCTGTGCATATATTTCCTCTGTCAGTTCTCTCCCTTTCCTGATAGTATTTCACTTTCTTAATAGTATCATTTTACATCTGGTACTGCTCTTGGATCTTTCATCTACTCATTAAGTCAGTTTCTTCCTCATCCGTTCTCCCATTGTCCATACTCACTGTTAATTTCATTGCTTCAAATCTGAATACTTGCTGAAATCTTATAATTAGCCTCTACTTCATACTTACTCTTTCTTTAATTCCATTAACAGATTGTCCTAGCTGAACATATTTCATAACATGTCACTCAGAAGTCTGTTATGGCCCCAGTTAAAGCTCAGGCCAGCCTTCAGCAGGGCAGCTGCAGTCCTCCTTTATCTCCTGCCCCTCCCTGTCACGTGTAGGAGGAAGCTCAGGTAATGACTTGTCACCAGAGGCAGTCTAGGTAATTATTTGGAAATAGTTTGATCCTATTGAGACTTGTTTTTAAGCTTTGATTGAAATGATCAAAACTGCACTTTGTTTGGCGCCTATTTGTCCCCAATATTGAGGCAAAACTTCTGAATACATTTTCTACTTAGGGAAGTTTTCTGTCTATTATTTGATTTCATAGCCTCCGTTCATTTTGTTCTTTCTCTCAAAGATACTAATGAGCTCTGTGTTCATCTCTAACCTCTGCTCTCCTGTTCTCTCCTGCTGTTTTCCTAGTTTTATTCTCTTCCTGTCTTTTGGTGGAAGTTCCCCAAAGTGCCTCCCATCTCTTTGCTGCACTTTCTGCATTGCAGTACAGAGGGCAACACCATCCAGGTCTGAAATTTTGCTTGGTGGGTGGATCCTGGATGCTGTTAGTTCTGAATACTATTAGAGTCACCTTTCTGTTCGTTCACTGGCAGACAGATGGAAGCACCCTAACAGGTGTTAGTTAACCTGAGCAGAATGGTCAGAGCTGGAGGCTGGGTCTTAAGCACATCCATGGGAACGCGGCTCTGTGTGCTTTCTTCTGTGTCAGCTTACGTTGTGATACCCCTGGCCTACATTTTGTCTCTGGTGCAACTGGCAAATTATGAGCTCTACCTTTGCCTCCTTCCTGGGACAGTTGAGCCCCATTCACTCATGCCAGATGTTTTAAAAATACTTCTTCGGAGGGCCCTCCCCTGGTGGCGCAGTGGGTTAAGAAACACATTATGAAGCAAAACGCAGCCACTGTAGCATGAGTTCTATCCCTGCCGCTGGCCAGAGAGGTGACCCACATGGTGGGGCAGACCTCTCCTGCCTCACCCGCTGCTCCCCTCAGCAGTGTACTTCTGTTGATCTGCCTGTTCTGCTCCCCACTCACTCTTTGGTGGGTTCTCTCACCCCCTGCACTTCTGGCCTGTACCCCAGTTCTTACATGAATAAATAAATCTTAAAAATATGTATATACTTCTTCGGAGGCAGAATGCAGTCTTGAGTGTCTCAGTGCAGCCACTTTTGAATGTTGCCGATCTGAACAGCATGTTGCCAAACTGTCCATGGCCCCTTACGCTGAACCTGCCAAATGGACAGGCCTCAGGGGTCCTCTGTCAGAGTCGCTTGTTCATACCGGAGTGCTTGGTATAGCTGGCGACGTTTGGGGAGCAATATCCTCCTATCATTCTGGCACATTCCCCCTGTATTTTTAACTAAAGTTTGTGGCAGTATAGAGAACTCTGTTCCCTAGTTTCCAGGGTTCTGCCAATTTTACCATACTTAAATTATTTTGATTAGGATGTGGTAGATGGGAGGAATTCTGTGCTCTCCTCAAGTCCTCCTCTTACTCTAACGACACTAGAATCTTAGTGACAAGACATAACACTAGGGAATACCAGGTTCCCTCTGAATTCCTCTTGGATTTGTAACTCTCTGGTGGTGCTTATGTCATGACTAACAGGTGGTATATTTTCTTTGTCTTACCTTGGACAGTGAGTCTAAGGTTTTATAGTATTGGCTGTGTTTGTTTTTAAGTGAGTTAATTGCTTACTTGGAAGTTTTTTAAACAATTGAAACAGCAGTTACACTCTTAAGTAGGTCACAACTGCCTCTGAGTTTCTTAATATTGCTTCTGTAACAGGAAAACTTGTAGCAAAAGGTTAGGCTTTGCATGTTGCTACAGTCAGGGAACATGTAGAAATGTGCTCTCATACAAAGTTAAGGGCAGAGATTAAATACTTATTAATTACAAGGGCTGTTGCCACTCAGACACAGGTAAAAATAAAATTGTATCATTTCCCCCAGTTTTTTTAATATTGTAGAAAAAAGTACATATTCAGTTTGCCATTTTCAAGTGTGTGCTTGAGTGTCATTACTTATATTAACAATGTTGAGTGACCAACACTGCTTTCTATTTCTTAAAGTTGGTCTTTGCCCCAAACAGTAGGCAGTAATGCTGCATCACCCCGCTCCTCCTTGGTAACTTCTAATCTACTTACTATCTCTATGAATTTGCTTGTTTTGTATATTTCACATAAGTGGAGTTGTACTTCTGTCCTTTTATATCTGACTTAATGTTCAGTACAATGTTTTGATAATGTTTTCGGTGGTTGTCCGTTGTGGTATGTTGCACAAGGCTTCATTCCCTGTTGACTAACAGGTGACTGTATAGACTGTTTTGTTTGTCCATCTGCACGTAGGTTGTTTCCACCTCTTGACTATTGAGTGAATAATGCTTCTGTGAATATTTATGTAAAAGTATCTGCTTGTTTTTCTGTTTTGGGGGCTATTCCTAGGAGTAGAATTGGTGGGTCACACCATAATTTTCCTTTAATTATATGAGGAAACACCCAAACTGTTGTCTAAAACACCTGGATTGTTTCTCTCTCCCCACTAATGGTACTTAGGGATTCCAGTTTCTCAACATCGTTGTTAACATTTGTTATATTCTGGGTTGGGGGGGGGGGGTTGTTGTTTCATGTTTGTTTTTAGTAGGTGAGAAATGGTATTGTGTGGGTTTAATGTGAATTTTCCTAGTAATTAATGATGTTGAGCATCTTTACATGTACTTACTGGCTATTCTCTATCTTTTTTGAAGAAATATCTATTCATGTCTGTGAATGTAATAGACATTAAAGTATACATATTTTTATATCTTTTTGCGTTACAATTCTTTATATAATCTGCATGTTAGGCTCCTGTGTATGTGATTTGCACACAGTTTCTCCCATTCAGTGGGTTGCCTTTTCACTCCATTGACAGTGCCCTTTGCATGGGCATTTTTAATTAATGAAGTTCAGCACTCCAATCTATTTTTCCTTTTGTTGCCCTTGCTTTTGTTGTTACATTTAGGAAGTCATTGCCAAATCCAAAGTCATGGAAATTTGTCCCTTTGTTTTCTTCTGAAGCATTTTATAGTTTAGCTCTCATATTTAGGCCTTGGTCCATTTTAATTTGTATATGTGGTGTAAAATAAGAGTCCAGTGTCATTCTTTTGCATATGAATATCCAGTTTTCCAGGCAGTTTATTCAAGAAGCTATACTTCCTCACTGAATGGCCTTAACACCTTGTTGAAATTCAGTTGACTGTAAACATTAGGATTTATTTCTGGACTCTCAGTTCTGTCCCACTGGTCTGTCTTTATGCCAGTGCCACACTGTTTCTGATTACCACAGCTTACAAGCCAGGTATGTCAGTTTAATTCTATCCGTAATCCCCAGTCATCCCACACAGGAAATCTGGTTCATGGCATGCTGGGATTTATAGTCTAAGGACACTACATGTACCTGGGGATGGGAAAAATGGCAACTTCCCTCCTAGAGGTGTATCTGTAATGCTCCTATAGTGTATTCTCTAGTATCTCTAATGCATGATATACTCTCTAATCTATTTTCTTACTATAAAGCCTGTAGTAGCATTTCTAATTTTTCATTGTAGTAGTTCATGTCATTCCCTGCCCCTCCCCCCTTAGTCTGATTTCATTGAGTTACTTTCGCTCCCTCCCGCCCCTCCCTCCCCTCAATGTTTTTCTGTTCTCTGTTTTGGTTATCTCTTGTGAGTTTTATTTTCTTCCTTCTGGTAAGTTTGAATTTTTTCCCCCATGTCCTTAAACTATACAGGTAGGTTATTGATTTGAGGTCTTTTTTAAAGATTCATTTTTAATTATTTATGCATATAAGAAATGGGGTAGAGGCCAGAGGTGCTGGGGATAAGAGGACTCACCAGAGATAGAGTGGGGAGCAGAACAGGCAGATCTACTGAAATACACTGCTGAGCGGTGCAGCAGGCAAGACAGGAGAGGTCTGCTCCAACATGTAGGTCAGCAACCTGGCCAGCATTGAACTCATGCTACAGTAGCTACTGATAGGTTGGCAGTGCTGAGACTCTAACCCTTGCACCACCAGGAAGGCCCAAGATCTTTCTTTTTTAATGAAGTTGTTTATAGCTACTCATATCCTCTAAGTATTGCTTTTGCTGCTCTCTATAAATTTTGTTGTTTTCATTTTAATTCATGTTAAGGTATTTCCTAGTTGCTTTTATGACTACTACTTTGATTGGTTGATAAAGAGTGTGTCTAATTTTCACATACTTGTTTTCCTTATGTTTGATTTCTAGTTTCATTCTGCTGTGGGCAGAAAAAAATATTTGGTGTGGTTTCAGTCTTTATAAACTTATTTAAGACTTGTTTTTTGTTCTGTCTTTTAACCATAACTTATTTATAATGTTCAAGTCATCTGTTTCCTTACAGATCTTCTATTTGGTTTTTCTGTTATTGAAAATGAGATACTGAAATCTACAACTGATACTACAGATATGTTTCTTCATTTATGTCCATTTTTGTTTCATATATATATATTTCTCTCATTAGGTGCATAGGTACTTAAAATTGTTGCATCATCTTGAAAGGTCAAACCTTTTATCAAATATAATGTGCTTTTTTGTTCTTATAATCTTTTTTTTTTTTTTTAAGATTTATTTATTTATGCACACACGAGCTGGTGTACAGGCCAGAGTCGTGGGAGGTGAGAGGATTCATCAGACAGAGCGGGGAGCAGAACAGGCAGACTGACTGAAACACACTGCCAAGGGCAGCAGTGGGCGAGGCAGGAGAGGTCTGCTGCACCATGTGGGTCCCCTCCCTGGCCAGCAGCAGGGATTGAACTCGTGCTGCAGTGGCTGCGGTTTGCTTCATAGTGCGTTGCTTAACCCACTGCGCCACCAGGGAAGCCCCTGTTCTTATAATCTTTTTAAATTAAAATATACTTTGATGATAATGTAGCCACATGTAGCTCTCTCTCGGTTACTCTTTGTATGAAATATCTTTTCTACCATTTTATTTTAAACCCTGTGCCTTTATATCTAAAATGAGCCTGTTATAGACAACAATGAGATAAATTATGCTTTTTAATCCAGTCTGTCAGTCTGCTGTCTAGATATTTGATTCATTTAATTGTACTTTTTTATAAATTTAATTCATTTACATTTAAAATAATTACTGATAAGAAAGAATTTGCTTCAGCCACTCAGCTATTTCTTTTCTGGGTATTTACCTGTTTTCAGTTTCTTCATGATTAGCTTTTAAAAATACTTAATAGATTTTTGATATATCTTTTTGATTCCCATCTTTCTTTTCATTTTTGCTTTTATTTTCCTAGTAGTTACCATGAGACTTACAGTAACATCTTAAACTCATAACAGTGTAGTTTGGCTAATTCACACTTAGCAACTCTGCTGTTAAACATCTTTGTCCCTCCCCTTCATATTGTTACTGTCACAGATAAGTTAATATAGTATACGACTTAACATAGGTTTATAATTACTATTTTATGGATTTGCCTTTTAAAATCATGTAGGAGAAAGAGGAGTTGTAAACCAACAGTAATAATGTGATTGTTGACTTTTATAATTATCTGAGGAGTAGGGGGCATAGCTGGTTTGTGTACACTGCTCTCTTAGCAAAGTTCAGCAACTGCCTTGGTTACTAAAGTGTCTGATCACTGGTTCTAATAACTGACTTTGACTGCTCATCTGTTAAAGATGGCTTCTTAATTAATTAATTTGAAAAAGGGATATAACCAATAATTATAAGGGGGTGTGAACCAGTAAACATGAGTGAAGAGTGTCAGTGTCATTCATAACTACAGAAGTGTTGATCAAAACAACAGTGATTCATGGATTATTCACTTAAGAGGTTTGCACACCTTTTTTCCTTAGTTTATGATTGACATCCAGTGTTGATAAAGGTGTGGGAGAGTAGACGTTGTTATTTATTGATTTGGTACAACCTTTCTGGAAAGTAGTCTGTTAATATACATCACAAAGCTACACGCACAGCCCTTTGAGCCAACAATTCCACTGATGAAGATTACCCTACAGAGAATTTCAAAGATAGGTCAAGGCAGTTATGCACAGATGTCCATTGTGCTCATAATTTAAAAAATATGAACTATTGAAATTCTGTATACAAAGAGAACTCCAGTTATTGTCAATCCATATAGCAGGAGCTACATAACCTTTAAATAGAATGAATTAGCTCTTTTTATACTAAAATGATACCTTAGGGAGCCTCCCTTTTGGCATAGGGGTTAAAGTCTCAGTGCTATCAAACTATTGCCAGCCACTGTGGTATGAGTTCGATCCCCAGCCAGGGACCCACACAACACAGCAGACCTCTCCTGTCTTGCCACTGCTCTCCTCAGCAGTGTATTTCAGTAGCTCTGCCTATTCTGCTCCCCACTCCATCTCTGGTGAGTCCTCTCACACACACACACACACACACCCCACCTCTGGCCTATATCCCAGTTCTTGATGCCTAAGTAAATAAAAATAGATCTTTAAAAAAAAATAGTGACATCTTAATCCATTCAGGATAGTATTACAAAGTACCATACACTGGGTGGTTTACAACCAATGAATTTATTTCTTAGATTTCTGAAAACTAGAAAGCCCAAGGTCAAGGCACTGGCAGATTAGATGTCTGACAAGGGTCTTCTTGGTTCATAGACAACCATCTTTTCACTGAGTCCTCACATGACCAAAGGTGAAGGAATTCTCTGGCCTCTCTTTTATATAGAATATTAATCCGCTGCGTGCTCTCATGACCCAGTCAACTCCTAAAGACCCTCACCTTCAAAATAGCCATCGCTTTGAGGGAATAGGTTTCAACATAAGAATTTGGAGGGCGTAGTGTGGAGCATGTGGGAAGTTCTGCACAATAAATTGAGGAACAACAGCTAAGTGCAGAATAAAATGTAGTTAATGAACCTAGGAGAGAAGGGATTTTTATTTTATGTATGCACAGAAAACTTTCTAGAAATATATACAGCAGTTTGTTAATGGTGACTTCTTTCAGAGGGGAGACTGGGAATAAATACTTGTAACAACTTTCTGTAAATGTTTTCTCATGTATTATTCCCTTTACCCTTTCTGAAAAAGAGCTAAAAGTAAAAGTCTACAGTGATGAACTCTAGCAGAGATCTGTTTACCCAGATATAGTTCCTGGAATTTTCATTTTTCAAGTTAAGATATTTATATAGTTCACTTTTCCTTTTGAAATTGCAAACACTTATATAGCTTGTTTCCTGGTCTGTTTCTGTTTTAAATTTTCATGCAATGTTTGAAGAGGTATCGACAAGTTAATACATCATTCTAAAAACATTGTCATAAACCTCTTGAAATTATTAATGACTAATCTGGTATTTTGGCATCTTAGAAGAAGCCACGTGGTGTCAGGAAAAACAGGATAGGCTTGGGAGCCATAGAGACCTAGATTCAGCTCCCAACTTAACGAAACTAGCTTTTAATGTTGGGAAAGTTACTAAAAATAGTTAACTTGAGGATAACTAACCTTCCTTTGCCGAGCCATGAAGATTAAGTGGAGAAAGGTGTGTAGTCCCCAGTAGACAGCAGCTACTCAGGAAACATGGCATCTCCCATGCTCTCAAACATCACTTTCCAATTTTGTTCATTCTGTTTCTCTTGTCTCATACTTGGAAAATGGTATTTAGCAATATTTGGGTATAAGAACCAGGTGACAAGAAATATGATAAGTCTTTAGGCTGTCTGGTTTGTTTTTATTTACTGTGGAATGCTAGTGCTTGAGCAGGATCTTTAGTTCATCTTACTGGTTGCTGCTGCGGACAACTTTGTCTAATACCTGACTTGCCCCACAAAATACTTTCACAGTAGCACAGGCTCCTATTCTTTCTTAAGACTTTATCTTCAGGTTGAGTTTGGTAAAAGGCAAAATTTACTATATCCCTTTTGGTCTACAACTTCGTACACAGTGTGGGGACTACCACAAGGAATCCCTCACCTTACCACCTGGTTCCGCTTCACATGAATAGAGGTTCCTGAAAGCTGAGGTTCGGAGAGCAGAGAGACCCAAGTTGTTCCTGGCCCCAGTGGTGCTGAAGGACCAGAGGTTCAGTGCTCCGGACCCACCACTCCAGCCCCCTTGCACTGCACTCTCGCCGGACTCTGTCCTAGCTGTCTCCATCAGTTCCTTGAGCTGTCATGTGAAATCCTACTTCAGAGCCTTTCTGTGTGTTTACTTCTCCCCAGAACTCCATCCTTCTTTCCTCACCCCAGGTTGGCAAACGTGAATCCAAGGCAGAATTTAAGTTTCTGTCGTTTCATCCTAAGTGTCATATTTGTATGAGTAGGAGTATTGATTCTGTTATTTACTGAATGTTTATTTAGGGGATGTGCATAGTTTTAAGATTTGATCTCTCTAGATTCTATTCTCTTACTCAGACAGGCAGAATCGTGAGCTAACCCCATGAAGAGTGGTGTGGGGTCCTACTTTGGCACACTCTCACTGTGAGCCTTGCTCTGGGAAACGAGTGTTCTGCCTCCCAGGGCTCCCAGGCAAGGCGACTTTACGTATGTAACTCTGGGCCTTTTCTTAGTTTTATTAGTGAGCAATTTATTTCTCTTTGGGCTAGAATTTGTAATAATTTTTCTTTCTCTTGTAGCACTGAGTAAGATTTGTGATGAAATGGAGCCTGGAACAAACTCTTTTCGAGTAGAATTTCCTGATTTTTCCAGCACCATTCTGCAGAAACTGAACCAGCAGCGCCAGCAAGGACAATTATGTGACGTTTCCATTGTAGTCCAGGGCCACATTTTCCGGGCACACAAAGCTGTTCTTGCTGCCAGCTCACCCTACTTTTGTGACCAGGTACTCCTGAAAAACAGCAGGAGGATTGTTTTGCCTGATGTGATGAACCCAAGAGTGTTTGAGAACATTCTCCTCTCCAGTTATACAGGACGTCTGGTAATGCCTGCTCCAGAAATTGTTAGTTACTTAACAGCAGCAAGCTTCCTCCAGATGTGGCACGTGGTAGACAAATGCACTGAGGTTTTGGAGGGAAACCCTACAGTCCTTTGTCAGAAACTAAATCACGGCAGTGACCACCAGTCTCCAAGCAGCAGTAGTTATAATGGCCTGGTCGAGAGCTTTGAGCTGGGCTCTGGAGGCCATGCTGACTTCCCCAAAGCCCAAGAACTGAGGGATGGAGAGAATGAAGAGGAGAGCACCAAAGATGAACTGTCATCTCAGCTCACTGAGCACGAATACCTCCCCAGCAACTCCTCCACGGAGCATGACCGGCTGAGCACCGAAATGGCGAGCCAGGATGGAGAGGAAGGGGCCAGTGACAGCGCTGAGTTCCACTACACCAGGCCCATGTACAGCAAGCCCAGCATAATGGCGCACAAGCGCTGGGTGCATGTGAAGCCCGAGCGCTTTGAGCAGGCGTGCGAGGGCATGGACGTCCACGCCCCCTACGATGAGCACCAGGTCACTGAGTCCATCAATACTGTGCAGACAGAGCACGCGGTCCAGCCCTCGGGGGTGGAAGAAGACTTCCACATTGGGGAAAAAAAAGTGGAAGCAGAGTTTGATGAACAGGCTGACGAAAGCAATTACGATGAGCAGGTAGATTTCTATGGTTCTTCCATGGAAGAGTTTTCTGGAGAGAGGTCAGATGGGAATTTAATTGGGCATAGACAGGAAGCGGCCCTAGCAGCTGGCTATAGTGAGAACATTGAAATGGTAACAGGGATTAAAGAAGAAACTTCCCACTTAGGATTCTCAGCCACTGACAAGCTGTATCCTTGTCAGTGTGGGAAAAGTTTCACTCACAAGAGTCAGAGAGATCGACACATGAGCATGCACCTCGGCCTTCGGCCTTACGGCTGTGGTGTCTGTGGTAAGAAATTCAAAATGAAGCATCATCTCGTGGGCCACATGAAAATTCACACGGGCATAAAGCCCTATGAGTGTAATATCTGCGCAAAGAGATTTATGTGGAGGGACAGTTTCCACAGGCATGTGACTTCTTGTACCAAGTCCTACGAAGCTGCAAAGGCTGAGCAGAATACGGCTGAGGCTAACTAAAAATAGGGTCTGGCCCTTGAGTGGCAGGCACAAAAATAAACTATGGTAATTATGCAAATCTGGGCACAGATGATGCGTGCTACTTGCTATTATAAGAGAAGCTTTAAAAAAAGGAAGATATTTCTGAAAGACCAGCTCTAAGTAGGCCAATTAAAAAATCTAATTCCTCAAATTGATATGTTCCAGTCCAGGCCTGGAGTGTGTAATGGGGCTAAGTTAACCCACCTCCCAGCTGTGAGGTAAACCTCAGGCCCGGGTGACGAGGCAGGTGGACTTGTGCCTGTGCTCGGGATTGAACTCCAGGCTGCCAGTCCCACTTGGGTGGCAGCAGGCCATCACTTGTTGTTACAAGGTCATGTTGAAATTTACTTCGCTCTTCTACAGATACTTAGGTGGTGTGGATTTATTTTGGTAGCCGCTTCACTGAATGAAATGCTACTTACAAATAATGTGATCCCTCTGATGCGAAATTAACAGAGCTCTCTTACCTGGTTTTATTCTTTCTAAAGGGTATTTCAGCTCAAACTATGGAGAGACTGAGGGTGACATCCTAAGTATGAAGCAAATACTTTGGTACGAGCTTCAGTTTCTATAAGATGCCACTGTCACAATATGTTTCAGACTCTTGAGAAGACAAAATTTTGTATTTTAGTACTAACATTTATTTAGTTTGAAAAATTATCTAATTTTAATTCTCTAGGGTGCCAGAGATAGGTATTTCTAACGCGTTTGCTGTCGCAAATCCCGTTCGCTTGTAGCGTGCACAGTGGGGTTTGCTCGGGCTAGGCTTGTGTGGCCGCTGTGACCGGCACGGTACCGCTGGCCGCCCTGAGCTAGATGGTGGCGGTTCCCAAAGAGGGCCGCCAGCGGCCGTTGGTGGGGCGGAGCCGGAAGTCCTGGCCCAGAGCAGCCCGTGAACCTGAGCTAATAGAGGGCTACCGTGACACTCTGCCAGAGAATAGCGAGTGCCGGGTTTTACTTGAGGAAAAAACTGCCCCCAAAAGGAGGAGTCTTGACAATACACTGGTGGGGGAGATACCTTTTAAGAGGAGTTACACTGAACTCATGCCGCTAGTTCTTTAGGCGTGCTGGAATGTGTTTTAAAAGGAGGAAAGAAGGAGTCCTAATTTTAGAAAGTAGTCTACAGATTCCTGCTCCCAAATTATAGATAATGCTGCATAAATTTACAAGTCCACAGAGCTGCACCGACCAGAAAACAAGCAAAGCAGCTATTCTGAGACCTTTTCTGCTGATCAGTCAGATGTTTTAGGTTAAAAAAAAACAACGTATATTCAGGATACTTTTAAGCTGTGTAACGGACCTGAAATTATCCCCAGGGTAGGACAGGGTGCTACTATATTGTCAACTTTTTCGTAAACTTGCTGGTCTGTTACTTCTAAGTAGTAACTTTTTTCCTTAAAATAAAAGTAACTTTTCTTGGATTTGGGGTGAAATATTGTTTTAAAAGTTTGGCTTTGCTCTGATGTGATGGGCACTTTGGCCCAGGCCTCTGCTCCTCCAGTTCCTACCCAACGAGGCGCTTACTTGTTGAACCAACTGTCTGGAAAGGAGAAAGCAAGTACTTACTTACCAGTTAACTCTTGTAATCAAGAAAACAAAACAGGGATCTGTTCATAACACTGTATCATTCTTGATATATAAAAAGCACTTTGTATTTAAAACTTTATTATAAATATAAATATATATATTGATTTTTTTAACCTAGAAACTAGATATTACCTCTTGGTTGTTTGCCACATTAATATCCTCTTAGTGCTGAAACCTCACCCATTAACAGTCCTTTCTCTGTGTACCTGACAGACATGTATAGGTGACTGTTCACTCAAGCTCATTGCTCCTTCTCATCTTCTCATGTCAGAGCCAGTGGGCTTTAGGTGCGATCCTAGCCATTATGTGTGAGGAGAAATTATTTTATGCTCCTGTTAGTTTCAGTACTGAGGCGGTGAAGCCATTTTGTTCTGCCAGAAGCTGACCACCTTCTCCCATGGTACTAGTCAGCCGTTTTCTGCGTGTTGGAAGGCTCGGTGCACTGTTTTCCACTAAAGCTTCAGATGAGCGTTGGTACATTTCGGGGAGAAGAGTCTGGGTGGTGAAATAAAAGTATTCTGGAAAATCATGGTCCTTCAGTTACGCAGAAGTCAGCACAGCACCCTGTCATGAGGAACGGTGGCCGCTCTGTGCAGCGGCAGCGGCGGGCAGCCCTGGGGGAGCTTGGAGGCCGTCACTGTGCCAGCTCTGCGTGTGCAGTGAGGAGAGGTGCTGTACCTTCTCTGGGAGTCCTTAATGTGCGCCAGCTACTAAATGTAGAATTTAAAGTGTAAGTTCCTCACATCTGCTGTTGCATGTCGTACTTTTTTGTTGTTTTAGTTGGAGTTTCCATAAAAATTAGGTTTGCTAATCTGGTCAACCACATCCTGTGAGGGAGTTGGGCGTCTGAAGTGCTGGTCATGTTCAGAGAGGCAGGGGATGGGGATTGCCTTAGTATATTAAAAGTGAATTTTTATAAACTGGGTTTTAGGATTAGGAAAGTCATAAGGTGTTACTGTCTTTTTCCCTTCCCACCCTGGGTTACGTAGATAGTTTCTGTCCTTAGCCTCAGTGCAGCTTTAGAAAATCTATATCCTTCCAAATGAGTTTGCATAGTTGTGGACATTTTCCAAATAGTCTTTCAGGGATCGCGTCAGTGGCCTATGACCAAGACATTTGTCCCCTGCTTTGGGTCTTGTGATTTTTCTCCATTCCCAATGGGAAGGGCTTCAAGGCATCCCCAGTGATATTTAACATTAGTCCTTATACCATGCCCTTAATTTTAGCTAGACGCATTATAGTTTACCTGTGAGGTGAGTGTCACCACCTGAGGAAGGCTGGAGTTCAGGAACCCTTCCTGCAGTGTTGAGGCGCAAATCCACCCGCCTGTGGATTCTGATTCCACATCTCACCATCCTCCAGGCCGCCTTCCTTTGGCCACTGCTCTCAGAGTCCGCCGGAAAGGATCTGCTCCATTCTAGGCATTTACTGAACTAAACTGACCGGAGTCTGACCAGCTGTTTGGGAAAGCTGCTTATTAGCCTCACTGGCCCCTTCCTGCGGAGACACAGGCCTCCCCTAGGGGAGGGTGGCGAGGACGCCATACCAAATCCAGGTGTTTGCTTTATGAGGTCTGAAAATTTAAGAATGCTGGAAACCAAGCAACATATTTCTCCCCACCCCCGATCTCTGCCACACTAATTTTATGATTTAGGTAGCTTTCATGGGTGACTGTTCAATGAAACCAGGGTTGGTTTGTTTGGGTTTTTCCTTTGCTACTTTAGATATTTAAAGGTACATGTTTCTTAGTTCAAATCTCTACTGATAGTGCCCTATGGGAAGATGCTGGAACACATTTTGTAAATGTGACTTTTTTTAGTTGTGCTTGAAGCCTGTGTCATACTGTCGGTTGCTGCTGCCTTCTTTCCTTTTATGAGGTTCCCAATGTTTCTTCCAGAAAATTACTTTATTTATGCAAGTCAGGTGACTCTTAGACCACAAAACCATTTGATGATAAACAAATTATCATTAGGTGCATATCTTATTGATATTTTGTGAAATGTTATGCCTGTGTTGCAAAAGTTGAATAGTTTTGTCTTTATATATTGCTGTCTTCAGTGTACAGCATGGTTTTACTTAACTGAATGTTACCGTTGAATATTTTCTTCTTATAGAAGAGACCATGCCCTTTTGTATGACATGTTTTAATAAATGTTATCTGTCAACTTTGTAAAAGTTTTGTTTCTCAATCTGGGTATATGACCACGTGTTTTTGTTTTTATTCTGGCTTCTACCACCTGAGAGTAATACTGGGGCTAATGTCAAGTCATCTCATCAGATGGGTAGTGAGTGGCCATGGCATAACTCATCAGAATTTTGGGGGGTTATTTTGTTTCAAGCCCCCAGTGTGGGGGGGGGTAGGGGTGAGGTTAGCTCATTGTAAATCAGTATTTAGCTATGCTGGGTGTTCTTGGCTTGCTGCTCCAGATCCCCTCCCTGGTTGGTGCTTCTCCATGGAGGCTGTTCTCTGCGGCCCTGTCCTTGTCCTGGTCACAATCTACCAGAGAGCACACGGAGAGGAGCTTGCTGGACAAGAGTGGGGGCTTCATCCCTCTGGCTCCTAGGCTCTTTCAGGCAACCTCAGGGTGTAGTAACCAGGTGCTCCCCCGTCCTTTCTATCTGAGGACTGCTTCTAGCTCCCAGTTGGCCAGCCCCAGCCCCTGGACTCCGCTGTCCTTGCGGGGAGCCCCTAATCCCACCTGCCCACACCCTTTATGAACGTTCCTTTGTGAAACTCAGCCCCTCCAGCTGAGTAGTCCGTCCTTCCCACCAGCCCACCAGCACCCTGGCTGATGCCTTAGGTAAACTTGTGCGGGCCCAGCTGTGATTCAAAGAAGGTGGTAGGTGAGTGACCAGAAGTGGGGCAGCAGCCGAAAGTGCTGTGCCCCACTTCTGACGTTCTAGTGCCGCCATGAGCCCAGTGGGGGGATGCGCCGCGCTCTTGAGTTGGAGCTCTGCCTCACCTCACTTTGCCCTCTTTCACTCAACTCTCTAGTCCCCCCCCCCCCAAAAACAAACCCTCAAGCAGCCACGGTGCTCTTTAAAAGCGCTGCAGGCACTGAGGGCCCCACGTATTTCCTAACAACAGCTCATTACTGAGACACTGCTTGTTTTAGACCAAACTTAACCATCTTCCCACACAAGCCTTCTGTTACCACTGTTTGTTGTGAGGTTTTTCTTCCTCTCCCTGTTGCTGATTTTGAAGCCAACTGCACATTGCCTCAGCTAGCTTCACCATTCTGTGTGGGGAAGATGCCCAGGACCGTTTTCTAGCCTTTTTATGAAGTGGGGCCTGTCCAAGGGCAAACAGTTAAAACCCTGTGGCCGTGGCGACCCCTGCGCCCCTCTTTTCACCCCTCCTGAGTACCCCTGGTTGCCAGCAGCCAGCGCACCTAGGAAGCAGGTTTTTCTTTTTCACAAGGCTCCGGTAGGGGAGGAGACCTCTGGGGTGTGAAGATGAGAAGCACTGTGTTCCTTATCAGGAGAAAGGAGAAGACGAAGTGGCTCATTTGTGTTTGGGAACAGAAGGGGGGTGGGATGTGAGGGGTGTTACCCAGATGGAGCATGTAACACCTGTGCAGTTTATTTAGCTTTCCTCAGAGTCAGTTCACCGCTTCCCACCAAACCAGCGGCGCGTTCCTGGAGACGGTCTCCATGCCAGAGCGTCTCGGAAGGTGCCCAGCTTTCCAGTTTGCCATAGTCAATGGACCAGTTAGCAGGCCAACGGCAGGACGTGAGGTAAGCTGGACTTGGTGAAACGGCCACTTACTATGTGGGAAATGATTTTAAAGATGTTTTCAATTCAGAAGGGCAAAGGTAACTCTGCCCTTGTCCCTATCGTGTACTCTGTTGGAGGAAACTTGGTGTTTGTGGAAAATTAAAAATGGACACAAACGGTATTTCTCCCCCTTACGGAGCAACCAGAAGGGGCTAGCGGTGTGCAAGGATCTCCCAGTCTTTCCTGGACTGGTTTGACTAGATTGAATCAAAGCCAGGTGATTGGATTGTCTAATACGGTACCACTTTTAATTTCTTCCGAACGGATAATTGTGCCTTATGAGTGCATGGATGCAATTGCTGGAAAGTCACAGATGTCCTTTTGAGGGAGCATGCGGGCTCTGTAAAAACAAGGTAATTCCTCAGCAGTGTTGGAGGTAAATACACGCTATAAAAAACAGTGGCTTTTTCTTTCGACCTTGGTGATTACACGTGCTATTTTTTTCTTCCTCTTGTTCCCAAATAAGAAACCAGTACTAACACCATTAAATGTATTTATAACTTAATAAGATACTAGTTACTCCCCAGAGTACTCTGGTCCGCCTAATGGAACAGCTAACCTTTATTAATGGAAGCGAAAGGCTGCCTCTAGAACCGCCTCAGGCTTGTTAATTTGGGGTCAGTGATGCTGTGATAAAATCTCACTTGTTAGGTTTCTCTGGAAAGATCCTCAATTGCACAACTCTGCACTTAACGATGGATGGATGCCAAGTTGCTGAAGTGCTGGAATTCTTGCAGGATCTGACTTAACAGAAATTGTAGGTTTTAAAATGATAGCGGTGACCTTGAGTCAAGCTAGAAAGGGTTAGTTTTACCTCATTTATAAGGCATGTGTGAGCTGTCTGCCTGGTCACAAGATGAAGATACAAGAGAATTTTCCCTTGAGTTTTTTTGTTTTTAACTGCAGTCTATGTACTTAGTGGCTTCTGAACACCCACTCACCACTGAAGAACATAGCTACTTTAATAAGTATAAGAAAAGTTGATACTACAGACTGAAAAATAATAGCTCTGATGAAGTTGCATTGCATGCTTAACATGTGCTGAGTACCTCACTTGCATTAACTCATTTATGCCTTAGTCCCAGGGGGTAGAATTTTCTTCCAGGCAACTTCCTGTAGCAGGAAAGGATGTTAAGGAAACTCTGGAAACCCTTACTCTTCAGCCAGCAGGGCTGTGGGGGGCTGAGGATGAGAATCATGCCTTCGCCCTTCCCCGCTTCTAGGGTGCTGAGCCTGCTTCTGATGCTGCGGGGCTCTCACAGACCTAGGCCACGTTGTCCTGGTGGGTGACTCACCGGGTACCCCTTGAGTTCTTGTTCTCTTTGGAGAAACAGACTGTTCCAGGCCTGGCATCAGCAGCTAACCCTACTTGGATTCAGGAAAACCCTCCTTGGATTCAGGAAATGCATGTAGAAATGAGCCCCAGGATGGAGAGTCCCGTGGTTTTCGAGCTGGTAGGAAAGTTCCATCAAGGCCTGCTCTGAAGCATGGGCAGGGACAAGGGGCATGCCCCGCAACCCGACCCCCTTCCAACCAGAGCAGCCTCGGTGGTGTGTGCACTCTGAGCAGCTGCTCACTCCTTTGTGGACGCACCTTCAGCCAGGCCTGCTGTGCTCCACTCTGCCCTGAGCACTGTCTGGATGAACGCCACCCTACGCCAGCTCTCCACGATGGGTACTCGTGCTTTCCTGTTGGCAGAAGGACAGTGATGGCAGAGTCAGACTTTAAGCCAGGCAGCCCAAGACCTGGGGCCCACTGAGCTCTCCCGTGTGCTCATGAGTGACTGCCTATTTAAGGGTTCCAGTCATTGGGAGAGAACCCCGCTCCTCTGGTGTCCTGGGTGTTAAGTTTTGAATGTAAATCATCTAAGAGGGGCTCCAAAGTCCAGGGCTTATCTGGGCCCCCTGGCCTGGTGTTTGTCCCCAGGATATTGTGCGTCTCAACCAGCAGCACCTGCTTATCTCTGGTTTGGGGGCCCCAAGCTGGCCCACCCTATTCCATCAGGGAAGTGGGACAGCCACTCCCTCCCAACAGCCCTCACTCCCAGCGTATCACCTGACTGCTCCAGGCTCCCCTCCTTCCTAAGCAGATCTACCCTGTCACCTCCCAGGATCCACTTGGCAGGTTGTTTACGCCTTAGCTTCGTACCCAAGGCCACGTTAGCCCGCTTATCCATTCTTACCTGCTGGCGGACACGTGAGCCCTGACTGCTCTCCTTCGGCTTCTTTTTGTCCTTGTGTGGATGATTTTCTCCGTCTTGAATACTCGTCCTTCTCTTTTCCATCCAGGCTTCCCTAACCTTTGCCCTTCTGGAAGACTTTTTATTTTTCAGACCCTGCAAAAATAATTTCTGACACCTGCCCCGAGGACCCTCAAGAAAGCTCAGTGACTACATCCCCTTTTGAACTTAGCTCTGCGGTGGCATTTGTCACCGTATATGACGTATATACCATCCAGTCTTCACACACCCCCGCCCCTGCTACACAGTGAGCACCTCAGAAATACAAATGGTGCCTTCATTTTCTCTAGCTGTTCTGGCACAGTCCTGATCCATAGCAATGCTTACTGCTGAATTAGAAAAATACTAAATGCAGACTCACAGTTGACTGTCTCTCCGTTACAAACACGGACTTTCTGCCTCGTCAAAGACCTTTCTTAGGAAGTATGGGCTCCCAATGGCTTTATGAAATGCCCTCTTCCGACTGAACATTAGCTAAGTGTTGTCGAAATGGCCTGTTGGCTGAGAGTTCTGAGGTAAGTGCAGGTCCTCTTAATGAAAATGAAAAATTTTCTACCTGAGCAGATACTTGGCTGTAGTACTGGACACTGGTTTATTTAACTAGGCAGAAGAGGGCAATGGGATTTATAAAAAAATGATTTCTGGTAGAGAACAGCCTAGCCGATGAGTTCCTGTGGAAGGCTCCAGACCAAATTGCCACACTCCTTATGAAACAGACCAGCCCTTGCAAGAGAAAAAAAGGACTTATTTCTTCAGAGAAGCCTGTTCTAGAAGAGGGCATATTTTCAGTGTGATTTTGGCACTGTCTAAAGCAGATGGTCCCATGTATGAGCTGCTACATCTAATACTAAAACTTGTGGCAATTACTTCAAGACCGAAAGTGGCTCTGGGGCAATATTCAAACTCATGTTCAGAACTGAACTTTACGTGATATGAATAGTAGAATGTTAGGGGTGAGAAATAGAATTGGGCTAGACAGGGGCACGGGGGTAGGGGGTCGTGGGCATACATACAATAAAATTCAAGTGAGTGTTCTCCAAGGAGGGACAGCTTGAGGCTTCCCTGACCATCTGAAACTGGAAAGGACAGACAGAGTCTGACTCCCCTGGGGCCTGCCATGGTGTTACAGCGCTGCTGCAAGTGGCTCCGGAAGCTTCTTGGGGCAGGGGTTTCTGATCTTTTCAAGCGGAAGGACCATTTCTGAATAGTGCAACGTTTTGCAGTGATTAATAGTCAAAATCAGGAAACACCCAGGACTCAGTAGTGCTTACGTACACTTGTATTTATTCTTTGCAAAGTTAAGAAGTGTTAGCAGAAACGGGGAAGAGCCCAAAAGTAGTTTTATGTCTTTTCAGGACCTGTCCTTTTATTCATTCACTCGTTTAGTTATCAAGTATCTCTCGGCCCGCAGCAACTCGGGCCCAGGCAGGGCGTCCAGATGGGGATTCCGTATCCAGACATTGTGAAACGCAAAAGGAATGGGCCTTTGCTGTCTGTGTCGCGTAACTGACCCTTGTTAATCCATATGTGTAAATAAGCTTGAACCATCGACTTCAAGAAGATACTTCTTCAAAATATCTCACGACGGTGGATGGTAGCTGAGACCCTGTGAGCTGTGGGTGTGGCCTAAGCCATGTGGTTTAATTCATCTGTAGTATAAGATCCAAGCCGTTCCCTGTAATAGTTCTGTAGCTGCCCTCAGTCTCACCTGCTTTCCCGGGCTTTCCGTTAACTCATCACTCTCACCCTAGGATGAAAGGGGGCAAGGCTCCCCATTACTGACTCCCGTTCCTGCCTCCTAG
The DNA here is from genome assembly GCA_019455555.1 of Galemys pyrenaicus. Lineage (NCBI taxonomy): Eukaryota > Metazoa > Chordata > Mammalia > Eulipotyphla > Talpidae > Galemys > Galemys pyrenaicus. The sequence goes on along the minus strand of JAGFMF010011785.1, from coordinate 1,815,359 downwards.
GCTTTTCTTTCCCTCTTTCTTGAGCAGAACCCCTTCTCACCTTTCACCCACCATTATCAGGCACATTGAATTCACAAGGACAAGATGGAAGCTTTAGAATATACCAATAAAGAGCACACTCTCTAGCAGATAGACTGATGCTTTCAAATAAAATGTGAGAGCCTTGTGCTGTGTGCTGCTGTGACGCAGGGGTTATAGAGAAGTAAAGCAGACACAGCTCCATGCTCTGCTAAAGTGCACAGGCTAGAGGCAGGTGAGGCTGGTGCCTCAGTGCTAATGAGAAGCACTACGGACTCCCGGGCACAGGCAGGAAGATTTGTAGGAGCAGCCAGCGACCGAGCAGGGTCTGAAAGGGTGGGTGGAATTCTGAACCACAGACTGGAATGAAGAAGCCAACCCCACCCAGAGGGAAAAAGCATGCAGGGGGCATGGAGTTGCGGAAATGTGAGGGGAGCAGGGGAAATGTCCTAGGAGAGGTAGGTTTGGGGACCAAGCTATTACTATGGTTACTATGGTAAAGGTATCAGCTACTGAGCATTTACACTCTGCCAGGCTCTGCTATATTCTTTGCCTGTAACATCTCTTTTGCTCTTTGCTCCAACCAGCTTCAAAGAGAAGGGAAACTGAGGCTCAGAGAGGCTAAGGAGGTGGCAGAGCCAGAATTCCAAACTAGGTCACCTGACTGCACCTAAGCTCTTGGCAGTTGCACCATGGTGGTGCCCCGGGCCATGAAGGGCTGCAGATCCCAGGCTGAGGGGTGTGGATTAGCGTTTGTGGGCGAAGACCAGAGCTGACAGGAAGGGTAACTGGATGGAACTGCTCGACCTAGTACAGGTATTGATGCTGTGTGCCTGCATGGGCTGAGTACCAAATAATAGGCTCGCCATTGTAGTCTTCTAGGTGTGGGACAGGTGCTTGGAGAATGAGGAGTCATCGTGAGCCCAGGTAGGCCAAGTTCAAAGTCAGTGATGGATTGGCACAAGCTGGACCCCCAGTAGCCTACTGGGAGGCTGTTCACCCAGCAGGGCTGTCTGAAAAGAAGACCTGCACAGGCTCCTCTACACTTGGGTGTCTTCCATGGAGTCTTTGCCTCTGTCACTGGCCAAGTATCCTCCAGTCATGCCCACAAGCCAGATTTCAATTAGCAGTCCCTTAAATGGAATTCAGAAATTGCTCCACCAGTGTCCTCCATAAGGAGCAACACTCACTCCGTCTTTTCTCCATGAAGGCCACCAGGAGAAGGGCGGCTGGCAGAAAATTTCAAGAACCCATCCCACGCACATTCAATTAAGTCCAATTCTTTAAAGCCTTGGAAGGTGACTGTCACACCCCTGTCCTCGTGATCTCTCACCTAGGTAATTGCGCCAGCCTGGTTTCTCCACCCCACTTCCTCCTACACACACCTGCCAGCCTCACTCTCTGCCATGTCTCCAGGCTACTCTGAAACCTCCAGGGACCCCCAATTCTGACCCAAGTAGGCCCAAAATCTCCGAACTGGCATATCAGTGCACCAAGCTCCAAATGAAGGAAAGCAATGGCTATTTTTATTCATTTCTGTTGAGAAACCTTTCTGTTTGGTTTTCACTAGTTCTCCATCATACCAACTCTTCTTCAGTCTAGTCCCAAGTCCTTGAATGTGCCTTCATCTTCCCTAGATCCACGAGCATGCCGGCTCCTCTGCTGGAGGCGCCCTCACTGCCCTCCCCTACTGCCAGACTCCTGTCCAGAATAAAGGCTGGTTGTATACCCCTCTTCTAAGAAGGTATTGCCTGTCCACCGTTAAAGCCCCACAAGGTTGTCATGCAGGCATCATCTTCCGGAAAGGGCTTCTCTCTGTGAGAACCTGTGAGTGGAGACCCAGCGTCTGTGTGATGTTTCTGCGTCCCGCACGGCACGGCACGGAGCCCAGTGCCCAACAAGTTTGTTCAGTTGAAGTCAGAACACCCTCCTCCAGCCTATCGGGAGGGGCTGGGTGTGACCGTGACAGGGTCAGGGATGGGGAGACCAAACTGCTCACTGAGACAGTTTTTACTCTGTGAGGGCTGAGATGTATGAAGCTGCACCCCTGCTGCTTATATTTCCTCTTGGAAATGCAGTCACCCAGCAAATACAGATTTTTTTTGCAACCAGTCACCCCCAAACCAGAAACTGCTTCAGAAATTACTGAGTGTTGAAGGTTGGTTTTGTCACCATTTTTTCACTTCAAGTTGCTCCCCTCTTGGGGACTGAAATGTGTGGGCTCAGTGAGAGGGCCCTGGAGCACCTCCACAGCCCACAGGCAGTGGCCGCCGCAGGGGTGCATGCATGGGGTCAGGGGCAGAACCAGGGTTCAGACCAGGCCAGACAGTCATCGCCCCACAGCCAAGCTGCTTCTGCTCCCCCATCTCTCCACCCTCTTTGCAAACGGAGGCCGTTTTCTCTTTGAACTTAGAAAGATGACGAGCTTGGCTGACTTTATAAACAGTGTCTTCCTTGTTCTTTGAGTAATCTTATCAGGGTCACAGACCGCTCCTTTCAGAAGTCTGGACCCCAAAGAACACCCTCTGCCTTGGGCAGGATGCAAGTCAACTTGTTATTCTTCAGTGTGCCCGGGAGGCAGCTTGTCCTATGATCAGAGAGACACTGGGGGAATTCTCAGGGTGGATGGGCAGCCCCAGAATCTGGAGTTGGGAACCCCCAGCCCCAGATATGACCCTTATCTGCTCCAGGCAAAACTGTTACATGTTCTTAAAAGATTTTCTGCAGACAGCAGCTGCACTTTCCAGCAGCTGCTGACCCCTGGCCGCCATCAGAGGTGATGCTATAGAACTTGTACAGACAGGGCTCGAGGAAGAGACCCTGGCGAGGCTTCCCTCTAGGAAAGGAAAGCTTTCTCGGGAGAGAGTGTCTTGACCTCTACAGACACAGAGCTGGGCTGGGCAATCTCTTCTTTTCATCGCTCTTTGAGTCAGTTTAAACTTGAGAGATTTCACAAATGGTAATTGCATTATCATTGTGTGATTCAGTTCTGTGCCTCAGGACTTCCTGCGGGCCACATACACTTATTTTTTTGTAACTGAAGTATGATAGCACATAAAGGACAAATCATGAACGCACAACTCAAAGGATGACCACAAAATGAAGGCGCCCACGTCACCAGTATCTCAACCCAAACACAGGGCTCAAAGTTGCCCCTTCCTCCTTCTTAAAGCAACCTATCTGGCGAGTGAGTAGCACATAAATTATTTCTGCTTGTTTTTGAACTTTCTGTAAATGGGATCATAGAGTACACACGCCTGTGTCTGGCTGCTTTAGCTTTGCCCGTGTTGTTGCATGTGGTTGTAGTTCCCCAGACTCATTTTTAATTCATTTGTTCTTGAATGGGCGGCTCGAACACCATCAGACTACCCTACTCCACAGCAGAGCAGTTCAGCTAAGATGCTGTCACACGTAGTCCTCTTCAGCATTTCCATCTAGAGTGTGACGTAAGAAAGGGAAAGGATGTGTGTTTGGAGAGCTTCCTGGACCAACAATATGACTTGAACTCTAGTGAGAAAAGAAAGGGATACCCTTACATGCTGGCCTCCAATTCCTTCTGCTGGGTTTCTGGACTCCCAGCAGTCTTAGACAGCTAAGGTCAGACTGTCGGAGTGGACTCTCCCACGGCAAGGGAGCCTCATCGGTTACACACTGCCCTTGGCGCTGGGAGTGTTGCTGGGAGCGTTGCTGTTACTCATCTTTTAGAGGTAAACTCTGCCTGCTTTTCTGCAGAAGGTCAGGTGAGTAACAGCGCTAAGAGGTGCTGGAGGGAGGACGGAAGAGGGCTGGTGGCCAGAATGTGACCCACTCAGGAGGACCCTGGGAGTCTGTAGCCCCAGCCCTGAGCCGGCTCATCCTAGTGGGAGCCAGCTGGCACCTGAGTTCGTTAGTCCTTTCTCGGTTACTTGTTTTCCAGGCTTGGTGCTGGGCAGAGACCACAGTGGGGAGCAAGACACTGTGCGTCCTGTCCTCACAAGTCACAGGAAGCCCCTGACAACAGGAAGTGCTGGTGACTTGAAGAGCTGTGAGAGAGCTAGATAAGGGCCTGTCGTTAAGCTGCTTCTGCTTGACAGTCAGCAGCGGCCCTCCCCTCAGTGGGTCAGCTCCCAGGTAACTGGACATGTAGAGGAGCCTCTGCAGACAATAACACTCATCCCCCCCGCCCGCACACACACACCCGTGGACCTGTGAGCCCTCCCACACAGGGCTCTTTGTAGAGTGCTTTGCAATCAAATGCTGTGCTCCTCTGAACAACCCTTTGGGATCAGAACACTTGCTATCTCCATTCTAGAGATGTTCAGAGAGGTGCATGCAGCATCTTAACTTCAATGAGTTTTGGCCATAGAAACCATGCCTTTAGTAAAGTGCTTGGCCCAGGCTGAGCCACCCCTGACGAGAGTTCAGGCCTGGGAGGTCTGCCCAAAAGGCTGAAGTGGGCCAGTATGTCCATCTTCATCAAAGCTCAGAGAAACCCAAGAAAGAGGCTCCGGATATGCTTCAGAGGAGAGGTGCGCAAGTATAGGTCACTCACTTGCCCGGGGGTCTGTGGGCATGTGGAAATGGGCAGAGTCACGGTGCCAGCCGGCCCTTCGTCCTTGCTGGGGAGGGACAAAAGCACTTTGGTTCTGCCAGGAGAAGGGAGAAGGCAGAGCTACTTGTCTCTTGGCGCAAAGGAGTACCCTGAATAGACCCAACAATTAGTAGTTGGGCACTGAACACCAAGGGCTCTGCGAGTTCTAAAAGGCTCCTTATTCTCAGAGCGGAGGGAAGTAGCAACTTACAGCAGGGCATTAGCAGTAAAGAGAGGGCCCAGACAACCGTCCTTTTGGATCTTGACTGACAAGGTGTCATCCATCCCCTTTGAACTGGGACTGTTCTTCGGGCAATGAGAGTGGGAGGGAGAGGGGGAGCAGGGTTGAGGAGTTTTTCTCATTAAGTGGCCAGAGGCAAAGATTCCAGGGAGCTAAGCTCCATGATGAAAGGGGAGCCAAGAATGACAGTTAGGAGAGGGGGAGGCCGGGGCCTAGGGGAGGGGAGAGAGACAGCCGGGTGCACGCACTGGGCTGTTAGAAGCACCTATTGATTCAGCACCTATTAAGAGCAAGCCTCTGCTGGCCACTCACCCCTGACATCTCCTGGGGTTCTCATACAGCCCTGTGGGGCAGGTACTTTTGCTAGCCCACGTTGCAGGAAGAACATCGAGGTTCAGAAGTCAGATTAACTTGCCCAACATCTCATGCTTTACACCGCCACCACCCCTCCCCCACGTGGCCTTGGGAGGGCAGTGAAGGAAGTCAAGTGCCTAGAAATGATGTTAAAAGTGAATATGAAAACACAGCCTGCCCGCTCTGGGGCAGGGCCTGTAGACAGGACTGCAGAGCGGAGCCAGAGGGCAGAGGGGACATGGGCTGGTGAGGAGCAGATCCTGGCGGAACCCAGCAGAAGCGATGATCCGACCAGGGCTGGTCCCAGGGCTCAGGGAAGCCCCAGCTCTGTCGGCAGAAGGAAGGCTAGGAGGGCAGGTGACGGCGCCCCGAACCCTGGCTCACCCCTGTGTGAGCTTCCTCTTGTCTGATACAGAAGCGAGACTTTCCAGCAGGTCTGAAACTCCTTGCACACTATGACCTCCTCCCCTTTCCCTGTCATGTTCCCTCTTCTGGCATCCTTCTCATCATCTAAGTACTGAGCATCTTGAGGGTTCACGCCTTTCCTTCCACCCTAGCACCCAGTCAGTCAATATTTGACACTTAATTCACACTCGATAAGTATTTGCTGAGTGAATAAATCTGCAACTAATATCATGGCGGGGTCTCTCAGGTCTCCCACAGCCTTGCGCCTCAGCTTCCAGCCTGGACCCCGCCCGCTCTCAGGCACCCCACCTCCTGTACCCTGTCTGTGCACCAGGTACCTAGTGAGGATACATGGCAGGACCGAAACCAGGTGCTGAGAACCTGCTTCATGCTCAGCAGAGGTCAAGGAAGCCAAAGGTCTCGGTGGCGGTTAGCAAATGCAGGCGTTGAATTGACTTAAAAACCTAACAAAGATGAATTCTCCACCCTCCTCCACAGCCCCTGGGACCATCCCACAGCCCCCACGGGCTCTGTCCTCCAGGGGCTCCCCTCCTTTCTGAGTCCGCTGGAGGGAAGGAGTCAGGATTAACAGGAGAAAAAGAAACGGAGAGATTACAGCCACCACGCTGTCTCCAGATCCTCCGATTTGAAATCTTTGTTGAGGCCTTGGGACAATCAGGTGCCTTTTATTTCTAAATTCCTCCTGCCTGTGAAGACAGCACAAGTCAAGTAAGGTCAAGGGAACTCTCTGCCAGGGAAATGGCCTTGGGGGACGGGTTCTGTCTCCCCTGGCGTCTGTGTGAAGGGCAAAGCCCTCTGGGTTCTGAGCCATGGTTTGGGCTGGAGAGGAGGTGGTTTCTACACGAAGGCGCCCGTGGGTGCCTCGTTACCACACCAGCAGCACGAATCTCCTTTGGAATCCAGCCCAGGTCTTCGCAGAAGGCTTCACTTGACTGACCGCAGTCACCCCTCCGCCTGCAGAAAATGTGATGTCAGCCCAGCGGCCTGTCACACAGCTTCCGAGAAGGCCACGGGCGCGAGATGGCCCCTGTTGACTGACCACGGTGGGGTCAACCCACCAGAGTCAATGTGTTGTTGAGGGCACGATGTCTCCCGATGCTGGGAGTGTTCAAGTGTGACCAAGAATGTGTCCCTTATTACAGAAAACTGGGTGGTCGTAGGCCTCATTTTCAGTTGAGTAGGAAAAGTGAAGCGATTCATCCAGGCGACCCTTAAGTGTCCTCCCTTCCTGAACGCCTCCAGAATGCCACGCTGCCCCTTGGCTGCGCACCCGGGCGCAGATGGAACTCTGCAGCTAACGGTGTTAGTGGGAGGAAAGCTGGGAGAAAAACACACTGGGCCCAAAAGTGGCATGACCCTGTGTGTGCACTCGTGGAGGGAAGCCATGAGATGTGTCTCTGCGGGGACCTGGGCGAAGAGGACCTATGCGGAGGCCAGAAAATCTTCACGAGTGAAATGAAAGGCCTTTCTTACTTGTCGTGCTTGTGGGTCAAGGGAAGCTGCAAGAAACACAGAGACCAAGAGACACAGGGGGAGACTCAGTGCGGGCAGAAAAGGGAGAGAAGTGGGGGTTCCGTCTCTTGGTTCACTGAGCCACGCAGCACATATTTATTGCTGCCAATCAGGGTCTCTGACGTCCTGGGCTCTAGGAACTTGTATCTCTGTTCCATATCAGCTGTGGAGTCGACCAGTGTTCATGGCGTACCGAGCCCTGGAGAACAGCAGGAGAGAAGTCAGACAAGGTCTCAGCCTCGTGCCGTTTGCGGGCTGGTGGAGGGGGCACAGGAATGAAACTGCTGACTGTACAAGCAGCTCATCAGTTCCTTCTGTGGTCACCATCAGACAGGAAGAGAGTGGCAGTGGGGTCAGCTGGAAGGGCGGCGCCAGAGAAACAACAGCAGCAACCAAGAGGGAGCAGACCAGGGAGAACGTGATGGTGAGGAAAGGCCCCAGGGACAGCACGGTGTCACAGGCCCGGGTCAGAGGGAGCCCCAGGCATCTGGGCAGGGAGAGAGAACAAGGCATCATGGAAACAGGCGAAGGCTCTCACAGCCCTCCATTCCCCTTGCTTTCCTGCTGACCAAGAATAACGAGTGTGCCATGCTGGTAGCTTTGTTATTCTCTCAATTCACTCACCTTGTGGGTGCTGTCACTCTACGCAGACAAGGAGCCTGGTGCTCAGAGGGGTGGGTGCCGTCACCCAGAGCAGGTCACAGAGGACTGAGACCCGGATCTGCCTCACGGCCCGCCATAGCATGCTACTGCCGGTTCTTGGTTGTCTGAAGGGAGAGTACCTGCAGCCTGCAGCCTGACCACCATCTAATGATGAAGGCAGGCTCAGAGGGGTGGACCACCAGGGCCCCCTCACACAGGTCTTCAGTGTCAGAGAGTTATTCAGGGAAGAGAGCTCTTCCTGGCTCAGGTGGACCTGGTTCTCTGCAGAGGCAGCTAAGTGGAAGGAAGCCTGACCACCTTATGTTCTAGGAGTTGGAGTGCATCTTGGACTGGAGAGATAGGCTCCCCCTGCTGGCCAGACTGCTAGCAGGCATGAGAAACTAATTAGCTCACTTTTAAAAGGGAGGCTTTTTAAAAGAATTATTTATTTATGCATACAAGAACTGGGGTATAGGCCAGAGGTGGGGTGTGTATGAGAGGAGTCACCAGAGACAGAGTGGGGAACAGAACAGTGAATAAAGTGAAATACACTACTGAGGGGAGCAGCGGAGAGACGGGAGAGGTCTGCTGTGCCATGTGGTTCAGCTCCCTGGCCAGGAGCAAACTCTCGCTGCAGTGGCTGCTAACAGCTTCACAGTGCTGTGACTCAATCCCTTGCACCACCAGAGAGGCCCCTAAAAGGGAGACTCTTAACTTCTGTGTGCTCTGTAAAGACTGACAGGCAGCAGCACAGACAGTAGCTTTTGCCAAAGTCTGGGGAGTTTCAGAATGGGCCAAAGCCAGATAGGATAGCCTGACTTCTGACAGAAAGGGCTTCCTAGGGCCAGCCAAAGGAGAGACTGGCCATCTTGATTCTGGCCATCGCCTAACTCAAGTGCTGGGAATCTGGAAAAGTGGCAATTTTCTAAGTAAAGTGAGTTTTGTAGAGGTTCTGACACATAATCAGCTAACTGACAACAAAAGCAGGGCTCTGGAAAAAAAGTGTAGTGAGTGGCTTAGTTGAGGGGGTGGGTAGCTATAAATCTATGGGGGAAATTCCCAGTGTCCAGAGGTAGATGGCTAGTAACTTTGAGGCATTTGACACATAGGTTAAATACTTAGGGACATTCAGTCTTTATAGTTCTTAATGACATTGAAAGTAAAAAAGACACCAGTTCTTACCAACAAATTTAGCAAGAATTGATTAAAATCCTGAGGTCCACAGCTTGTCTGTAGGGAAAGAGGAACTCAGGCATATGGGCTTGTGAATCAGCCCAAGGTCCTGAGGAAAACTGACTTGACAAGGTGATGCATCCTTGTGTCCTTGGTTCACTCATCCCACTCTTGGGGACAAATCACAAGGAATCAGCTCAAAAGGGGCCATTAGAGAGGGAGATTGTCTGCCCAGGTGCCCGGAGTTAGAGGGCTGCTTACCCAACACTGCGTGTTCAGAACATCCTGAGGCCTTCAGAAGTTCCTCTCTGGAGTCAAGAGAGAAAAGGAAGCTTACTATAAACCAAGGGCATAGGGATGCACCACTGTGCGACTTTAGATCTATCACTTACCCTCTCTGAGCCTCAGTTTTCTTCTTAATTAGGTGGGTAATACTAGATCGCTCCCTCTGGGGGCTGTGTATAGAAGCAGTGTTTCCATGAAGGCTACTACACGCTGTGCCCTGCAGTGTTTAACAGGTTCAGATGCCACTGGAGGCTAAGGGAGACAGCGCTTGCAAAGGATGAAGTAGCATGGGGAATTCTCAGCTTTACGTACTGAAAGGAAGCTGGTCTCTGATTCCTAATATATCTTTATTACAAAGTTACAAATGGGAAAATCAACCTGCCACAACTACCGAGGAATCCACCAAATCCACCAAAATGCAAGGGAAGCGCTTCAGAGGGTATTAAATTCGCCTAAAATGGAGAGGAAAATGCTGGACAAGACTTGTAGCTCCCACCAGAGTGTCAGGCCTGGGGGTGTCTTAAGGACCTGGACGAGCACATATTTGGGGGCTGGCTCTGGGGTGTCTGGGTGTTATACCCCTAAGTTTGGAATTCTTATCTCGGTCTTTGAAGAGACCACAGTCTAATGCTCCGTGAGCCAAGACGGCAGGCCGATGCTGGTAGCCACTGCGCCTTTACTACCCTCGGCTGTCCGTCCGGCGCGGCTCCGGGAGCGGCGGGCGCCCAGCGGCTGGGCAGCGAGGGTTCCGCCGGGGGAGGGCTGCGCGCCAGCGGGCCCGCGGGTCCTCCCACCCGAGCCTCGGCGGGAGCCCTCCGCCCGCCAGCAGGGGGCGCCGCGGAGAGCGCGGGCGGAGGGCCGGGGTGCGCTGAGCCGCCCGCTCCTCTCGCCGCCCGCAGCTGGGCGGCCGCTCGGCCGCGGCGAGGCTCCGGGACGCAGACCCGGCGGGCTCCGGTACGCGGGCCCGGGAGCGCCGCGCCACCGCCCGGCCCGTGCCCGCCGGAAGCGCTGGCGCCGAGGGGGCGGGGCCGGGAAGCGCTTCCGGGGGCGGGGGGCGCGGGCTGGGGCGGCAGCCGGAGCGGCGGGGACGGGCCTGGCGCCGGCGGCGGCGGAGGGGGCGCCGCGGGCGGGCGATGTGAGCGCGGCGCTCTCGGCAGGTGAGGCGCACCGGCCCGAGAGGGCGGGGGGCGGGCGAGGCGCGGGCGGGGCGGGGGGCCGCCCTNCGGGCCTGGCGCCGGCGGCGGCGGAGGGGGCGCCGCGGGCGGGCGATGTGAGCGCGGCGCTCTCGGCAGGTGAGGCGCACCGGCCCGAGAGGGCGGGAGGCGGGCGAGGCGCGGGCGGGGCGGGGGGCCGCCTTCGGCCGCTGTCCTGCTCCGTCTGGGCGCGGCGGGGCGGGAGCCTCCGCCTGGTCAGTCCGGCGGGCCGGCGGGTGGGCGGGCGGCGCGGGCCGGAGCCGAGGCCGGGCGGGGTCGGCGGCCCCGGGCACCTGCTCGGCATGGGCGCGCGCCCCCGAGGGGCCCACGGAGCTCGGCCCGGGAGTCCCGGCGCCGGTGGCTGGGCCGAGGGTCGCACCCCGGCAGCTGCCCCGGGCTCCCAGCCTTCGCCCGGGGTGTCCGGGGCTCCCTAGCTTCCGGGACCCTCGTCCCCGGGGCGCTCCCCTTTTGTACCGGAGGCCGGACGATTAAGTGCCCGGGGGAACCGTTCCGAGCCGCGGGGTCGGCCCTGCTGGTGGCTGCCACGGAGCCCCTGCCCCGTGCCACCGCCTTTTCCCAGGTAAACAGGCGGCGGCAGCGGCGCGTCGTGCTTGGCCCCGGACGTCACCATGGCCACTCTGCCCTCAGTCGGTCCTGCCATGACGGAGGGCAGAGCGGAGGCCGGCCTGGGGGTGCAAACTGCCCTGGTAGGCCTGGCGGCTGTGCCTTAGGGTCAGTAGTTTCTGAGAGTCAGTCTGCCAGCTTCTGCCACACCGGACCTCAGTTTCCCCATGTGATCAGGGAGGGGTTTAGATCAGCTCTTTAAAGACCCTCCCAGCTCTACCATTCTGTGTGTATGTGAATTAGAAAGTTACCCTTGGTTCAAGATTTGGGGCGGTTTCTCTGAAGACTTCTGGCAGATGAGGACTTTTAAGCCACTTAATACACTCGGTTTCAGACAGACTTTAAAATGGCTTTAAGAGGCATTCTTAAGCCTTACCTTTATCATAATTCACCCCTGGCTTTTGTTCCTAGTAGTAGTCAGTCACGTCCCGCTGAGTTTTCGCATGCACACTTTTTTTGTTGTTTATTTTTGCCCGTTTTCTCTTTGTTCCCTAGTCCAGGCCCTCTTTGCTTCACATCTGGATTATTGCAACAGCTTCTTAGCTGTTTTCTGACTTCAGAAGGCCCCCCTCAATCCCCAACCCCCCATCCTTCCTTTATGCTAATGCCAAACTTAATATAGGAAGTCAAAAAAAGAGTTGAGTGCTTGCTTGCTTATTAAATGTCAAGATGCTGTTCCCTGTGGTAAAGGAAACTGTTGGAAGGCACACTCACAGCCTCCAAGCAGCTCTACCCTGGGTGCTGAGACTACCTGCGAAAAGGTAATTGGTCCATGAGCCAAGGTGCTGTGGAATCGAGAGGAGGGAGAGATGGGGTTACTGCAGGCCCAGTGGTCAGGGAAGGTCTGGTGGGGGGTGGGGTTTGACTGAAGGTTGAAGGATGAGTGGGACTCAGATAGGAAAAATGGAGTCAGACCCACTGATCCCGTGGACTTAGTGAGTGCACAGTTTCCTTGTGTCCAACAAAGGGTTCTTACGAGAATGTAGGAGGAGGAAAGATTGGAGCTGGTTCCTGAAGCAACTTGAACATTTGGCCAAAGTTGAAACTGCGCCAAAGGCAGTGGTGAGCAACAGGAGACTTGGGTGGTACATGGTCATTGGCAGCAGGGAGGGAGAAGCCAGGGGCTGGGAGATGAGCCCAGAAGCCCTGCTTGATTACCCTCTTCCTAGCTGAGTGGGTGTGCCCTTGCCTGCCACACTGTGTCCAGCCGTTGCCCACTCTGTCTTTTATTGACTCTCCTTGTTTGGCCCTGCCGCACCTACCTGAACTCTACTCCCTAATCCTCATCCCAGTCTGCCCCTGCAGAAACAAGTTTAGGACTTGGGCCGGGTTTCTGTTGTTCCCCCTTTTGAAATGCTGGCCTCCTTTTTCTTGTCTATAAATTCTCCATTTCACTTCCTTCAAGCCCCTGCTGAAGATAAACTTCCCCGATGCCCTACCCCCATGCCCGTGTGGCACTTGGAAGCGAAGGTATAGGATTAGCACTTGTTCCTGGTTATTGAAGTTATTGAACTTGTTCTGGGCCCACCTGCAGTGGGAATGGGAGTTGTTTGAGGGCACTGTGTCTTAATGCGCCTCTGGAAGCCCTTGGAGTAGCCGGTGCTGTAGTTGGACTTTCATGACAGGCACTCAGGTACTTCCTGGTTTTTGTTGGTAAATAAGTTTAAAAAAGAACAATTTTGACCCTCCTATTCAGGGAGAATCTGCTATCAGCTTCCTGGGCCATGTGTCGTTTATGTCTAATGTTGCCTTTCAAGGGGACATTTTCAGCTTTCATTCTTAGGGTGCAGATAACATAAAATGATCTTAGACATGTTAAAATGTTTACTCTTGATCCTGGAGAAAGGGAAAAAACTCATAAAATTCTTCAGTAGAGGCAGTGGGGAAATCACATCAGCTTTGGAGCTAGACGGGCTTGGCTTTGAGTGCCGGCCAGGCTACTTCCGAGCTGCGTGAACTTGGGCATTTTACATAACGTCTTTGAGCCTCTGTTTTCTCATCCCTCGTGGAGGGAAAAATCTTTTTAATAATAGGGTTGCTCTGAGTTTTCAAAAAGCATGCAAAAGACGTAGCAAAATTGGTAGCACTCAGTCGGTGCCTCACAGTGTCGCGTCTGCATCAGGATTGTCAGGGTGGAGTGGTGAAGCCCAGCGGCCTCCAGGTGATAGATTTCTTTCTGCACCTCTGGCTCCTCCTGCCTGCATTTGAGGCTCTAGAATGACGTCATTATTCTTCGTTGTTGTTAATTGTCCTGTTACTTTAGCTAAATTCTCCTTCATGTTTTTCATTCTTCTTAATTGTGTCCATTTAATGTTTTGTATCCGACAAACTGCTGAAGTTAGCCCAGTGAAGATCATCAGCAGAATGCAGTTTAATTTCTAATGGTTATTTTCTGGTTGACATTGGTGACGTGGATACCTCATGGGAGAATGCAATTCACTGTGAGCTTTTCTTACTCTTTTGTCATAAGAGGCAGGACATAATGTATTTTCCAGATCCAGAGCACCCTGAAATGCCAACACTAAGCTTAAGATAAGATGCTATTCCTTGACATTTTTGAGTTACTTGCCTTAAGAAAGCTTATTCGTTCTTTTACTTGACACAAATCTAATTCATGATTAGACTATGAAATATCCGTTTGCCTACTTCACAAACAAGTGAAAAAGAGTGTCCATTATGCAGACGTGGCTGCAAGCTACTCAAAGCACAAGTTGTTACGCCTTCATTTTTTCGAGGTCAGTTTAGCGGTAACATCCTCCACCTAGAATTCTCTTCCCACTCCAAGATGGTCAGTGGGAATCCAGCACCCATAAAAACCTGGCGTTTCCCCATTGTGCCTGGATTAAAATCTTCTTATAGGAGATAAGAATTCTGCCTCTGGAGACTGACAAATCCAGGTTAGAATCCTGAGTCAGCCAGTCAGGAGCTGAGTGATGGGGGACGGCTTCTCAGTCTCTGAGTTAGTCTCAGACGGTCTGCGCGGCCGTGGATGGGGGCGTTGCGCAGGTCTGCCGCGTTGCGGTGGATGCGGCGAGCAGGCAGGGCACTTGCTGGGCACCCAGTACGCAGCAGAGCTCGGTCACCGTCTTGACGGGTGTGTGAGGTTACAGACCGTCACCCCCAGGAAGGCCAGAAGAAGCCTCTGATGTTTGCTCTGACTGAAAGACAAACCCCACCAGCCAGCACTCTCAGAATCCCTGAATCTGAGCAGACCTGGAGAATGTTAACGCCTTGGTGGGAAATGTAACAGTTTGGATAAAAATGGTCTTTCAGGCTCACATGAATTAATGCAGTAAGAACTCTAGACTTGTTTTCTTTTAAATTAGGATGAGTGCTTCATGAATATCCATCGCAGAATGCCGTTTTATTTATTTTTTTTCTTGCATTGGGTTTCAGTAGCACCAGAATGTTTCATGCAGCCCTGGTGTTATTCGGCTGCTGCCTTCTAAAGGATTAGATTGTAAATTCTTGACAGCTCAATTTTAGTTTTGATCTAGACCCAGTCAGAAACACCTAGAAAAGTTATTTTTATGTAGTTGTCCCGGCTGTTACCATGCCTGTGGTCCCCAGCCCTTCCATCTGTGGCCTTTTGAATGATGTTGTACGCGCATCAGTCCTCTGGGTCCTCAGGGCCTGATGAGGGAGAAAGTGAGTGAAGCCGGCAGGTGCGAATCTGGCTTTGGAATCAGGAGCATCTTGATTGAAAGTAATGGGTACCTTCTGGTCCCCTAAACAACTTTCAGAGTTGTCACTTGCTTTCCTTTCTTAGGCATGACAACGGGTATTTTTAAAGAAGGGTGTGAGGCTGTCTATGGGTGAGAGAGGAACGCGCCACCTTGCTGGATTCTGCCTGCCAGGCGGGACCCTCCGCCGTCTCTTGGGTCATCAGCAGGGAAGGCTGAACCCTGAGGATTCAACTCTGGACAGTCCGTGGACTTGAGCTGCCAGCTTGGTTTAGGTTGTGTCGCCAGCTGAGAGTCTGACAGAATGCTCGCCACCCAGAGTGAGGGCAGCAGGGGTGCTGGAAAAAACAGCCCCGCTCAGATCGCTTAGTTTTCAGTGTGCTCTTGTGCCTGTGGCAGCTCTGAGCTTCACTCAGGGGTTGTGTCGAGGGGACTTTGAGAGCCTTGTGGTGTTTGGCCCAGATGACATGTGCGTGTCCTTGTCATCTTTAGGCCTCTTTAAAATGGGTCAGCAGGTGCCTCCCTGGTGGCACAGGGGTTGAAGTCTCCGCGCTGCTCAGCTGTTGCCAGCCACTGCAACGTGAGTTCATTCTCTGGCCAGGGAGCTGACCCACAGGGCGCAGCAGATCTCTCCTGTCTTGCCCGCTGCTCCCCGCAGCAGTGTATTTCAGTCAGTCTGCTTGTTCTGCTCCCCACTCTGTCTCTGGTGAATCCTCTCAACCCCCACACCTCTGGCCTACACCCCAGTTCTTGGATGTATAAATAAGTAATAATAAATCTTTAAAAAAATAAAATAAAATGGGTCAGCAGTGTGGGAAGATGTCACTAGTTCAGGTTCTGCTTTTCATTGTTTCATTTCCTTACAGCCTAGCAGACGGCCTGGTGAGGAATTTCACATAGGGCCAGTCAGTGGAAATGTCAGCTGGGGGGGTCTGGTGAACGGGGTCTCCTCTTATACCAGGCGGCATATCATGGTGCCTCTTACAGGAGCAGACAGCTCTGTCGCCAGCTCTCTCCTCTCTGTTTTTGCTTCCTGACTGCCCTCATCTCACCACCCTGGTCCTTAGTTAGGACAATTTTTGGTGACTCCCTAGTTGGTGTTTCCGGATCTGCTGTCTCTGCAGCTGCAGCCCCGTCCCTCCTGCTGCTTGTTGGAGGTCTCTGTGCAGAAGCTTAGGGGCAGCCCCAAAGCAGCTGTTCTGAGGCTGAAACTCTCCTCCCAGGAAGGATGGCAGCCTTCAGCCTCAGGTCCTGGCCACTCCTTCTTTGCACTCATGTTCAAATTGTCTGAGGCCAGAATTCAGTTTGAATTCTTTATCTAGTATTCAGGGCTCTCCACATTCCAGTGGTGGAACTTCCCTGCCTCGTTCCTTGTACCTGGCCCTGGCCATTCGCCCAGATACCACCCATCTCACACTGCTGTTCTCTGCTCCCGCCAGTCCTCCTGTCTGGAGTGCTCTTTCTCTTCCATTTGAAATGCACCGCTCTGCTCAAATATTATTTCCACCATGACGTTTCTCTTTGTTTTGTTTTGATTTTTTAAAAATCTCTTTTGGTCAGAAGTGATCAGTCCCATCACTGCTCCCCGCAGCTCTTGCTTCTGCCTCAGTACTTGTCTGCTCGCCACAGTGATACCCGCTTGCAGCCCGTCTTTCTCTGGAGCCTTTGCTTTAAAAGTTATGTATATTTGAAGTAAATCTTGCCTTAAAAAAAACTTTTAATGAGAATAATACAACTATGTGATAAAAACTTTAAAAGATATAAAAGTATGTTCTCCTTCCATCTTGCCCCTCTTTAGTCCTTCCCCAAAGTCATCAACATTAATGCTTGCACATGATTCCTTCCAGAAGGTCTACAGCCACATACAGTTCTTTTTATTTTTAAGAAAAGTAGAAGGGAGTCACATACAAATTGTTCAGTATCGATGTTTTTTAGCAAAATGTTAGAACCCTTTTCATATCAAAGCATACAGATCTACCTGTTCTTTTTAACAGCTGCATAGTATTTCAAGTGTCTGTTTTTTGAAATGAGTCTCCTTTTGGTAGATTTTGAAGTTCTTCCCCCACTTTTTCATTTATTTCTTTATTTTTGGCTATAGCAAGTAAAAATGTGTAGTGGACATCCTTGTTACATATATCCTAACATGCTTTCATAAGTCGTATATATTTGTGGGCTCAGTTATGAACAGTTATTTGTGGACCAAATGGAAAATGCCTTGTAAATGCTGATAGATCTGGATGACTAGATTACCCCAGCTCCTTTAAAATGTGTGTGATTCTGACGAGTTACAGTTACAGTTGGTGTCCCTTCTTCCCTTTCTGTAATTCATTTGCTCAAAGCTCAACATATTTTCATTATTTGTCTTTTTCTTTGAACTGCTGGTATTCTTTGCCGTTTTTCCCACAGCAGTTTGTGTGTCAGCCCAGTCGGTTTGAGTTACAATGTACGTTAAGGTATCTGAAAAGTTGTCCAGTGTCAAATATGCACACATTTTCCCTCAATATCTCGTGGCTTTGGGAGAGGTTTATTTTTTTCATTATACACTCTTAAGTTGTCGGATGTGTTTGCATTTGTGGCTTCTGGGATTTATGGCACGTTTGTAAAGGACTTTACATCATTATTATAAATAAATTCATTCATGCTTTCATTTAGTTTGTGTGTGTGAGAGAATCAAGTCTGTTTAAGATACTGTCAAAAGAATAGGATGATATTAATTAGAAAATAGTAAAGCCACCCCCCCCCCCCATTTTGTTGGTAAACATCTAGCTCCTTGGAAAACTAAGGAGCTGCTTTGCTTTTATGGGAACCCCTAGCGTTATTGCATATAAGTGAAGCCATTGTCCTTTTGCATCCTTTGCACAAACTCAGAGGGCAGGGCGAAAGGAGGAGCAGGGTATCAGCTACTGTCTGCTCCCTCTTCTCTGCGCCGGCTGGTCCCTCAGAGAAGTCAGCAGCTTCCGTTTCTCTGCAAGCACGAAGCTCTAAGCCTCTAAAGCTCCTCCAGGTAGAATGCTTTGGAACGCAGATTAGGGTATCTTTCCCTTGTTTGGTGCATTCCAGAATGGAATCTCCTTGACCTGATGTGGCTGGTGATAATGGTCTGTAGCTTTTTGGGGTGGGATCTTGCAACTTTACATCTCAAGCAGCTTTGTATACTAAGTTTTGTTGTTGTGTGGTCTTGCATCAGATACTAGTTTTCTTTTTAAAGTGTACCTGCGTGTTAGTTTCTAGATCCCACTCCTTCACTGCATATTCCGGGTCAGTCGGACGAGTGTCCCTGGCTGGCCTGTGCCCACAGTGCCTCGCTGTATAAATGGCCTCCCTTCTCTGGGCGTGGAGTTCGCCTCACTCCCTAGAGTGTGTCCCTTTTCTTCCCCCAGGCTGCCCATTCTCCCCCCACGTTCTGGCCTGCGCTGGCCTTGCTGCTGTCTGTGCTTTCACACTGCTTCCTTGCTGCTCGGCAGGCCTAGACAGCCCCACCGTCTGTGCTTGCTTTGTGAACCCTAGTCTCAGTGCTGCTTTGAGTCCTGCTGAACTTGGGCTGAACCTCATCTTCTTGGCAGCATGTGCTCTCCATGACTTTCACCTTCAGCCACCAAAGGACCAGTCACTTGAGCCCTAGACCAGTGGTTTCTAATTAATTGAGGCTCTGGCCTATAAAGACAGCCATTTATTTAAAGCAGGCAAAATAAGCCAAGGGGGAAGGGGATAAAAGTGGTGCCTGTGGAAGGTGTAGCACACTTAACTGAAGGACCACCTGGAACATCTCGTCAGTTCATAGCCCTTATGCCTCCATGATTGTGTTGTAGAAAGAAGGGAGATTTTGATCTAGAAGGAGGTTGTTGCAGTAAATTCCTACAGCTGAGCTTTGCTCATTCACAGGGAATGTGCATTTGTAATTTTGGTGAAAATGTCTGAAATGTCTCCATTTGCCCTTCATCTTCTTCCTCACAAGAAAGAGTTAGAGCCCTGGCAGCAACAGGAGGAGGTTGGCCTCCTGCCCCATCCTTCCCCAGCTCCACCCACAAGCGGAAGGTAACCTGGGGCACGCTGTCTTTTCGTCTGCTGCTGCTTTGGCTCCTTCCTCTGCTGGTCCTGCTGTTGGCCCTGGGCACTGAACAAGGAAAAGGGGTTATTGTGTGGAGTCTAGCTGGGCAGACTTTGAAACAGCCCTATGATAATTGGCCTCCTGGAGTCTCGGTTTCTTCCAACTCTAAAATGGGAATAACAGTACCTGCTTTCTTGGGGAAGGGCAGGATTATGTGAAATTCTGCAAATAATAACATCCTGGGATGTGTCAGCTGGTGGTGCTGGTGGTGGTGCTGGTGGTGGTGCTGGTGGTGGTGATGATGGTGCTGGTGGTGCTGGTGCTGGTGGTGGTGGTGATGGTGGTGGTGATGGTGGTGCTGGTGGTGGTGCTGGTGGTGCTGGTGGTGCTGGTGGTGCTGGTGGTGGTGGTGGTGGTGATGATGGTGGTGGTGGTGGTGGCGATGGACTTTCCCAAGTAAGGGAGGGGAGGCGAAGGAGCGTGGTGGGAGGTGGCAGCTGACAATTGCTGAGGCTGGTGAGGAGGGGTAGTCACAGAAGTGGGCCCATTGTTGGCACTGCCCACGTCCGAGGTGGCCCTTTTCAGAAACCCACTGGAGAAAGCACCTGTGGAGGAGTCTGTGAGGCACGAGTCTGAGGTCAGCTTGGGGCGTGGAGAGCGGGGTGTTTGTGTGCCCTTTGACGGCGTACGGGGACGAGGACATGGAGAGTGAGGCGCTGACAGTTTTGAACTTCCAGGCTACTTCTGTGTGTGTGTTTTGAAAGAAGTATTTTACGTTCTTCTCCAGAATATAGTTTTTACAAACAGAAACAAAATAAGTATTGTTTAAATATTAATGGTATTTAAAATATCCAGCTTATATACTTGTTTTTTTTAATTAAAATATGGCAATGTAAATGTCTAGTTTGGGGGTGTTTTTTGCCTAATACAGAAAGACTTCTGATTAATCTGTTGAATTAAAGAATACTGAAGAATCCTGATGTATTTGGTGAGTGGAATAATCAAATTCATTATTGTTTTCTGAAGCAGCTGCAAACCTAGTCTAAATGAAAACCTAATATAAATCACTTCTCTGCATTATCAAAAATGAATTCCATTCCTCTATCTCCGAGTTGGGAGGAATCTGCTTCAAGCCCGTATCAAACTACAAGCCTGGGACTCTTGCTCATTTTGAATTCCCTTTGGTTTTGTGCATACAGAAGATTGAAATTGAATGCGTATTTCCTATAAATGTAGAAAATAATTTAAATTTCCAGTCAGTACGCCATCTTAGTGATTGCAATTAAATCTAATACTTGCAGCACAAATGACAGAGGCTAATTTCCTTCATTTGCGAAAAGCTTTGATAATTCAATAAAAACAGCAAATACAGGCAAAGGATATGAAGTAGGTGGCTTCAGAGACAAACTTAGACAAATTGCCATTATACAAGAGAAAAGATGATCAGCCTCATGTATAAATAGCAAATGCCTGTCAAAATAATGAGATACCACTTTTTCACCCACCGGTCAGACAAAAATGAGAAAGCACAACATCAAGTATTGCTGCGGGCCGGGGAGCAAGCGTCTCCACCTGCTGTTGGTGAAAGGGTGGTTGCTGCCACCTTTGGGGTGCAGTTTGGCATCAGGCACCCGCAGTTCATCTGCTGGGGGGCGCTGGACTGTTCTGTTGCTCTCTTTGAAAGGTTGTCAGTGGGGCCTGGTCAGCGCTCTGTGACACACTGGAGTTCCGTGAGGTCGGAAGAGAGAACAAGTGTGCTGTGGGAGGGCTTCAAGGTGTTTAAGGAAACACGCAGACTGTCGCTGCTGCCTGTGCTCACGAGCGCTCCGAGGGCACCGCCAGCGGGTTACCTGCTGAGGAGTGTCTTAGGGAGGGCGGGTGGAGAGCTTGCCGTTTGCTCTGTTATTCTGTACTTTGAAGATCTACCATATGTATGTAGTTTAAAGAGATAGAATTAAATACTGATCTGATTGGGTGTAGGCCCACTTACATTCCATACGGGGGAGAAATCCAGACCTACACGAAACCTGTGAGTTGCTGGAACACTGCTGATAAGGAGTGGAGGGTCAAATTTGAACTCTGTGTCCCAACAAGATTCTGTTCCCTTTACCTCGGGCCCCTGGACCTGATAAATCAAGCCATTGGGTGTAGGACTTGTGATTGTTAGGCTTGCTGTTCTCTTGGCCAGGTAATGTGCCCAGGACTTAAGTTACCTGCAAATTCCCTTCGTGTCAGTCTTTTAGAGCCTCTTCCTCAGACAGGGGTGTTGCTTGTTAGCAGCTTCTGGGAGGAATCTTTGAATCTCATTGTCTCTGCGGAAGGAAGTGTTACTGGAGAGGAGAGGAGAGTGAGTGCCTCCTTTCTCATTTTGCAGGAAAATGGAATCCCTCTCTTAGGTGTTAATCATAGTCTTTTCGTTTTTCTCCTCACTGACTTTCTTTCAAGTGTAGTTCTCTGTTTTTCTTCTGAGAAGATGATAAAAAGTCACACGGGAGGAGGAAGCCTCGTTGTGAAGCTGTTTTCATTTTTATAGATGATTTCAGAAATGCTTTATTGCTTTCGTTTCTCTTCTGGTTTTGTCCAGGGCTCTGCATCTTTGAACCCACCTTCTTTTTGCCCTTTAATTCCAAAAGTCACTACTTCTACATCCTTGAGTCAGGAAAATGCTGTAGTGAATAGGTGACATTTGCCCACTGTTAGGTGTTGGTCATTGGCTATTTTTCTAGAGAACTTTCTGGTCTGGTTGCGGGCATGGCCTCTGGAGCAGACTGTTAATCCAGTAGTTGTGGGATGTTTGGTGAGTATCTGAATTTTTATTTCCTTAGTCTCTTTGTTACGGGATTGTGAAAGTAGCACCCCAGAACCCCCAAACCTGCTCACTGTAAGTAAGTTCTGCCACGTGCCACATCAGGAGAAAATACGTAAGACCTTTAAAGGAAAGGAACTTTAATACAATTAGTGAACAATACAGAAAAGCCATCCCCTTGTGGGTAAAAGTCCACCCGAACAGATTGGCCCATAGCAAGGCCTGAAAACCTGCCACAGTCTAAAGCACCTTCTGACAGGGACCCATAATAGAAAAGGGTCAGAAACAGACAGGTCTAGGAAGAAAAGCACAAAATCAAAGTCAAGATAGAAACTGCCCTTGTTAACTCCCCACGGGTCTCTCGCCAGCATCGGCTCCGACCAGTCCAGGACCAGAAGGGCAAGCGCAGCTTCTTCACATGTCTCTGCTCCACGCCTCCTCCAGGTCTCCTCCTGCTTCTTTCCTTCTCCAGTCCCCTCTCCGCCTTCTCCTCCCTGCTCAGCTCCACCCTCCTTTGGGTGGGGCAGGGAACCTGGAACCTCCCTTTCTTCTGGGCACCACTATTAATTACTCTTCATCTGTAAAATGGAGACGATCATAGCATTTCCCTGGTAGGGGGATCACATTAACTAATAGAGTTAGGTGTTTAACACAAGGGAATTACTCGGTTTATGTAAACTGTCTTACATATTCATTCATGAATTTCCTTATTTAATGATTATGCCAGCCTTGTTAGGTAGTAGTTCTTCCAAGCCTTTTTCTAGATAAGAAAATCAAACCTAACTGAGGAGTCCTAGCCACAAAACTGTTTAGAAGTTCATTGTTAGTTTTTTATTGG
This sequence comes from Galemys pyrenaicus, assembly GCA_019455555.1. Classification (NCBI taxonomy): domain Eukaryota; kingdom Metazoa; phylum Chordata; class Mammalia; order Eulipotyphla; family Talpidae; genus Galemys; species Galemys pyrenaicus. The sequence continues at coordinate 1,792,946 of JAGFMF010011785.1, read as the reverse complement.
AAAAGTCAGAGCCAGGATTCGTATCCAAATATAACCTCCAGCCTCTTCTCTTTGTTACGCAACTGATCTCTGTTACAGTGTCTACAGCATTTAATCTTGGTTGACCATGCGCTTGGCAGCCATTGTGCTAAGTGCTTTCCACTTCCTGCCTGGACTTCTCATAACCACCCCAGGAGGCACTGACTGTTACAGATAAGAAGGCTATGAAGCGCCCTGCCTAACTTCTTACAAGTGGAAAGAAGGAAGCACTTGAACCCAGATCTGACTCTGGATTCTGTTGCTAACAGCTACATTTTTAAAAACTGGATGAAAGATCTTGAAATGTTTTAAATGCTACTAATTTTGAGTAAGTAAATACATTTACATAGTTTAGAAATTTTTAAGAGTCCAAAAAGATTCACTGAGTGCTAATACACTTCTAGCTACCCCTTCTCCCTCCCAAGAGGCAGAGGAAGTGTTTCTGTGTTTATCATTTCAGAAATACTCTGTGCAGATTCATAAATGTATGCGTCCACACAGGGGTGAGTGATGGGGTTCAGTGAGTGTAGTTCCTGGGTTCCCTCTGAGATAGGTTTGGCAGGTTCCTGTTCATTGGTACCTGGTGAATTTATTAGGCACAGCAAGGTAGCAAGGGTAATAAGGTAAAAGACGTTTGCACAGACACACGGACAAAAGCCGCATTTGCGCAGGAAAGGTTTGGTAAGGAAACAGATACCTGCATCAGGAAGCCAGGCTAGGGGCACGATCTGCATCTCGCCAGAACAAGGGGTGTCCCTTAGGTGGTGTTCTTGTGGGGTTCATTCCTTCATGGGACTTTATCTGTTGTGTCAGCTAGCACTTCTAAGGTGTGGTTGGGTTAATCTGTAAGGACTGGTGGTTCTTTGTAATTATATAACAGACAATGCTCTGTTTCCCCCCACTCGTTTTGGTCTTTGCCTGCAGATTTTCCTTTGCTGGTTTAATGATTTGAGTCCTTTCTATTCCTCCCTCTCATTTCTGGCCTTGTGACGCTTCCGTCCTAAATTTTCTACTCCAGTCTTTCATTCGTGTGTGTGTACTTTCATATTGCTCCAGACAAATAGCATATATACTGTTTCCCCTTTTTATGGTGATTGTTTGTTATCAGTGTGAAAGCGTTTCCAAATTCATTATTTTCCTGAGTGTATACCAGTCTGTAGTATGGATGTACTACGGTTTGTTAATCAAGCTCCTCTTGATGGCAATTGGTTTGTTTCTAATTTTTTGTTTTGTTTTTAAGGATTTATCTTCATTTATTTATGCACACAAGTACTGGGGTGTAGGCCAGAGGTGTTGGGGTGAGAGGAGTCACCAGAGACAGAGCGGGGAGCAGAGCAGGTGGATCTACTGAAACACTGCTGAGGGGAGCAGTGGGTGTGAGGCAGGAGAGGTGTGCTGTGCCATGTGGGTCAGTCCCCTGGCTGGGGATCGAACTCAGGCCATAGTGGTGATAGTGCTAAGACTTAACCCCTGCGCCACCAGGGAAGCGCTGTCTCTAAGTTTTGTTGAACAATGCTGTTACAAATTACTAGAACTGAAATTGCTCAGCAATACAGATACACATTTGTAATTTTAATGGCTATTTCTAAAATGCTCACTGAAGTATTTGTACCATCTTATACTCTACCGTCAGTGTCTGTCATATTATCATCTAGCAGGAATTTTTACTTTTTTTGTCATTCTAAGTAATGTTAGTGAGCAGACTGAGGGGCCCCCTGGGGCCCCAAACCTGCACACTGTAATGGGGTCCAGCCATCCATGCACACAAAGACAAAACAACTCTCAGTGTGAAAGAACTTCAATATGAGTAGTGTGGGGAGAGAAAGAATAAAGGGTAATAGTTCCCAAGTAAAACACCCGAAGCCACACATTGTCTCCTGACTGAATGTCCAGCCAAACAGGGTTGTCCTGAAGCGTGGCCGCTAAGGCCCAAAAGCTTGCCATGAGTCTAAGGCACTTTCTGGTGGAGAACCACAGGATGGGGGCAAAAAAGGCCAGGTAAATCTAGGATGAAAGGAGCACAATCAAAGTACAGATCAAGATGACAGCTGCCGTCGCCAGCCTTCCCACATGTTTCCTTCCGAATCCTCAAGACCCTGGTGCAAATCCAAAGCTGAGGAGCGAGTGGGTCCTTCTCCTCATGTCTCTCCTCTGCGTGTCTCCTGGTGTCCCCCTGCACCCACCTGCCTTCTGTGTTTAACACCTTCACTACCCATATGTTATGTGGACTAACTCTGTGTTTTTCTCTAACATTTTGAAGACATTCAAACATTTTGAAGTAGTTCAATATATGGGTGTACCAAACTTTAACATTCCTTTTACTATTAAATATTTAGGTTGTTTCTATTGTTTTGCTATTGTAGTTGAATATACTGCAGATAAATTAATGTACCTGTATTGATTTTTTATGATAATAAAGTGCTGATTAAAAAAATGTCCTTTTTAAGGCGTGTGTTTTAAATAAACATGTGTGCACACACTCTTTCCTTCTTGCACTGCCAGTTGGGTTGCATTTCTAAATCATCAATTTAAGAAAGAATTATGTTAGTTTTTCTTTGTTTATTGATGAAGTTGTTAGGCATTTATGGCTATTTTAACTTCTCCTTTTAAAGTATTTGTTCATATACTTTGTCCATTTCTCAACTGTTTTGACTTCTATTGAATTGTAGGAGTTTTCTACTTCTCGGCCATATATGTTATAAATATTTTTCATAATATTCCTTTTATTTGAATAAACAGCATTTTTTAGATGCATAAAAACTGTGTTGAATCTCAGTTTGTTCTGATGTTTGTGTTTAGAAATGCCTTCTATAGAAGTCGTCGGCTATGTCGTGAAGAAGGGATTGAACTTTGTTGTTTGTTTGTATTTCTCAAGTAGCATCTATTCCAAGAGCTCTTCTTTTTTCGCTGACTGGAAATGGCCTCCTGGCCTGACCTCTGCCTACTCACCTTGCCAGCCTCTGCCCGCTGCTCCTGTCACCTGCTGTGCTGCCACACTGCCCTCCTCCCTCCACCCGGGCTCCGGCATGCGATCCCCTGCATCTGGAAGATGGCGTTTCCCCACTGAAGCCACAGCCACACCTGCCTCTGTATGGCTTTATCTGAGTGTGTCACATGGTGTCTCTGACCACTGTCGCGCTCCGGAAGGCGGCTCTGGTCCCTGCCCACGAGGCGACCGCTGTAGCTGCCTAGAGCCCTAGTGCCCAGCACAGAGAAGAGACTTGGGACACAGCGGCCTGGCGCTTCAGCATACGTCCTGGCATAGACGTGTGTGGCTGGTTTTTCTTTTCCTAACATTTCTTTAGTATTTACTCTTCTGTGTCCGCACTGTCCAACACGGCAGCCTTGGATACGGTAGCTGTTGACCACTTGAAATGTGGTTATTCCAAATTGAGATGTGCTGTAAATTTGAAATGCACATCTGATGTAAAACCTTCGGGGAGGAAAGAACGAGAAATGTCTCGTAACACCTTAATATCGATGTGTACTGAAATGTTTTAAAATATATTGGATTAAATAAAGTGTACTAATAATCTATATTTTTATTTTCAAAGTAACTGCTAGAAAACCTTAAATTATACATAGGGCTTGCATTATATTTCTATTGGACAATAATTTATAGGTGAATTTTAAAATCATTTTGTAATTTCTAAGAAAAGGTTCCATTGGGCTACATTGTATTTTCAAGTTAAAGGCTTTTAGTTTTCTTCTTAGAAATCCTGACTATTTTTTACTTATTCCCCTGGGTATTTTACAGGATCTGGTTGTAACCTGTCATTATTGTATCTAACTTCCTAACATTTTATGAACAATAATTTTTTAAGCCCTCCACTTATTACATCCTGATTCCAATCTTTTTTTTTTCCCCCTCCAAGCGATTCTTTTGGGTTTTCTATGTAAATAGTCCTATTTGTATGGAGTAGTAATTTTTTGTCTCTTCAGATTGCTATCTGTCTGAATTTTGTTGTTTCGGCTGGCATTTCCAGGACAACCATAAGTAAGAGAAGCGATGGACAGACAGTTTTGCATGTCCTCCCAGTGTGTCTGGTGCACGCCAGGGAACATTGATTCTCTGGAATATTAATACGTGTTCCTTGAGAGAGGAGCTTCACGGTTAAATGAGTTTGCAAACTGCTGAGTTAAGTAGAATTCTTGTCTGTAGGACTTTTCAGATGGATTATTATGCTAATGTGTTTTTTAATCCCTAGGAGGTAGTGATATTAAGGCTAGCTATAAGCTTGTGTTTTACTAATTACATTTTGGGAAATTCAGCGATAACATTCCCATTTTAAGGATAATTGTTGACATTGGTTTGCAGTGGATACTGTTTATTAAGAACACTTTTCTATTCCTAGTTTATTGAGTATTTTTCCTTATTTTGAAAAGGCCTTTAACTTTCTAAAATGCGTTTTTGACATAGTATTGATCTGGCCGTATGGTTTTTCTCCTTTGACTTCCTGATGTTGTGAATTATATTTGTACATTTCCCAACAGAGAGCTGTCCTCGCATTTGTGCAGTGACCATTCTTGTAATAGGTTATATTTGCTAGTACTTACCTTGGGCCTTTAAAATCTGTGTCCTGAGGTATGGTTGTCATTCTCCTTTATGCTTTCTACCATCTTCTGGCGTCATCTGCGGTGCTCTAAGTGTTTTAGCATGTGTCTGGGGCCGCGAAGACCCGAAGACCATTTGTGCTTTGGCAGTTCTGTTTCTTTTTTATTTAGTTCTGCCAGTTTATGTTATCCTAAAAATATGTCCATTCTGTACAGATTTCAAATGACCTTCAAGCATAAATCTAGGGTAAGTAACACGCAGTGCTCCTCCTTATAGTGTTCTCAGATCCTGACATGAAATTCTGGCGAGAGCTAGTTGTGTTAGCTGATGGAGCCTTTCCTGCAAGGCTAAGGGTTAGTTGTACATGTCTTGTCCTGTAATGCAATTTTTTTCCTCTGTGGTCCGCATTTGCTTTCTTTGGGTTAACTTCTTGTTCTTTTTTTAACCTCTTAAGTTGGCTGATTTTATTTTTATTCTTTATTGATTAATGATAAACATTTTTAAGGCACTGATTTTCCCTACTGAAATTTGTCATTTCAAAAGCCCCAGCATGAAAAATTTGAAACATAAAAAGTTGAACTTCACGGTGAGCACCTCCACTCCCCGTGTGTAGATGTCATACTTGTTACCGCCTCACGGCGTCTGCTCTGTTGCGCCTCTGCTGCTTTCTTCGACGCATTCTCAAGTGAGTTGGAGACAAGTAGATGTCCCTTCTAACCCTCCTCGCTGCATATTTGATAAGGGTTTTCTTAGTTCCTAAATAGTTTTCGTCCTATTTGATTCTCTCAGCTTTAATACTTACTCAGGAGGTATTTACATTTCTACTGGTTGAGTTTTAAAAAATAAAATATAGTTGCTATATATAATTTTGTTGTGTTCATGCAGCCTGTGTGATATACATGAACATGGTTCTGAGTGACTGTGTGACGTGGATTCTAGGCAAGGGCCGCCTTGGGAGCGCTCGTGGAGGACCATGCACTGTGGCATTTCCATCTCTCTGTCTAAAACTCTCCCCTGAAAGGGGTGGAGCATTGCTCTGTGAATTACCAACCCCAAAGGCTATAAAGGTGTGCACAGCTGGAGAGGAAAAATGCACATCAGGGTGACGCAAGATTCTAAACGAAAAAGGGTGTAGCTGCATTCATTGTATCCAGTGTGCAGACTACTTCAGCGCCTCAAGAGTATGTGAAATAGAAAAATATTTTCCCTAAAAGGACACCAAATTCTCAGAGCTAAAACGGCCCTGTGTGTGTCAGGCATTTGAATTTTGATCAAGATGAGTGTTTGGCAGTTACTACACTGGGCTAAATGATCATGAGGTTCTAGATGAATCACCCAAAGTTCAAAGACTGAAAAACAAGTAAGAGGAAGAACGCTCAGGCAGCCCCTAGAGGTCCAGGAGGTGATGGTGGTAGTGGTCTTTTTTTTGCAAGCTTATGTCTGTGCCCTGTGCGTAGCACGGAGTCACTGGTCAATCACGGAACTCTCTCTCTCCACAGATTACGCTCCATGCCAGTAGAAATGGACAGCAGCAGTTTTATTCAGTTTGATGTGCCCGAGTACAGCAGCACCGTTCTGAGCCAGCTAAACGAACTCCGCCTGCAAGGGAAACTATGCGACATCATTGTCCACATTCAGGGTCAGCCGTTCCGAGCCCACAAAGCCGTCCTTGCCGCCAGCTCCCCGTATTTCCGGGACCATTCAGCACTAAGTACCATGAGTGGCTTGTCAATATCAGTGATTAAGAATCCCAATGTGTTTGAACAGTTGCTTTCATTTTGTTACACTGGAAGAATGTCCTTGCAGCTGAAGGACGTCGTCAGTTTTCTCACCGCAGCTAGCTTTCTTCAGATGCAGTGTGTCATTGACAAGTGCACGCAGATCCTAGAGAGCATCCACTCCAAAATCAGCGTTGGAGACGTTGACTCTGTTACTGTCGGTGCTGAGGAGACGCCAGAGAGTCAAAATGGAGTTAAAGACAGCAGCTTCTTCGCCAACCCGGTTGAGATCTCCCCCCCGTATTGCTCTCAGGTCCGGCAGCCCAGCACAAGCGCCGATCTTCGCATGGAGACGACACCCAGCAAAGCCCTGCGCACCCGCTTGCAGGAGGAAGGGCACTCAGACCGAGGGAGCAGCGGGAGCGTCTCTGAGTATGAGATTCAGATCGAAGGTGACCACGAGCAGGGGGACCTGTTGGTGAGGGAGAGCCAGATCACTGAGGTGAAGGTGAAGATGGAGAAGTCCGACCGGCCCAGCTGTTCCGACAGCTCCTCCCTGGGGGACGATGGGTATCACACCGAGATGGTGGACGGGGAGCAGGTCGTGGCCGTCAACGTGGGCTCCTATGGGTCTGTGCTCCAGCACGCCTATTCCTACTCGCAGGCAGCCTCGCAGGCAGCCAACGTCTCGGAAGCTTTTGGAAGTCTGAGTAATTCCAGTCCGTCCAGATCCATGCTGAGCTGTTTCCGAGGAGGACGTGCCCGCCAGAAGCGGGCTCTGTCTGTCCACCTGCACAGCGACCTGCAGGGCCTGGTGCAGGGTTCTGACGGCGAGGCGATGATGAGTAACCCCGGGTATGAGAGCAGTCCCCGGGAGAGGAGTGCGAGAGGCCACTGGTACCCGTACAACGAGAGGCTGATCTGTATTTACTGTGGCAAGTCCTTCAACCAGAAAGGCAGCCTTGACAGGCACATGCGACTCCACATGGGCATCACCCCCTTTGTGTGCAAGTTCTGCGGGAAGAAGTACACACGGAAGGACCAACTGGAGTACCACATCCGGGGCCACACTGACGATAAGCCGTTCCGCTGTGAGATCTGCGGGAAGTGCTTTCCTTTCCAAGGCACCCTCAACCAGCACCTGCGGAAAAACCACCCTGGAGTGGCCGAAGTCAGGAGTCGCATCGAGTCCCCTGAGAGAACAGATGTGTACGTGGAACAGAAACTGGAAAATGATGCATCGGCCTCCGAGATGGCCCTGGATTCCCGCATGGAAATTCACACAGTGTCGGATGCTCCTGATTAAGGTGGTGAAGGAGTGCTCCCAAGCAAAGCACACTGATCAATGCATATTTGTGATTTGCTTTGTTGTAGTCTTTGGTTTTCCCAACCATCTGGAAATCTCTTGGTCTCTTGGCAGTTTTTCTAAGGTTTCTGGAAGGAACACTTCATTGTGTTTATCCTTTCCCCCGCCCTCCCTCCCCCAAGGAGCTCAAAGCATGAAGGGCAACGCATCCAGGGAAAACACAGGCTGACAGTATTCCTCTTTGGCTGAACTCTTAATCCAGAATCTGCCAGTGATTTAGCCAGTGCCAACTGGTTGACCCCACATGCGCTGCCAAAGGCGGGCGCTCTCATTGCGTGCACTGGCGCTGGTGCATTTCCGTGGAGAGGGGCTAGGAGGCCGTCAGCTGATACAAATGGGTAACCTTTTCTAATTTAAAATTACTTTTAGGGGTAGTTAGACAATTTATATATATATAATAAAGCGATTATTATATATATAGTATATATACATTCTCAAATTTGATTTTATTCTGGTTGAGGTGAATGTAAGAGGAATATATAATTTAATACAATGTGAACAGGGCTTTTGACCTTGTCTCGTCCCTACCTAATATGTTAGGGTTTTGCCCCTTTATTTCCCTTACGAAAGAATGTTAATAGGTTTTCATATATATTAATCATTGTGTCCAAAAGCAAGCAAAGCAAATCACAGTGTTCATAGCTCTGCTTCATAACAAACACAAACCAAATGCCATAAAATGCATTCAACTCTAGTTGGAAACCATTTGGGATTTTCGTTAGTTGTCCAGCGGGTGCGCTGGACGACTCGTGGTGCTGATCTTTTTACATATTGTCGTGTTATATTAGCCAACCCCAAAGGAGCAGTGGTTTTCCATATTTTTACTGGCCTACGAATCTACCTTCATTCCGTACTGTAGAGACATACATACCAGGTAACTAACTCGAATCACTCTACCGGGAGTTAGTACTCGCACTAAAGGAAAGGGATTTGTAGCTCTGGCTACAAAATTCTCTGAGCAGTGTTGTGGTTTTTGTTTTTGTTTTTGTTTCTTTCTTTCTCTTTTCAAACAGCCAGTTCAGGTGCACAGTAACTTTTTCTACATGCAGTTCCCAGGGAAACTGCAGAACTTGGAATTTGTACTTTTTGTAAAGATATACTCTATGGGAATTGCAAGCAATATATCTACTTAGTATCGTGTGTGCTAACAAGAGCCCCAGCGGCTCCCCCACTCTCAGTGTTTCCTGCTTCGAGAAACCAACAGTTAAAACGCCCTCTGAGATACTCTGTGTCACCAAATCTGTGTGTCACCATATTTTGGGTCACGTGGTGCTATTTTTATGTTATGTATCTTTTTTAGGTCAGTATAGTTGTAAAAAATGTGAAATCTTATGGTAATAAGTGAATTATAACTTCTTTGCCTCTCTTGAGTTTATAGCTTGAAAAGAGACCTCAAAAGCATGTGCTGGCAAACATATCACTGTACGGAAACACACCTGGGTCCTGTTTGAATGGTGTTTTGTAACTGGGGCTTCAGGAAGTATCTTCAGTTCTGTCCCGGGGCGCCCGCCCTGGGCTGCTGGTGGATGGGCTGGGCGTGTCTGCTCTGCCGGGTGGGTTCCTGCGGCAGCAGCTGCTGGCTGCAGGGGGCCAGGTCCCCCTTCTGTTGGAGAACCTTGGCTCACAGACCACCTACAGGAAATGACCAAAGGACCAACTTCAGAGGCCAGGAGTAAATGGAATATAAATGATGTTTGCTGGTTTTCTGTGCTTTTTTGGCTCTTCAATACAAGAATGGTAGGGTTTTTGTTTATTGGGTTTTTTTAGTTTTTTGGGTTTGGGGGTTTTGTTTTTAATTTTTTAGGGGGAAAAAGTCATTCAGACCCTTGTGTGTGCAGCCCCCAGGGGGTGGCTGTGCAGCAGCATCTCTTTAGCACACAGGACCTGCTCTTGTGTGACTGCTGTGCCACACGTCAGTGTTACGACGTACAGATCACGCTAATCCTGCTGCTCCTGAGGAGTGGCTTTTGCTAAATCGGGTATATAGTATGCCTTTTCCTGTCAGACTGCCTAAGTAAAGGGTTTGGTCTCTTTCTGAAGCACTTGCTCAACTCCTGTCAAAGCCGCGTGCCTCAGGGGGAGGCTGGACCCCAAGTGTTTACCCACTTAACTATGTTCTGGGGTTTCAGGTAAATGTTTGTGATTTTTTTTTTCCTTACATGAATACATTTGGTTTTGATTTTTTTTTTTAAGAATGCAAAAAATTTGTGTTGTGATACAAATTAAGTTGGTGACAAGAAATGCCCAAGTGAAGGACTAAGAGGTCAGGCTCAGGGAAGGAACCTCCTTTTCACTCAGGCTTGGGGCCTCCGAAGAGGCCTCCAGAGCATTCTGTGAGACACAAGACATGTCAGGAGTGGGGAGCCCCTGGGGTGTCAGCACCTCAGACGTCCTGGTTCTTGTCACCTCGTCAGTTTTATCCTTATTTACACAGAGTTCTTTGTATTTGTAAATTTGTTTGACTGGTTTGAGTTTACCAAAGAGTGACTTATCCAAAATTGTCTTTGACAAAAAAATATACATTGCTTTGATTGTACAGTTCAGGTTCAAACATTGTGATGGGACTGTTAAGGGGCAGAAAAATTGATTGAGTTTCTAATAATCATGATTCCACGTTTGGCAAGTTTTACTTGCTCCCATTCATGTCACTAACACTTTACCCTTTCCACTGCTAGCAGTGTTAAGAATGAATTCTCAAGCCATAACACAGTACTGTAAGTTTCCGCGGGGCTGACAGGGAGGGGTGCGGAGGCCAGCGTGGCACTGAGTGGCCTCCCTGAGCGTGCGCCCCGCCGCGCTTCTCGGTGTGCGTGGCGGGCGAAAGATTAACTCCATTCAGATCGGGCAGCAGCAATTAATTGTGCCTTGTCACATGAGGATGTGCCAGGAGGATTAACATGACCACAGAACAGAAACGTTCTCCCCCGAAAGTCACTCGCGTCTCTGCAGACGAAGCACGCTGTGTAACTCCTTAGAGCAACTCTTTGGAAAGCAAAGTCCCTATTTCTGTACAGTTTTAGGTTAGACGTTTCATTTGTTACAAATGCAAAAATCAATGAAGATAAAAATGATATGTGAAGAAATCTTTTACAGTCAAATATATCCTGATTCATATAGGCTTGTTCATAATTGAGTCTCTCTCTCTTCTCGAGCTACCTTTTCAATACTTAGACAATGTGAAGGCAGTGACAGCGTCCTTTTCTATAGGTGTCTAACCTGTTATTACAAACTGTGAAAACAAAGAATTTTTATACTTTTCCTAATGTTTGTGGTTTTAAGCGGTTATTTTCATTCTGATCGGTTTCTACCCTCTAATCTACTAAAGTTGTAAATACATCTAGAACTCACACCTGTAAACACGGCACATGAGCACAGCTCATTTTCAGTTGGTGGAGAGCCTTCCAGTGGGCTCTGCCGTGGCAGTTTCGGTGTTTTTCTTTTCTTTAGCAGCGGAAAGGATGCTACTGTCGGTTCACTGTTAAGCAGAATATACTGTAGAACTAAATGGATGGTTTTTAGATCTTCCAGAGGAAGCCTAGTCGGTGTCTTTTCTAACGATAGCAGTTATAACCAAGTCTTTGGTTTTTTCCCCTTAGCCCAGACCATAGGCCTGCATATTTTTGTGCTTGGTTTTGTTTTTTATTTTTGTTTTATGTTTTTATGGCCTAGACTCTAGGAAGAACTTGCAGGAACACAAAACAAGGGCTGGGGGTGGGGGAGGGGGAATCATTTATGTGAATGAGCTTTACTTTAAAGAAATCGATGTATTTTATTTTAACAACTTTTTCTATTAGTTACTGTGATTTTTGTCGTCGTCGTTACTGGTGAATTCTGTAACGGTTTCCTGTGAAGCCTCCACTGAAAGGGACTCAAATATGCAACACCTAAACTATTTTCCGAGGGCGCACGCCCCTTGAATGGTGCTTCTAGACTGGTCAGGGTTATTTATTAAATTTTATATATGAAAGTATTGGGGAATTATGTAAATTCTTTATATGAAACTCTAGTTCATAAGTCATAGATTTCATATTACTCAGTGCAACTGAACGTCAAGTTCAGAAGTCATTCACATTGTTCCGAGTTTGTAACGGCCTCTCCGTCACGTGCGTCTTCTTCAGTAAGTGCCAGAGCGTGTCCACTGTTCTGCCCGGTGCTTGGCTTCTGGGCCCCGAAGAGAACCTGCTTTCTCTGGTTCCCCTCCGGGTCTGGTACCCACGGGGCTTCTGTAGCTCCCGACCCAGTCCTGGAGCCGGCCTGGGGCAGAGCAGCCAGCGGACCTCTTGCTGCCCCTCAGTGACAAGTATGCTGTGAACGCAACCTTCGGCTTGCCGCCCAGCCCTTGGTTGCTGCCCTGACTATATAGTAAGAGGTCAGCGTCCCTGGCTTCTCTGAGGATGACCGCTTTCCTAATGTGAAAACCATCTCTCTCACCACTTATTAGTAGGGCTAACATTTTTTTTCCGTTATAAATGGTTGAGCAATTTGAATGACTTAACACAGTGTCATTTTCTTGCAATATAAACTGGTAACCTCACAACTCCACACTTCATCACCACGTGAAGTAAATGAAGCTAGCTAAGCGGATGCTGTATCAACTAGTAACTTGCCATTAAGGATTATTTTATAGCATGAATTTAAGACTATTTATTCAAATGATATTTTACTCTTGTATTCATTTTGTTTTAGATTTGTGACATGAATATTTCAGTGCTGCTTAATTTTGTTCTGAATTCTTGTTTCTTGCTTGTAAATGGCTTTTTTATGGTATAAATAAAGTCAATGGAAATTGCTGTTTGTAAATAAAAATGCTGCTGGAGCAAACGAGCTGTGGTCTCCCTCTGTATTTGCCCTGCTGGTCTCTGGCTGGGGGGTGGTCTCTGGCTCTAACAGGCTAGCTAGAGATAGGCTAGTTAAAATAAGGCACACAGAAGTAGTTTTGTTTGCCAAAGAAGTGTTTTTCCAGATCATGGACGACACCATTTCAGTTCCAAGAAAATTCTGTCAGAAGCTATGTCTCCTAGTAATAATTGTTCAAGTCTTGCAGTGGAGGGAGGTGGGCAGACGGAAGGGAAGTGTGTGCCCTACCCCGGGGACTGCTCCATCCCCAAGGCCCAGCCAAGCTGCCCTGAAAAAGATCCAAACTCCTTTAGGGCAGAGGCCTGAACCAGAGCAAACTCCTGGGTCTCAGCTTCTGTGGCTCTAACTACTCCTTTCTGGGAAGGTTGGGGTTTCGTAGGAAGCACTGATGCCCCTCTGGAGTTGGGAAGAGAGAGAGCAACGAGTTTCTGACCTTTCTCTTGTGTGCGAGGTCTGCCTTGCCTGCTCCCGGCTGGATCCCTGGTAATTCCCCCACCTTGCAAAAGCGCCCTGGGGCCCCTGGGATTGGCCCTGTCACGCCCTGTCACGCCCTCCAGCTCCCAGTGGACCCTGGGTCTCTGAACTCTTCAGGTCTCAGCCCAGGCCCCGCTCAGGGCGCCCTCCCCCAGCAGCTCTTCTCTGTGAGGCCCCTTTAACAGGGCACTTGCTTCATCTGCACAGTTGCGCACTGGCCAGCGAGAACATTTGATTACTGTTCCTCTGGCCCGCGTTCTCCACGACAGCGGGACCGGACTGTCTCCCTTGCCTCTCTGTCCTTGGCACAAGACCTGGCGTCCATCAGGTACACAGGAAGGCTCAAAATGAGCAAATGCAGGTGTGTGAGGGTGAGCGGCCTGGAGGCCGGGGTGGGTGAGGCTAAGCTGGCTCCCACCTGCTAGAGCTGGCTTCCCCTTGCTGGTCAGGAAGGGCTGCTGTGAGGTTCGCTGGCTTGAACACGGCCCTCCCCCTGGTCACAGGGCTCCTTTAATCACTTGGACAGACAGCTAATGCCCCACTTGCAGCTTCACTGGCGAGCTGGGGCCCAGGGACTCGGGACGTTCAAGAGCATGGCCCATGAGAAAGCACGTTGACTTGGGAATCCTGGACCGAGGTCCTAACCCTGCCTTTGCCTTGACCTTGACCTCAAGCAGGTCACTCAGCCTTGTTAGCCTCAGTCTGTATAAAATGGTGGAGCTGGACTCGTGGTTGGGTAGTAAGGCAGCGGCTCTGGATAGGTTTGCTTCTTCCCTATGGCTGGAAAAGTGGCCCGACACCCAGAATCAAGGGCAGGGTGAGAGGAGCATCCCAAGGGGCCACCGTCCTGGGAGCAGCACCTGCAGCAGATCCACCAAGTCGGAGCACCATGTTCAGCTGCGTTGCCGGCAGAGGCATTAGCAGGAAGCTGGCTCAGCGTTTGTCCCGAAGTCACGACATCACTTGGTTGAAGTCTTCCAAGTGACAGTTCTCACCAACTGCCCAGCCTGCTGGCTTCCGGGACGTTTGTCTCCTTTGTAAAGTCAGAATCCCTAGTTGTTCTTTGGGCTTCATCTGTCTCCTGGGCCATTTTCCACAAAAGCCCCTCAGCCCTCAGTGACATACTTAAACATCGTGATGTTTTCCCGGTTCTTGGCAGGACGAGCTCGCCGAACTTTTGTCAGCAAAGAGGGTTCAAAAATTCAGAGCTCAAATGAAATGGCAGGAAGAGACCACTGTGAGGGAAACGTGACGTAGGACACATCAGCTTGGGGTTGTGCCGCTGGTGGACATCTGTGCCTTAACCTCGCTGTCCCAGCGCCCTGGCCAGCAGTGCCCTATTACTCTGAAGGGGGCGGGCAGGGTCCGGACAGTGGACTGTGATGTGACTCCCCTCCTGGCAGCCTGAAGGGCCAGGGCTGCCTTCCTTTCCTCTCAGGCAGCAGCAGACCCGCCCTCGACTTTGAAGGAGTTTGCTCTGGTTCAGGCCTCTGCCCTAAAGGAGTTTGGATCTTTTTCAGGGCAGCTTGGCTGGGCCTTGGGGATGGAGCAGTCCCCGGGGTAGG
>JAGFMF010011785.1:1514549-1778279 GCA_019455555.1 Galemys pyrenaicus | reverse complement strand
TTTTCTTGGAACTGAAATGGTGTCGTCCATGATCTGGAAAAACACTTCTTTGGCAAACAAAACTACTTCTGTGTGCCTTATTTTAACTAGCCTATCTCTGCCAGACGTTCTGTTCATCACACATCTGGGTCCCTGGAACTGTCTTCACTTGGTTTGAGGTTATTTTTGCCCTCAGCTCCTTCACTCTCCTTCCTTCTCCAAATACTAATAGAACCAAAAGCCACTTTTGATTCGGGAGATCCAGGCCCAAGGAATGGACTCTTGAATTTCCTGAGACCTCACCCCATTCCCTTTGAGCCCTTCCTCTCCCTTTGGTATTTATTCCTCCTGCTCCCCTGGGGTGCTCCAGTTCTTCACCTCAGCAGGGGTTGGGGTGCTTCTCAGGAGAAGGCCCTGGCCCAAGCCTCTGGCTTCACACCCTTCCTCTTTGCCCTTGCGACACAGCTGCCGCCCAGCCTCTGCCTCCATCACCCGCCTTCCGCTGGCCCCTGGCCGGGCTGGTGGTGAAATGGAACAGTGTTGCCTTCATGCCTCCACAGCTTGTCCCTGGGCCCCTGGAGGACCTCTAGGGACCTCCTCCTGCCACCTGGCGAGAGGCCCCATTTCCTGCTGTTGTCAGGAGAGACCGGGTGCAGCCCCGAGAAGCTGGGGTCTTCCATCCTGACAGTAAACCACGCTCTGCCTCGTTCCGGGCAGCGTCAGCTCAGCACGCCCTGTCTGGTGTCAGGCGCTGTGCGCATAACCCGGATGGAAAGCGCTGGGTGGTATCCTTGTTGGGGGCGCTTCACGCTCCCCGCCCAGAGAGCCAGCTGCGGGGCCTGGTGACCCTGAGAACTCTCGGAGGGCAGAGGACCCAGGGCTGGGTAGTCTGCCCCTGGACTTGCCCTGACACGGAGTTGTCACTCTCTCAGGTTCTGGGGCAGAACTCGGGCAGCCTGAATGATTCCAGGATCCCCTCTCCCAATGTCTCAGGAAAGGGTTCCATCACCGTGGGCCCCGGTGGGCTGTGGCGCACTGTGGGAAGCGCTGACAAGCCACTGCCCTGCAGGGGTCCAGAGTGCAGGCTCCAGTGGGTGCAGCCTAGAAATAGAGACCTCAGCCTGGCAGGCCGGCTGAGACAGCCTACCTGGAGAACCACATCCTGCGGGGGTGGGGGGGCCGGCAGGGACAGCCCCTGTGCCCGCCCTAACGCTGGGAAGATGAGTCAGCGTGGCACCTAGGGCCCCATGTGCCGTGTCCCGACTTTGTGAATGCTCACTCCTCTCATCAGAGGCACTGCTGTCAAGATTTAACCTAGGAAGATAATCTAGCAAGTAAGCGAAGATGTGTAAGTCTGTGCCTCCCCGTGTAGCTTGTACTACTGAACAGCTGCAAATCCGACACTTCCCGACAACGTTGTACCAGGGAATCATTTATAATGACCCTATAAATGTGTAGATAAACCTCATGACATTGTTGAGGGTGCAAAAGTAACTTACCAAAGAACATCTGTAGGTGAGACTATATAAGTTAAAGTATGTCACACAGTCTATGTACAAAGGCCGCTATATTTAATACTTACAGAGATCTGTGCTTACTGCGTAAGATAATATATTTCACCAGATGAAACGGGATTCTTTATAAGCGCTAGCAGTTAGGAGACAAGGGAGGATGGGGTGACCACCGCCAGATGCTGAGGTTTATTTTACTTCTAGTTAGAAACTTGGAATTTTCTTTGTGGCCATGGGGAGGCAGTAGAGTTCAATTCGACAACCTTAATGAGTTTCTACTACAGAAATACCAAGGATGAAAAGGCTTTTTTTTTTTGAAGATTCATTTTATTTATTTATGCATACAAGGACTGGGGTACAGGCCAGAGGTGTGAGGGGTGAGAGGATTCAGCAGAGATAGCGTAGGGAGCAGAACAGGCAGATGGACTGAAACACACTGCTGAGGGGAGCAGTGGGGAGGCAGGAGAGGTCTGCTGCGCCCTGTGGGTCAGTTAGCTCCCTGGCCAGGGATCAAACTCGTGCTGCAGTGGCTGGTGATAGCTTCATAGTGCTGAGCCTTAACCTCTTGCACCACCAGGGAGGCCCCTGAAAAAGGCTTTTTTTGTGGAGAATATTGCAACAGGGAGGGAGGTTTGTGTCCCTGGGGTACATGACTTTGGGGACTCCGTGGGCCTGGGTCCAGCCTTGGTGACCTGGAGGCCTGCTTTAGGAAAAAAGTGGGTCTGAATCCACCACTGACTCAGTCACTAAATATAAAGACTGACTGGTCGAACTAACTAGAATGCTGCTGTGTTACCTTTCAGTGAGACCCAGAAGCTAAGAGGGGACATGCTCACAGGTTTTCAGTAGCCCCACGTGGACGCCTCCCCGGCACAAGCACCGATCACTGAGCCTCCAGCTAGCAAACGTCCCCAGTGCCAACAGCCAGCTCAACACTCCCCCTGCGTTTCGTCCTGAGTCCTCAGAATGACCCCGGAGGTAGGTGCTCTCCTTTGCCTCCCTCTGCAAGAGGGAAGGAGACTCCTGGAGACCAGTACACCGCTTGGGAGCGCGCAGCCAGAGGTGGTTGGCGGGGGTGGGTGGACTCCAGAGCTGCCCTCCTTTCCACATCTCAGCTCTGCGCCAAGTCCGCACCAGACCCTGGGGCTGCAACGTGAGGAGGGGCACAGCTGGGGCCCTAGTGGAAACTCGGGGTTCACCAGGGGAGGAAGACTCAGTCACATCGGTCATATAGTCACCTTGGGGCGATAATCACAGGTGCCAAGAAGGGAAGGTGAAAGGGACCGTGGCAGTCTAAGGCAGCAGGCCCCGACCTCATGTATGGCTCAGAGAAGGCCGCCCTGAGGAAGCGACACTCGCAAGGAATGTGATGGTGAGTAGCAACTAGCTAGGAAGAGCATCTCGGGCAGAGGGAACAGCATGCACGTGGCCTCTGAAGCAGGGAGATCTGGTTCCCGTGTTCCAGGAGCTTCCCAGTGTGCGTGCCTTGGTGAGCTCATCCCTTTCCACTAGACTCTTTCATTCTCTATTTAAAGATTTGTTTATTGATGCACACAAGAGCTGGGGCACAGGCCAGAGGCGTGGAGGGTGAGAGGATCCACCAGAGACAGAGCGGGGAGCAGAACAGGCAGATCCACTGAAGTACGCTGGAGCAGCAAGCGAGGCAGGAGAGGTCTGCTGCACCATGTGGGTCTCCTCCCTGGCCGGTGGCAGGGATCGAACTCGTGCTGCAGTGGCTGCGGTTTGTCTCATAGTCATTGCTTAAACTGCTGAGCCACCAGGGAGGCTCCTCCCCCCTTCATTCTTTAGACTGGCTCATTTTGTAATTTTCAGAAGAAATGCAAATTTAAAAAAGATTTACTTATTTTTGTATAGAAGAACTGGGGTGCAGGTCAGAGGTGAAGGGGGTGAGAGGATTTACCAGAGACAGAGTGGGGAGCAGAACAGGTGAACAGACTGAAATACACTGCTGAGGGGAGCAGTGGGGAGACAGGTGAGATCTGCTGCGCCATGTGGGTCAGCTCCCTGGCCGGGGATCAAACTCGTGCTGCAGTGGGTGGTGATAGTGCTGAGACTTAACTCCTAGGCCACCAGGGATGTCTCCAGAAAAGCATATTAACGGGAGAGAAGTGTAACCTGTTGTTCCCAAGAGTAAGTAGGTCTTCTCCAAAGGTAACCCCAAACTGTTGCCTCCGAACCCCAGGGCATGTTGGCTTCTTTCTGCAGTCATTGCTTCTTATAGTTTAGTGATTCCTTTTGTTGTTTTCATGTTTAGTCCATTCCTTGTATTACATTTTCTCCTTTGAAATAACTAAGTGGTTTCTGATTTGTTTGTGTTTTTGACTGGAGTCTGACTAGTCTTTCAAAGATAGGGTTCTGGGATTAATTTGGTTCTAAACATCTTTATTTTTTTATTTATGCATGCAAGAGCAGGGGTACAGGCCAGAGGTGGAGGGGGTGAGAGGACCCACCAGAGACAGAGTGGGGAGCAGAACAGGCAGATGGACTGAAACATACTGCTGAGGGGAGCAGCGGGGAGACAGCAGAGGTCTGCTGAACCATGTGGGTCAGAGCCCTGGCCGGGGTCGAAGTTGTGCTGCAGTGGCCATAGCACGATAGTAACAAGACTTACCCCCCATGCCACGGAGCTGCTGCACTTGGAGTGAGCAGGAGGGCACCTTGCATCACGTACTCTCAGCCGCCCTCAGCCCTTTGCCATACTCCTCTGGTTAGAAGCCAGTCGAGTCCTGCCCAGACCCAGGGGAGGTGGTGACACCGGGCTTTGGGCACCAGGGGGTGGGGAGTCGGGGCCACCCTGAGGTCTATACACAGCACGGCCAATGAAGTCAGCCCGTCCCAAAGGACAGGACTGTCTACAGCTTGCTCGCTGTGTCTACATGGAGAGGGCCGGCCTGGGGACGGCCCCTTGGTAGCTTCTCCAACTCTCCTTTCCTCCTGTGGTTCAAGTCCCTTCCCCTCACCAGGAACCGGCCCTCTGCACAGCACAGTGCCCTGTGCCGTCGCAACCGGGACTCTGGCTGCCTCGGCAGGGGTCCTTTCCACAGCCATCCCATGTCCAAGCACGGCAATCAGACTTTACAATGACTTTTTAAAACAGCTTTATTGAGACCTAGTTCACATGCCCGCAGAAAGGGCACGATTCAGCAGCTCCGGCCCACGTTGTCCAAGCGTCATCCTGTGCCTTTGGGGGCATGCTCACTGATGCAAAGGCCATGCCATACACCGTAGCCAGCTCCTCCAGTCTGCGCACCTCCCCCAGCCCTAGACGACCTGTACTCTCTAGCCCTGCAGATACGCTGATTTGGGGTAGTTTATATAAATGGGGTCATGTGTGACCTGGTGTCTCCCACCGAGCACGTGTCCAGGGCCCACCATGTGGCGGCACATGTCAGAACTTAGTTCTGTGTTGCAGGATGCATCACGTTTTATTCTCCACCCACCCACTGATGGACAGTTGGGTTAGTCTGACTTTTGGGGTATTAGGAACAATACTACTATGAACATGTGTGTACGTGTTTTTGTATGGACATATGTTTTCCTTTCTCTAGGGTGGACACCTGAGTGGGATGGTCGGGTCAGAGGGTAATTCTGTGTTTAAGCTTTTGAGATACTGCCAGCTTGTTTTCCAAAGTGGCTGCAGGGTCGTCCAACCCCACCAGCAGAGTACAAACGTGCCGATGTCTCTGCCTCCTCACCAGGCCACGCTGTTGTTCATCCCGTTTGTCACTGCCTTCCCAATGGCCGTGAAGTGCTATTGCATGTGGTTTTGATTCGCGGTTCCCTGACAGCCGATGATATTGAGCAATTCGTCATGTGCTTATTGGCCATTTGTGTATCTTTGGAGAAATGTCTATTCAGATCCTTTTCTCATTTTAAAATTGGGTTTACAGTAACTTTTAATATATTATGAAATAATCTGTGTTCATTGAAGAAATCTCTGAAGCAAAGCTTAAGCATAGTAAAAATAGTAGATGCCATTTAGCAAGCACATATTGCAAGCACTGTGCTTGGCCTAAGCCAGACAGGGATAAAAAATAGTAACTGTCTGTTGAGCTCCTGCTAGGTGCCAGGCCTTATATACCATCTCATTTAATCCTCCCAATAGCCTTTCTGAAGAGAGTATTATTTTTAGCACACTCATTTTTCAACACAGAAACCAAAGCCCAGAGAGGTTAAGTAACTTGCTTTGGTGCACACAGCTTGCTGGTGGCAGAATCAGAGGCAGGGAAGCTATTTTGCACTCACTTTCCACGTTTCTGAATCCAGAGGCTCCCAGCAGAACCACTGCATGACACCGTTTCTTTTTAAGTAAGAAGGGTTAGGTATCTTTGGAGATTCCTCTTTTCTTAATACAAAATGGCAGAAACTTTCCTCAGAGGTACTTGAAAACTTAGAGATGGTTTTCATTTCCACTGACTCCATATCTTTGTTTCCCATCCTTCCGTAAGCTTTGGGAAGCAAGCACAGTAACCAAATCATTCCATACGCTGATGTCACGGTACCATGAATTCGGCAGTTGTCAAAGGGACGTTCCACTCGTCTGTGTGCCCAAGGACCACTCGGAGTAAGGCCGGACACAGGGCCTCCCTTTTGGGGGACAGTGGAGGCGCAACAGAATTTTTCTGATTCTGGACCTCAGGGCTGCACTGTCTTTGCAGCTTGAAGCAAACGAGCACTTCCACTCACCTCCTTATGCCTGGCACAGAGCGAATGATGTGGGAAGAGGGAGGTGGGAGAGGGGCCCTCTCCCCAATTTTGCTTTTGTGTGGTTCTGGGCAAGTCCTTTGATCTCACCGGGGCCTCACTTTGCCCAACTGTAAAATGAACGGGTTGGATTTGAGGCTCTTCCGAGGTGTCTTCTTGCCCGCCCTTCTGTGCTCTGTGCCTACCTCCGCGAGCTGTAAGAATGGCACCAGGTGACGGAGCCCACAAAGCCATTCTTGATTGAGAACGACAAACCCTAGGTAGGGCTCTGAAGGGGAAATCGTATGAGGGCTGGAAGGGTGGATGGGAACTGAGACGCCTCGCTATTTCTACGAAGGGGATGGGCGTGGCGGGCGCTGAGGGCGGTGTGCGGGCGGCCGAGCATCCTCGCAGGATGAGAGGGCGTCTGCGGGAGAGCGCGGAGGCCGAGGTGGGGAGGACCAGCAGCTGCAGCGGCTGCGCACTGGCGCGCCCGGCCGACCGATTTGCGTGTCTCCGCCTCTGCGGCGAGCTGGTTGGGGGGACTGGACTGGCGCCGCGCGCTGATTGGCCAGGCGGCCCGCCGCTCAGGCCCAGGAGCGGACGGTTTCTACTGCGGCTGGGCACCGGCTCCGCTCCCGCGTCGGCCCGCGCTCCAGCTGCGCCCGGCCCGGCCCCGGCCCGGCTCGGCCTGGCCCCGGCCTCCGAGCGAAGGCGCCGCTGCCGCCTGGGCCGCTCCCAGGGCCATGAGGAGGCGGCGGCAGCCACTGCGGCCCGCGTCAAGGTGACCGGCCGGGACTGCGGCGGCGGCGGCGGCGGCGGCGGCGGCGAGAGCGGGCGGTGAGAGGAGCGGCCCGGGGCGGGGCGGGGCCCTGAGGGCCGGACCGAGGGAGCTGCAGGTGCGGGGGGCGGGACCCGGAGGGGCCGCCGGGCCGGGGCGGGGCCTCGGGGCGGGAGGCGGGCCCGGGCGTGGGGTCAGGCGGGTGACGGGCCCGGGGGCCGGGCAGGGGCCCTAGGTGCGACGGGATGGGTCTGGAGGACTGCGGGTGTGGGGTGGAGTTGGGGAGAGGCCGCAGGTGCGGGGGGCGGGGCCGGAGGAGCGGTTGGGAGGGGCCGAGGCGCTGCAGCGGCGGGGGGCGGGGCCGGGGGACCTCAGGTTTACCTGTGGGAGGGGGCTGCCAGGTGAGGCCCCAGCGATGGCCGAGCTCCGGCCCGAGGAAACCGCAGGTGCAAGGGGCGGGGCCAGGGAGACCTGCCGGGGCGGGGGCGGGGCCCAGGGGTGGCGGGTCCGGAAGCGGGGTCCCAGGTGAGCCGCGGGCGGAGGGTGCGTGGTCGCGGAGGAGGGGAGGGCCGCCCTCTCCGCGGTGCAGGGGGCGTTTGGGCGGGAGCAGGAGCTTTCTGCGCGCCGAGGGTCCTGGAGGCATCGCGGGTGGCCACTGGGCCGGAAGGGCCGGCCCGGCCTGCCGATGCCTTGCCTGGGTCCCTCTTGGGTCTCAGCTGCCCTGGTGACTAGGCTGGCCGTTCCCCTTGTCCGTGCCGGCCCCAGTGCCGCGCGTTCACATCTCATCTGGGGGTTTCCCTGTTGCTGCTGCAGGGGGCATACCTGGGGCGTGCAAGGGGGCTGTCCTTCCTGGATCAGCTGTTAGAAATGTGTGCTCTTGAAGAGGAGTTAGAGCTAGAAGTGTCCTGGCTTGCTGGCTCCTGCTGCCAGATTCTGCCACACACCTTGACAGTGGTCTTCAGAAGACTGAAATGGCAGCGTGGTGAGGAGAGGACCAGCAGGAACGAGGGGTCAGAAACTGCTGCCTTTGTGATACCTGGGGAGGCTCTCGCCTGAGAACCTTGTTTCCTCCTTGGAAAGTGTCCTTGGGGTCCCTCCCTTGTGAGCCTCGTGGGGGTCTTGATAGGGTGGAAAACGCTTAGGGAGCAAGTAGTGGCATGCAGTGATGTGTGTTTTTGTGGCCGGTGGGGTTCAGGAACCGTGGCCTCGGGGGGAGAGTATTTCCAGTCCATAGACCGTTCTTGAGTTTGGGATGAGCTGGGTGGTGGGGACCCCCCCACGACTCATTCCTGTCAGGAATTGTGACTGCTTCTCCCTGAGAGGCATTCCAGGGAGCTGTGGGAGGGACCAAAGGGGGGGGAACACCTGTTTGCTGACCTTCAGACCCTGACCCCAGTGAGGACTCTGAGCTGGAGAGTGAAGTTCAGGCTTGAGCCTGAAGATTTCTCCCTCCCATCCGCGTATGGGCCCGGAATGTCATCAGGTTCTTACAGGGCAGAGGGAAGAGCGTGAGATGAGTGAGAAGTGCCCCAAGCCTGAGTGTCCCCTTCGTGCCCAGCGCCGATGCTTACTGGTGCTTTGATCCATTTGAACTGTAATTCCTCCTGCTGCTGTGCACATGGGCAGAAGAGAAGGCAGGAGGAGGCTTCTGTACTGGCATTTTTTTCACTTTAGAAGTTGCGGGATGTTGGGAGGCCAGTCACCTGGCGCTGGCCTCTCTTCCCACGTGATGGCAGGGAGAGACCCATGGTCCTACTGGGGCCTGTGCTTGTGTGGCAGGTACCGAGAGGGTCCAGAAGCAGCATGTGTGGGTTGTCCCACCAGTTCTTGGCAGAAACTGTGTGAATGGCTCTCAGAGATTGCTGCCTTCTGGATAGCCATCATGCTCTGCACTAAAAGGAAAGCCCAGATTAGACGGCAAACAAGGACTGGAGCATGTGTTGGATAATGAGGGGATCTGCTTCTTGATTTCTTGGTTTTGGCGTGACAACGTTGAGGGTTGGGAGATAAATTCATTAATGGGAAGTTCTGCATCTGAGGCTCTCTGTGATGTGACCCGTCTGTCTTTCTAAATTGATTTTCAATGTGGGGGTGAGTGCTCTGGCTTGGAAGTCAGACAGGCCTGTGTTTGCAGTCTCATACCACCTCCCTGTGTGAAGCAGCACCACTTTCCTAGCTTCTCAGAACTTTTGCTCTTTCATGTGGGAGACAAAGATAATGCTGCCCATCTCGAGAGGGTGCCGTGAAGAATAAATGAGACAAAAGGGAAAGACACGGAGAGATGCATGAGGTACTCAGCGTAAGGTCTGCCTCTGCTTACCCAGCTTTCGACACAGCAGAGCACACGTGTCCTGTAAGGAAAGCAGGATTTGGGAGGCCCTCGAGTACATCCTGTCCTCTCTCCAGGCCTCAGTTTTCTTAGCAGAGTGAGGATGGTGGGTGGTGTTAGACTGTGAACTTTGAGAGTGGTCCTAACTGGTGGTCTCTTCAACTTTCCATCAGGGTTTCTTGAAAGGCAGGAGGGAGCTAACTGATAACTGGTTTATCTCTTCTTTTCAAGCCGTCTGTCCAGCACTCTGCCTGGCAAGAAGTCAGGACTCGTTGAAGGGGCAGGGCATGGTCTTTACTACGGTGCGGCTCACTGCCTCTGTTGCTTATATGAGTTACGTCTGTGCTCCAAAAGACATCGTAGTTAAGAAAAGATTATAACAATAGTAGTAAAACCGACATGAAAGGCAAAACTTTTTCATAGTTCTATGTCACCAGAAATTAAGTTCATCCAGTGTTTGTTCATAAACATACATAAATTTTCATGATTGTAATCATATGTATGTGAGAATTTGGGAAAGGCCTGGCAATAAGTAGTTTCTTTAAGTAGTGTTTTTAATCAATTTTTTAAGTAAAAAAGAAAATCACACATGAATATTTTTAAAAGGCAAGTATTTCAAAGGGGAACAAATGGCAGAGTAAGTCTGTCTTGCCTCAGACTGCCAGTTCCCAGTCTGTCTCCCTAGAGCAATCCCTATCACCATTTTTTGTTTGTTACATATTCTTTCTTTTACATTAAGAATAACATTTTATAGCACTCTCGCTCCTTTGTTTATTCCTTTGATCTGTTTTAGAAATTGTTCCAACTGCGGGAACTGTTCCAAATGGTACATACAGTTCCTCCTAAATAAACGCTTTTGACTGATATTAGAGGCACAGTTTTAGATATCCCCTTGCGCCCTTCACCCAGTGGCGTTTACTCCGTAATGGCTAGCAGATTGCTTAGGAGAGTAACAAGAGACAGCCCTTGCTCTCCTCTAGGAAAGAAGTGACTTTGGTCCCAGTGAACAGTAGACTAAAGGGCAGTCCACGTGTCTGGGTGCGAGGCAGGTGGCAGGAAGAGAAGGAGCAGGATTTGTTCACTAGTAATTGAGAACTTTGAGAACTGATTTTCCTTTCAGCCCTGGATTCAAAGTCCAGCTCTGTCACTCACTGGCCATATGACCTGGGAGAGTCCACCTCATTTCCCTGAGTTTCAGTTTCCTAGTCTGTAAAGTGGGTGATGATAACAGGACCTGTCTTTTGGGGTACTTTGGGTGGAGGAAGTGAGGTCATGCGTGTGAAGGCCTTGCAGCACTGGCAGGTCGTGGCAGGTGCTCAAGGAGGGTGTGGAGAGTGGGCTCCATTTGGTGTTCCCTGGGCAGTGAGAGTTGGGGCCGTGGAGTGCCCATGGCTCTTGGCTGGAGGTGGATGCTCCCTGCTGTGCAGGAGGCAGGCAGCAGGCAGCTGCAGAGCTGGGCTGGTGTGAGCGTCTGGGGTCTGGGGGCAGGGAACACGGCTTCCTCCTGCCCTGCGAAACCTTCAGGTGTGGCCACACGTGGTCGCGCCATTTTTTGTGCCCCCTTGACTGGCTTGTGTGCCCTCCTGATCGGGGCACTTGATGCCCGTGGCCCCCTGCACAGGGAATGCCTTGTTTGATGTTGAGTCTCCAGGAAATAGGGTTCTTGTGTTTTGTTTTTTTTAAATTCCTGAAAATTGGGGTATAGTTGACATACGACGTTATTTTAGCTTCAGGTGTACCACGGAACAATTCCGTATTTGGTGCGTGGTGTGCAGGAGGTTGGGTTATCTTCTGTCACCTTGTGGTTACGTGGTTTTTTCTTGTGATGAGAACTTCCAAGCTGCGCTCGCTGCCACATTCACATTGTGCGGACAGCGTCCTCGCTGTAGTGCCGTTCGCGCACCTCGTCCCCATGACTTACGGATTCACGACTGGAAGTTTGTAGCTTTTGACCCCAGGCTGGCTTGGGTGGACGTACTGCTCAGACAGGGCCAAGTGTCTGGTGAAGCCCACCCTGCCCTCCCTCCCCATGGGCCTGCGTGCTGGCGTGAGGCAGGCAAGTGCCATGTCTCGCCCCAGCGGTGGGCTTTGGCTGGTCTGCTCCTTGCTCTACCAAGGCGCAGAGGTGGGAAAGGCGAGAAGGGCTTGCTCTAGACTTCCAGGAGGAGGTGGGGAGCACAAAAAAGGATACGTTTAACAAACGGACCTCTGCTCTACCCTCCCTGAAGCCCACCCCCCTTGGGAGGGCTGAGGTGGGCTTGTGGCGAGCAGACCTGAGGCTGCTGAGGGTGTGCAGCGTGGGCTGATTGCGCTGACTTCTGTGAGGGGCATCTGAGGTCACTTTCTGGAGAAGAGAGGAGGCCTCACTTCTGGCTTGTGGGCACCGGTTCACCAGCCTTGCTGGGCTCCTGCCTTGGGTCGGAGCCTTCGCAGGCCTTTGCTGTGCAGGTGACGGAGGTAGGGCGCCCATCCTGCCTTTGGGAATGCACATTGGTGGAGGATATGCACGAGTAGAAGCTGACCTGAAGGCCGAGCCTGAGAACTTCAGGTGAAGTGGCCAGATTTGGCCTCTGGAGCCAGGTGGCACTTCATGGCACTTCCACAGACAGCCTCTGTTACCTCGGCCAGGGCCTGCCCCGCTGGGCCTCGGTTTACGGACCGTAGAAAGGGAATGGCGGTGTTACCGGATGTAGGGCTGCTGTTGAAGGGCCAGGGGACATTTAGCACAGGGCCTGACTGAAAGCTAATGTTTGTACCATGCTCATGGCCTTTTTTGGTCCTTGGTGAGGTGGCAGCAGCAAGGAGCACCTCTCTGGTGCTGCAGAAGTGAAGGTGAAGCCCAGGTGATGAGAAGCCACTGTGCTCCAGAGCGCTCGGGCGCCTCGGGCTGTCCGCAGAGGGTTCCTCCACAGGTGCTTCCTCCTGTTTTTATCAAGGTCTTGAAGTTTCCAGCCCAGCACCATCTGGGGAGGGCCTGCCTGCACCCACCCTGCACCCTTCCGTGGCTTTTCCCCAGGGGAGGCGAGTCAGGTTGGTCTGCCCCGGCTTACCCAGGAGAGCGGGGAGCATGAAGGACCCAAGGGGACAAATTGTTACAGGTTTTCTACGAGCCTTGGATGCGTTGTGTTCTTTGCTGGGGACTTACCCTTGGGATCAGAGGGGGGTAGGGGGGCGAGGCCCCAGTCAGCAGGAGGACCCACCACTCACGCCCCTGTGGCGCTGGCTTGTGAGCAGGCCCCTGTTCTGCGTCAACGTGAGGAGCAGGCAGTGGTTCCCCCGAAACCCCTCTCAGGGCTTCAAGCATTTGGTGTGGAGTGGGGCTCTGAGCACCTCTAGACTGCGCCCTGGAGTGAAGTTCTCTCTCAGCCATGCTGGTGGCTTTTAAAGTGCTTATTGGGGAGGACTGATTTATTGCCTATTGTTTGGTCTGAAGTTCACTGTTGCATGTCCTGTGATTCCACACAAATAATAGGGCTTCAGGATGAGCTAGTGCAACTTTATACCTTCCCTCTTTAGCATTTAAGTATTTTTATTGTAAGGTCTTATTTTAAGTTAAGGCAATTACTTGCATAATCAGAAGAAAATTTAAATGACCCCAACACTAAAGCGTTACTTTGAAAACCGTCTTATTAGAGGTAAAAGAAAGAATAATGAATGTAATTAAATTCATGTTTATTGGCTACAGTAATTCTTACCCAGTATTGTACAAGCTGATAACTAGGTCAAGGGGAATCTGTGCTTTTGATGCATTTTTGAATAACCGAATATTTATGGAAGTGACTTAATGAATTCTGGATTATTAACTGTCTCTTTGTGGCAGTAAAGTCTGCTATTTGGAACTATTGACTTCTGCTGTTTTAAAAGCCTTTGCAGTCGTGTCCTCTGCAGCTGTGGTCCGCACGCATTTGTTGGTGGGTGGGTGGGTAAACACCTCCGCACATCCCTCCTGCCTCCCGCACTGGGCCCCTGGTGCTCTCTACCTGCCTCGCTGTGTGACCACGCCATGACCACGTCTTGCTGTGGCCCCTCAGACCACGTCTTGCTGTGGCCCCTCAGACCTGCAGTTGTTCTTCCGCCACACTCAGGCTGAGCCCAGGGCTCCAAGGCAGTCAGGGTGATCTGGGTCTGTCTTTCCTCTGCTTAAAACCCTGCCGTGCTTTCTAGTTTGTTTCTCTTAGGAAATACAAAGCCAGGTCGGTGGTCTGCCGGGTGTAAGGGTGTAGCGATCTGCCCTTGAGTGTAAGTGTTGCTGGCGTCTGCGGAATGCAGCCCGTGGATGGGATGGGATGGGATGGGATGGGATCAGGTCGTGATGGGGTCTGCTGCTTCCTTCGCTCCCCATCGGCTGCTCAGAGCCTTGTGTGCCCCTGGCATAATGGCACAGCATCTGGCACATAGAAGGTGCTTCATAAGTGTTTGCTGAATAAAGAAATGAAGTAAATGTGGGTGCCTAGTGACTGATTTGGATCTAAAAATGAGAAGGTTGTTGGATCTGAGTTCCCTTCCATTATGTAAAATACCTCAGCACTTACAGACTCTCTTGATACCTGGTATTTCAGCCTTGAGCTGATTCTGCAGGGTAGGTAGAGAAGATTTTGATGTATGGAGGGAAAAATGGAAGCTCTGAGAGGTTGAACACATTAGCTGAAATGTAGCTGTGGGAGAAGCTGAGGGTTCTGCTACCTCCTCAAGTGTCTTCTCACACACCAGGCTCAGGCGTGGTGTTTGATATGTGTTGGAGAACCAGTGACAGACGAGATCAGGAAGCAGGGCTTCGCTGGAAAAAGGCCTTACAGTCGTCGTGTCTCTTGGTTTTAACTCTGGTTTACCAATCATTGAATTTGAGGAGGTGAATTCAATTTGGAGTCATGGGTTTAAGGTCTGATCTCATTCTAGGAACAGGCAGTCCTGGTCTTTTTTGTAAATGGCCAAAGTATAATTACTTATTATTGATACATGTGCTGATTGGTTAATACCCAAGCAAAGTCACTTTTTGATAAGGTTGGGAGTTGTCGATTGATGTGTAGTGTTCTTTCGCTGTTTCGGAAAGATGCTGGTTGTTTCCATTATTGTCTCGTTTATCTCTGGCTATATCTGCGATGAGGCTCTTCTGCCACGACCTTTGTGCTCATCAGATGTAGTGTTGGCTCAGCTGAAGGTCAGAGGTCATGGAGTCCTCTTCCCACTTTCCAGGTGAGGGTGGGCCTTTCCCAGGGCTTCGCATGCGGGTATTCCGGTTCCCCACCCAGCAGAGTCCATGGACTTTGGCTCATCCGTTTACACAGCGCAGGCGCTTAGCCATGCTGCAGGTTCCGTGCTGCTCATGGACAGCGTGAGGCCCACGAAGCAGCGTTCATGTCGGACGAAGACCTTGAGTCTCGAGTGGCTGCCTGGCACAGGGGCTGAGCCTGACGGCGCCGCGCCGGGATCGGGGTGGTGGTTGGCGTGTTAGCCAGGTGGGGGTCCATCATGGTCTCGCGAGGCTTCCCGAGGGCTGAGGGAGTCTTGGAACCTTTTTATCAGTACAGCCAGTGGGGCCGAGAGCAGCCTGGTGTAACTAAGAGGTCACTGCCTGTGCGGCCAGAATGCCAAGTGTGTCGGCTTGTTCTGGGATGGCTGTGAGGGTTGAGTCAGGGTAGAGAGCTGGGTGATGTTAAAGTGTCGTGCCAACAATCAGAGGTAGCCTCTTTCCTCATGCTTCCCTGTCTTCCAGGCGTGTCTGCCTGCCAGCCCACCGCCCTCCCTCCTTCCCCTCTTCCCTTCCCCCTTCTCTCTGTTCTTAGCGAGGGTCTACTGAATGTGGGGCTACAGTGGTGGAAAGGACAATTCTTGTCCTTGCTGTCTTTTCACTTATGTTCTAGTAGCAAAGTTAAATAACTATGGAAATAATAACAAATATGTGTATAAAAGGTTAACTGCAGCACTGGTGATAGGTTCCAAAGAGGAGTTCAGGAGGCTGAGAGAACATAGGTGGGGCGTCAGACATAGTGTCCTGAGGAGGGGCCTTCCAGCCGACCCCTGAAGGACGAGTTGGGGTTAGCCAGGTGAAGAGCGGCAGCCGCCTCGGTCCTGGTCCCAGCTGGGGCTGGGGTGTGGTGGATTCCAGAAGTTCCTGTAATTGGTGTGGCTGGGCCTTGGGGCGAGGTGCTCCCAGCTATGTTTCCTTGAGCTGTGTGGAAATTTCTAGCATACTCGTAGTCGCTGACTCTTCCAGAACTCCCATCTGTCACCCAGAGCCTCTTTCTGAAGCATCCCCTGCCATGGTTTCCAGGGCGGCAGTTGGCCTTCCTTTTATTGATTTGAGGATTGGCTGCTTCCTCGCTGCCCACGCGTGGAGGAGCACCTTGGTGTCACGAGCAGTGGTCAGTCATGGGGTGAAGTTCACTGGGCAGTGACTGGGCTTGACGCCGCAGCCTGCCCAGGAGCCCTGGCGACCGGCCGCGCAGTGCGTCGGTGCGGCGCGTCGTGGCCGGGGCAGTGGACGCTCACACGCTTGATTCCAGCTCGGATCTGAGAGGCAGGTGTTCCAGTGCTCCGGGAGCGCAGGGACCTGGGCGAAAGGGAGGGCCGGCGAGCTCGGGTGGTGGCCGCGGTGTGCGGTGGGGAGGAGGCTAGACCTGTCTCTGCGGTGCTCCTCCCTGCCCCGAAGCTGCGTGCTCTCTGCCCCCACACGCTCCCTTTCTCACAAGAGTTCGTTTTAGTCACTTCTGCTTCTGTGTGCGAGGTTCTCGAGGGATGCTGTTCTCAAGCAGCCCACTCACGCCTTCTATTGCTGGTCTTTTGGGCTGAGATTTCTGGCTTCTGAAGCAGGAAAGTCGGAGTTCTTGTCTACCACCTTGGGGTTCAGGATGGGTCTGCAACTCTGGGGTAGGCAGCGTGTCTAGGTCCTAGGAAAGGCAGCTGGTAAGAGCTGTGGGAGCAAGTTCTGGGGACATGATAAAAGCGCTCAGGCTGGACGGACGCGGTGTGTGGCCCTGTGATGCGGGAGTCCATCCTTGGTCCCCAGGTGTCCTGCACCTGGGTGGCAGGGAAAAGCCTGCTGTAGAATCCCCAGAACTTGGAGGGGGTCTCAGGGCTAGAGTACTTGAGCCCTGCTCAGACTGCTGGTGGAAGGAGGGCCCTGACTTGGAACAAGTGGAAGTCTAGCCCCCGAGGGGCCCGAGTGCCTGACTGCGGCCCCCGTGCAGAACCCAGCGAAGAGCTTCAATCTGAGCGCCAGCGGGAGCTGACCTGTGACCCCAGGGGCCTTGGAGTGCAGGACAGCAGCGCCGGTGCTGAAGACCACAGTCATGGAGGAGTGAAAAAGGGTCAAGGGTAACTCAAGGGAAGCAGCTGCACTTCAGCCAGGGCAGCCAGACACCTGGTCTGAAGCCATTTGCTCTCCAAGAAAGACAAAGAAAAGGCCTGGTGTTTGTTGAGTCGAGAAACTGTATGTTTGAGCAGAGAGTGGAGGCAGGGGGCGGTGGAAGCAGGGTGCTGGCACAGAGCAACAAGGCTGTTGAGTTGCGGGACGACTCAGAGTTGGGCAGACGGCTGAGCTCAAGTCCTGACGCGCTGCGTGGCCGGTGAGGTACGTGCGCCGACTGTCCTTGGCTCGGTCATTTCACCTCTCGGGCCTCAGCTCTCTTGCTCTCAGCAGGCGTGGTCACACCTGCGGGAACTGGTGTGAGGGCTCAGCAGCATGTTACCACGGGAAGGTGCTTAGCAGAGAGTACCTGTTGCAGAGTAACTGTTCGATGAACAGTAGTAATGAAATGATGATGGCACCGTTGTCCGAGTGCTTTTGTGGACATCTCCACGGGATTAAATCCTGGTACGGCGGATGGATGAGGTAAAGGAGAGCTGGAGCAGGATGAGATGCAGCACGAGGTCAGCATGTGGAGGGAAGACAGGTCCTTGGCCTGGCCTTGGAACAGCGAGGGAGCAATAACAGCAATGGGGGAACCCCAGAATACATCCCATGGTAGGACATGGAAGGGCAGCGTGCCAGGAACCTCCACGAAGGTAATTTTATTGACTGTGAAGAGAGAGACGAGAGGACTCCAGACCACACCCAAGGCGTAAGGACAGAGCAGCACGCCAGCCTTCATCTGGTGCTATAGAGGTTTTCATGACTCCCTCTGCCTCCCTGCTACTTCAGTGTGTGGGCCTCAGGGACAGTGACTTTAGAGATTATTGATTTAACGTTTTCTTTAAACCCCAGAGCCTCATTTTCATGATTGGTTTTGTTACAGAGTAGTTCTCTTACTAAATGTGTTTTTGAATGGAAAGTATGCAAACCAATCAATTAGTCAATTGGATCTTTCCAGGGTTAGTTTCAACGGTTATAATACCCTGTCTCCAACTCTGGTGAAGATTTAATGCAGTTCTAATAAGATATTCTATAAAACTTGGGCCTCCCTGGTGGCTCAGGGGTTGAGGTCAGTGCTATCAAGCTGTCGCCAGCCACTGCAGTTCAAGTTCGATCCCCGGCCAGGGTGCTGACCCATGTGGCGCAGCATACCTCTCCTGTCTTGCCCGCTGCTCCCCTCAGCAGTGTATTTCAGTAGAAATCTGCCTGTTCTGCTCCCCGCTCCGTTTCTGGAGAATCCTCTCACCCTCCCATGACCTGTTTGTACCTGTAGGGTAAAGGTTGATCAGGTCTTTCCACCCTCCCACTACTGATGATGGACACCTGTGGTGCTGCGAGCATTCCAGGGTGGGCATGCGCAAGTGGGCGCACCTGAGTTGGGACACGGGCATAAATGGGCAGCGTCATGAGGACGCCAGAACTGCGAGGACTGACTGACAGAACCAACAGGACGAAGGAGCAGCAGCAGCAGAGAGTAGAACGCAGCCGAGAGGGTGAGATGCGCCGGGGGCTGGGAAACCTGCCAGCCCTCTGGCCCCCCAGCACCCCTGCCTGCCATGTACCTGGCCACCTCTACTAAATAAAGTGTGAAAAGCCACCGAGGGCTCCAAGACTCTCCTTCCTTGACCCGTCTGCCCAGAACCATCCCGAACCTTGCTCCTGTGCCGCCCCTTCCTGCCGCTACAGTACCCCAGTTCATCTCTGCATAAATAAAAAAAATACTGTATAAAACTTGATAAAATAGTGATATTTATAAAGATATATTAGTAAACAAAAATTAAGGTTTTTCTTTTTTTTAAGGCAATATGATGGTCTTCATTCTTTCAAATTCCTATTCATTTCAAGAAGTGTTTGAGTAGCCAGCTATGTATGCAAACAATGCTGGGACCTTTTTGGGGGGATATAAAAATGGATATCTATGGTGAGACATATTCTCACTTACCTCTTATGATTTTCTTTATGAGGGAGCTATTTCTGTAGGTTGTGTATGAGTGACAGAAAACTCAAAATAATAAAGCCATCAGTAAGGTCGAAGTGTCTCATGTGAGAAATCAGGAAGCGACCCACTCAGAATAGTATGACACCTGTGTGGGCAGAACCCCAGGTTCCTTCCATCTTGTTCCATTGTGAGGTGATTGTGGGAGTGGCTTCCAAGCCCAGGTTCACTTCGTGGCTTGTGGTGGCTACTGGGGCTCCAGCCTTTGCATCTGCGTTGCAGCTTTGAGGGGCACTTTCTGGAAATTGATATGACACACCTTGCATCCCACTGATCCGATCTTGGTCTTATGGCCACACCTAGCAGTAAGGGAAAAGCTGGGAAATATAATATGTGTTCAGGGAAACCTTGTGTCTACCTGAAAACCAGAAATCCCATTACTAAAGAAGACAGGGAGGGAGGCTGTTGGGGAGCAGCTGCACTGTTACTGACCCTGTTTAATAGACACGGGACCCCTGAGCGGCTGACATCAGCCCAGCAGTGCGTGACTTAGAAATGGTTAGGCCTTCAAAATTTATTATAGAGCGATACTTTATTAATCCCATATGGTGCTTGGATAAAAGCAGAAAAAAAAACAGATGAATGGAGTAGAAATGACTGTTGCTAACTTAGGAGCTTAATGCATGGAACTGCTCAGCAGCAAGGAATGACTGATTGTTATGGTGTTGGGACATTTGGATTTCAGCGTTGAAAAGTACTGATAAATTTAGCTACATACTGCAATGGCTTCCAGATGAGTTTGAGTTACAGGACAGAAAAACAGTTGAAGATGGGAAGATGTAAACTCTGTGGTGGGATCTAGAGAGTGGGGTGCAGGCCGGGACTTAGGGAAGCTGCGGAGGGAGTCTTCCCTAGCTGTCCGGCGCTGATTGTTTCGCTCCGGAGGCAAAGGCAAGTGCCTTTATCACTAGCACAAGCATCAGCACGTGCATCATTTTCCTCTCCCCCAGGTCCTGTGGGGTGGTGCCCTGGGCCCAGATGGAAGCTGTGCTTTTGTGTCACAGCTGAGAAACGAGCTGGGGGCCTGCTGTGTTCTTGCCAGCAGGAGGCAAGCCTGCTCCTGGCGCCAGAGATGTGAGCACATCCCTCAAGTGGCTGCTTTGGACACAGCCCTGAGCGCGGCCTGGGTGAAGGGTGGTCAGGAGCTGGTGTTCTCGGCGTATGCTACAAGACATGGAGGCATGTCAGAGACATGAAGCGTCGTGTCTCCTGCAGGTGGTTGGTAGGATTTAACGGGGCGACGGTGCGGAGTACATCGTGACTGGGGCCTCGTGGGGCTCCTGGCGGGGCGTCCCTCACAGTGCCCACGGCTGTGCAGAGACAGGCCCGGCGCTGGTGTGCTAAGCTCTCTGCCTGTTCTCAGCGTACAGACCTGACGGGGAGGACGAGGCTGCCCTCCGTGGCTTGCGTATGGCTTTTGCCTCATGTCCATCACATCCCAGTCCACCCCTGGGGCACGTACCCTGCCAGCTCTTGGTGGATGATTTATGGTGCTCTTTACCTTGTGCACAGTCAGTTGAAGTCACTTCTTGAGCCAAATATTTGTGATTGGCTTATTTTGAAATAAAGTAGAGTGAGTCTTAAGATATGGGGCATTACTTAGTTCTACATTTACTTAGCAAATTCCTTGATTATTGCTTCCAAACTAAAACTTTAACCTTTCGAGGTAGAAGAGCATTGTAAGAACGTTAGGCTAAAGGACACTTAGAATTGATGTCAAACATATTTAATAAATTTAAGTAAATAAAATATTTCTCAGACAAAAAAAAAAAGAGTAGCTCGGTTTTACAGATGAGGAAACTGAGGAACAACAGTTACTAAAGCGTGGTCACCGTCGGTGAGTGCTGAACATGTGCTGGACCCGAGCCCCTGGCCCGTCCAAGAAACTCAGAATCCACAGGGTAAATAGAGGGGGGACTAGCGGGTACATTTCGGGCAGGGCTCATCTGCCGCCTTCAAGAGCGAGCGTGTGGGAAGCCTAGCAGAGGGACTCGCCGGGAAGACCTGCAGCTAAGGGGGCTGGACAGACATGCCAGAGACACAGGGGCCTGCTTTGGGGAGGACACTGCGCAGCTTTTACGCAGGGCGCTGGGGTAAATTTGAGATATCATCCTTTGTCCTCGCAGAGATGTTAGAGATTCTGTGAAAGATGAGATTAAAAAGAGAGAGAGCTTTAGACTTAGAGAATGCGAAGAAAACTCACCCGGCGATGGCAGGAACACTGCCACACCCACAGTCAGGGTGGGTGAGCTCCCGGCCTCAGAGGGGGCAGAAGGTAGCATCCCCCGCTGACAGAGGAGAGGCCAGAACAGATGGAATCGGGGAGCCCTGAATTTTCCTGGACTGAAGGAGGACCGGAACTATAGCTCGTCAGAGTGTATCACGAGCCGAGCAGAATCCTCAAAAACTAGCGTGCAGGACGTCCCGGTGAAGGATGGTTGGTCTGTTTTCAAAATACCAAGACTGAAAGGAGGGCGCCACTGACACCCAGGCCGTCAGTGGGCCGGAGGTGAGGCCGGCCCAGCCTACCTACGCACGGCGCAGGTCAGAAGGCTGTGGAGTGGTACCCACTGGATTTTGGGGGAGCAGGATCGTGACCCACACATTTCACACTCCTCCAAATTTTAGTTCACACTTAACAGTTACAGAAATCCGTTTCAGTAACGCAAAGAGACACCTTGTGTAGCTCCTGCTACGCCCACACACCATTCCTGGAGAAGGATCTCTGGAAGGAGAGCTCCAGCAGCTGAGGGATGAGTCAGAGTAACAGGCCGTGATGGGCAAGGCAGAGCGTGACAGGACTGGCAGTGAGAGTGTAAACTTACTTATAAATAATTATAATTATGGTTATAAAATAGAATACAAATGAAATGATTGTTGATAGAAGATGCAGTAGTAAACCATAATTAACAGGGAAAAAGCAGGGATGAAATTCCTCTCGAGAGCAGAGACGATGCGTGTGGACGCTCACACTCTAAGGAACTCCACACTTGAGGGGTGGAGATTGGGGAACTAGCCCACACCCGGCAACGTGTCTGAAGGTGTTTTCCAGATGATAGATACTGTGTGGGGATACAGCGTACCTGGGGCCACACAGAGTCAGTACAGTACACCTGGGCCACTTTTAAGACCATCCCTCTGGGGACCGTCTTTTCAAGTTGCCTTGGAGAGGTTTGCTTGGCACTTGCCTTCTGTTCCTGTGCATCCTAATATTCTGCAAGGTAGAAAGTTGCTGGGGGGATATAAAAATAGTACGACATTTTTTAAAAAACAATTTGATATTTCCTCAAAAAACTAAACATCAAGTTACATGATTTGGCAGCTCTACTCCTAGGCATACATGCAAGAGAATTAAAAACCTGTCCATACAAAAACATTTATATATAGCATTGTTAATAGGAGCATTGTTAATAGCAGCTAAAAATGGAAAGCATCCAAGTACTCATCAGTTGGTGAAAGAGTAAACAAAGTTGTATAGCAGTGCAGTGGAGTATTATGCAGCCATAAAAAGAAGTGTGGGTTCATGCTATTGGTAAACCTTGAAAACTACTAAGTAAAAGAAGCCAGACACAAAGACCACTGTGACGCTACTCTGTCTGTATGGATGTATAGAAGCAGCGTTCCACAGAGACACAGTAGATGAGGACTTGCCAGAGCGAGGGGGAGTGGGACGTGAGTGCTGATGGGTACTGGGTTTTAGGCAGGAGTGATCAAATATTCTGGCTGCCGATGGTGCTGGTGGTTGTACAACGTAGTGAATGTGCTGAAAACTGAATTCTGCAGTTAAACGCATCTTGTGTTTACCACATCTCTTGATGGCACCGTTTCGTCTGTGCTTGATTTAACCTTAATCTGTTTTGTTCATCATGGCTCCTAAGCGAACAAGGTCCTTGTTAATGTTGCCAGGAAGAGGCCATGTTGAGTGATTGACCTGAAACAAAATCAAAAGTGATTAAGAATTAGGAAAGGAGAAAAATCAGTGATGGTTATTGCTTGCCAGTCAGACCCTCTCATGTCCCCATCACCACAGTCTCAGAGAACAAAATGAAGCGACAGAAGCTGTTACAGGATCTGCCTCATTGGAAGCAATGAGACTGAAAATAACTCGAGAAGTTCTTTACCAGACCTACCGAGGAACTTCTAGCAACCTGGATTAAGGACCAGGCGCAGAAGCACGTCCCTCTCAGCACCGTCGTCACCGCTGCAGCCAAGCGTTTGCCACGTTCAAGAGCAGGCTGGGCCTCACTGCGGAGATGCGTTTACTGCTCGTTCTGGTTGAGACGACTCGAGCATCGTCCTTGTGTAATGCGAACATCAGTGACTAGTTGCAAGTGCTGATGCAAAGACAACTGACAATTTTCTAGAAACTCCACTTAGCCTGACTGGAGGAAAATCACTTGCCAGTGCAGATCTTCCCTATTCTGAAATGGATGCCTGAGGGGACTTTCACCCTTCCGGAGGCCAAGCCCTTGCCGGGTTTCAAGACTTAGAAGGACAGGATAATAGTCTTGCCTAGGGGAAGTGTGGCAGGTTACACATGAAACCCTCCTGGACCTGGCGCCAGGAGAACTCAAGGCCCTGCGCAGGTCAGCCAGCACTGCCTGCTCGCTCCCTCCGGAGATGGGACGGCTCCCCTTCCAGAATGCCCTCCTGAATTGCTGTGCCAGCGAAAGGGAGAAGCGCTGTCTGGAGAATAACAGACCATTTAATATGTTCTTATCGTTGATAGTGCGAGTCAAAGTTAAAAGGATTAAACATTTTATTTATTTTTTAAAGATTTATTTATGCATTTAGAGCTGGGGTACAGGCCAGAAGTGTGGGAGGTGAGAGGACCCACCAGAGGCAGAGTGGGGAGCAGAACAGACAGACTGACCGAAACACACCGCTGAGGGGAGCAGTCGGCGAGGCAGGAGAGGTCTGCTGCACCATGTGAGTCCCCTCCCTGGCCGGGGATCGAACTGGCGCTGCTGTGCCGCGGATGCTTCACAGTGCGGCGCTCAACCTGCAGCGTCACCAGGGAGGCCCAGGATTAAACATTTTATAAAGTAAAAGTTACAGTAATGTAAGGTAATTTTATTATTGACAGGATTATTCTAGAATAAGCGTCCTTCGGTATGCGGTGCCAGGAGTCCGGAGCAGCCTGCGCATGTCCTCCAGCTTCGCTGGCTTCGGGGCCCGCAGGGTGGCGGCGAGCTGTTCGCTGGCGCCATCTTCCGCCTCACAGTGCTGCGTCCCTCCTGCCGCTCTGGCAGGCTCAGGCGCAGGCCCCGGGCGGCCTTGCGGAAGGCCTTGGACGGCCGCCTGCCGCGAGGCGTGGGCCAGGGCTGTGGTGGGCCAGGCCGCAGGAGCCCACGCGGGGGGGGGTGGGTGGGTGGTTAGGAGGGTAGGGTGGGGGGACACGGGGACGGGGACGGGTCGGACCCGCGCAGCGATGCATTTCCCAGGAGCAGCCTGTTGCCGAGGGCTGCGAGAGGCGCTGTTACCAGGGTGGCTAAAATGGAAGGAAAGAAAACCTGTGAAGCGATGGCACGGGCTGGAGCAGCTGGCGCGCCCGGGACCTGCTGGCGGGTCAGCCCCTCAGCCCCTGCCAGCCCGCAGCATCTGCCTCAGCCCCTCGCCGGCGCCCAGCGCCTCTGCGCCTCGGTTCAGCCACCGCAGAGGCACCCGGACACGAGCCCGCGCCAGCTCGGGACCCTGGCTCCCCGGCCTGGCAGGCGGCCCGTCGCCAGCCTAGTTGGAAGGACACACGCCCTGTGCGTGTGTCCAAGGGGAGACCATCGTCGTCGCCAGAGCCAAGACCCCGGCAGCGATGCGTCGGGGTGGAGTTCACAGCAGTGTGTGCAGAAGGATGTCGGGGCTGTGGGGTCAGCTGCAGAAGCAGGCAATGCCCACCTGTTATGGGAGGTCAGGATGGGGGGGAGACTGAAGGGGGCTCGCGGCTGGCGATGTGTTTTTCCACTTGGGTGCTGGTTACTTTCTGAAAAGTCCCGGCCCTGTATGCTTGCCTCTCGCTCCTTTCTCTATGCATTAGGATGCGCTTCCATTAAAGGTTTATTTAAAACACTGAGAAAGGAAGCCTGTCATCGCACTGTCCTCACTAAAATACTAGTGATGAGGAGGAAAGTTTCTTGTACTGTTGATGAATAAAATTGTTCTGACATCTGTCTCACCTTCGTCTTTTTGACCATTTGTGTCTCTTCCGTAATGGCACGGACTCCCTTTACCAGTGACTGCACATCCGCCGGGCATGCTTGCTTAGGGTTTGTTCAGTTTGGTCGTGGCAAAAAGGTGGCAAAAGCAGAGCCCAAGGGCAGCAGGTGGGTGAGGGGAGCCTTGGGGGTGGACTGTTTGGGTGGGTTCCCTATTTCTGGGTTCCAGGAGCTCGGGGTGGCCGCTCTGAAAGGTAAGAGGACAAAAGGGGGCTAGGCAGGAGGAGAGAAGGAAGGACGCAGCCATTCCTAATGGGTGAGACGTGCATCTCCAGAAAGAGCGGCTGGCAGGCCGCGGCAGGGGCCACCGGGCGCCAGGCCAGCCCGTAGCAGGAGGGCCTGGTGACCCCAATGGTCTGGTGGGTGCTGGTGACGTGGGTAGTGAGCAAGCCGCTGGGAGCTCAGGGGTCAAAACTGTTTTGGAGATTGGGGGGAACTGCAGGTATTTTCAGGCCAAGGAAGGGCCGAGAAGGTGGAAGTGGTTGAGACTGCAAGTGGGGTTGGGGGCTGTGCCCTGGCTGTCCAGGAGAAGCCCTTTCCCGGAGACAGGAGTGGAGCGCCAGGTGAAGAAGAGGAGGGGCCTGAGGGAGTCCACTTTCCGGGTTGAGGGGGTCATGAGGCCATACCCCTGGCTGTGGGCAGGAGTGGAGTGTGGGGTAGGTGAAGAGGAAGTGCTTTAGAAGACAGAAAACCAGTGAGGATGCTCCTAGTCTTTTGGAGTGTCCCAAAGTGTCCTGTACCCTGGTTTTCTCGTGGATCGTGCCCGAGGCCTCGGCTGGCACTTCAGCCTTGTAACACGTTTCCCTGGAGCCGGGGGCTGCCTGGTTCACCTTATGTGGACTCACGCTTACTTGCCACCCGTGCATCTGAGCAAGGTGGGAGGGGAGTTTCAGGCAGGCCCTCTTGCCTGGTGGGCCTGCGATGGGCCAGATGTCGCCCTGTGGGGAAAGCGTTTGACATTTTCATGGACAGGCTGGCGTTGGGTCTTGTAGCGCTGGGGTTGGTCTGACCTGGCTCATCTTTGAAAACCATGTCTCGCCACACGGAGCATGGATGTAAATGGAATTTCCCCCACTTTTACAGCGGCTACTCTTTGGGAAGAGACGTGCTGGGATGGTTTGTCCTACAGGCCTGGGATTGTGAAGCCCACCACGCGCTGCTGGTAAGTCAGCTCATGACCTTGTGCCCTCGTGAGTGGAAGGACCTCGGCCTTGCTGCGCGGGTCCCGGTGTGCAGCGTGGCCATCAGGACGTTGGGCACCCTCAGCGAGCCACGCTCGGGTGTCTGAGGGGCTCCTGCTCCCCAGATTAAGCCCTGGTGTTTTCTCCTGCTGCTTCTCATCTCTGCTTCCTCCTCGTGTGGGACTTCTGGTTGCTGCCTGGCATGCCGTCCCTTTCCTCGCCTGGCGGAGGACAGAGCTGTCTTGGATCTGACTCCCCAGCGGGGGTTTGCTCGGGCTACCTCCTTTCTCTGCCAGACCCTGCGTCGCCCCACAAACTCCGCTCCTCTCTCTTTGCACCTCGGCTCCCTGCCCAGCCCTGCGTCTGCAAGGACTGGTCTGTGTGGGGGTCCCCGCTTGGCTTGGGGTGAAGGAGGGTGATAGGATGCTACTTTGTCTTCCAGCAAAGACAATGACAATGTACTGGTGAGTGCCCCCCACCCCACTTTCTCTTTCCTTGAGAGTCTCTCTGCCCGCTTTGGCACCTCTTCCAAGAACGCTTCCCTGCACCCCAGCTCACAGGCGTGTGCCTTCCTGCAAACACTCACGGCATTCGTTCTAGCCTAACCTGCGTTCACAGCCCGGCCACATTCTGCGTGGCCTTGTGCTGTATCTCCTGCCTTGTCTTCTTGACTCTGAGGTGGGGTTCAGGGCTGCTCAGTGCTGTAGCCCACGCAGTCCTGGCGACAGTGTACACAGCAGGCGCTCACAGGGGGACTGGAAGGGGCTAGTCTGAGCGAAGGGAGCCAGAAGGAGAAAGACAAGCACTGGATGGTTTCACTTGCCTGTGGAATCTAGAGAAACTAGACAACGGCCAGACAAAGGCAAACCACAAGACGGACCCTGAAAGTAGAACACAGCTGAGATGCTCGGGGCCGGGGAGAGTGGAGGACACGGCGGAGGGTGCTGGAGGACTGTGGGCGCTTTGTGCTGGGGAAAATGTGGTGACTGCGCCTGAGGGGAGAAGTCCTTTATTGTGAAAAGATATGGATTTTTAAAAACAAAGTAATAAAACAAAAAAATTAATAATGCTACTAGACTAAAACTGACGTGGACTCTGTTACGGCTCCCAGCACCCAATTTGCGGCCCTCAGTTCCTGGGATCCTGTGAAAGGCCATGGGAAGAGAGAGCGCTTTGCCTAAAACGACCCTGGGAGGGTCTGTTAGATGAGAGCAGTCACAAAAGTGTTAAAAGCTGGAAGGGGACAAATATTTTTCGGATTCCTCTATCAGTCTCACCCCATTATCACAACAGAGACAGAAGGTGGGTTTCCCAATTTTCTGCGAGGCTCCCAGTCCTTTATGTTACCTGATTAATACCTACAGCACAAGTGACCTGTGTCGTGCTGAGCGGAAGCAGCTTCTGGAAACTCACACGCCAGTGGAACTGGCTCTCCTAAGGAGGCCGCTGAAGGCAGCTGTTGGGTTAAAGCTCGGAGCATAAGCGAAGAAGCGGCTCAGGAGTAATTTCCCTGAGGTCACACAGCAAGGTCACACAGAGTTGAGCTTTGGATGTCTGTCATGCTAGTTCTAGAAGTGGAGTTCCTCTTCACTGTCTGCGCTTCTGAGTCTGGGCAGGGCTGGATTCTGTGAGAGGAGCCATAGCTGCTCCCTTGGCCCCTGTGCCTTTGCAGGGTCTGCCAGTCTCACTGACCCCACGGCGCCTGGGCAGGAATGTCCCCAGTCCATGTCTGCAGGAGGGGAGGGTGGGGCGGGGGGGGGGGAGCTGGGGGTAGGGGGGTGAAAGCAGGCCATCCGCACTTCCCATTCTCTGTAGGAAGATCACAGTTTGCCAGCTCGTTTCACTTGGGCCTTCTCAAAAGATGACGCAGGCAGGTCATCTAGAGCCACGGCTCAGCTAGTGCTGCTGCAGGAGCCAGGCCGTCTGCCTCCGGCAGGGTGTCGACAGCCCGTGCCCTTCAGCAGGCAGGCGGACGACCACACGCCTGTAGGGACCTGGCCATTGGGGTAAGGGAGGCCGAGCTTCACCCTGGGAGCAGGATGAGTGGAGAAGATGCCCAAGAGCTTTAACTCAAAAGCAGAGACCGCCCAAAGAGACAAGATTAGAGTACCAGAGGCCTTCTGGAACTAAAAAACATGGCTTTTGAATTAAAAAATCAATAGAAGAACTGAAATGAGTGGTTGGGAAGGTCAAACAGAAGTGCCTCACAAGCCACAGCAATATGAGAAAGAGCTCAGACCTAGTCCAGGAGACCTGGCGCGTGAGTGATGGCAGTTCCAGAAGGAGTGCGGAGGGCAGGTGGAGAACTAACAGAAAAACAGTAGAAGAACATGCCACTGGACTAAGGAAAGATTTGCTTCTTCACATTAAATAGTCATAAGCTCACACCAAGATCATTTTTTTTTTTAGTAAAATTCCTAAACTTTAAGAAGAAGAAAAAGTTTAAATTTTGTAGGCGCAAAGATCAGGTTGTTTTCAAAGGAAAGAGAGAAATTGGCGCTCGTCGGGATCCCACACGCAGCCCGGGCGGCAGTGGACTGCAGCCCTAGCTGCGAGGCGGGAAGGGGCCCGGCCCCTGTGTGCCCAGCCAAGCACCGCCACATGTCCCCGTGAGAGAAGAGGTTTCAGACGTCTTAGGACACAGCTCACATTACCAGTTGTGCCTGAGGAGATACCCAGGGAAGCTCTCCAAGGAAGGGCCAGTGGAAGCTGAGCAGAGGCATCGAGCTAGGGCCCGGAGGGGGCAGAGGCAGAGTGGAGCAGTGTGCCCGTCAGCACAGTTAAACCTCGGTGGGTAGAGCGAACTGGCTTTCACTGTATGTGGTGTTGTTAAGAATTTTCAAAGTAGTAGAAGCTGCTGTAAGGGAAGACACGATAGACTGAAAATAAAAATTCTAAACCCTATTTTCATAACCTCAGGCTTTGGGGAAAAGGATAAGAGTGGGGGGATAAGCATTTGAGGACACTGACATAGGCCGACAAGACATGGTGCCATAGTGCTTATTAGTGTTACAGAAAGAGTTTTGATTTTGGATCAAAGGAGTTTTGATTTGGACCAGCTTTGGTTGCATGTAGTAGTTAACCCTTGAATGGCAATGGCTTGAAGGTTTATAGCATCTCAAAGAGGTGTGCAGTCTGGGGTTTCATTTCTATGGTGAAATTAAAGCCATCCCAAGCCAGGTTCCTTATATCTTGCTGCTTTTTCAGCCATGGCATGTTGCCTCCTGACTCAGGATGGCTGCCTGAGCTCCAGCTATCACATCAGCATTACAGAATCCAGGTGAAGAAAGGGGGCACAGAGGGCGTGCCTTTCCCTTTTAGACACTTCTCAAAAGTCACACGGCTCTGCTATTACATTGCACTGAGTAGAACCACAAGGGGCAAAGGGCGTATTAAGCTAAAAACAGTATTTCTCTTGCCAAAGAAGAAAAGGAGAAAGAAGTTGGGCTCTCTGCCTTAAAAGGTAATTATTAGCCAAATGTAGATTTAAACAACTGGTATTTTGTTTGTGTTTAACTGGGAAATGTTACAAAGATTGGGAAAACTAGTGTTAGCAGGTGAGTGGGGGAAGTGGGTGCTCCCTTATATTGTGGGAGTATATGTGAATTGTTTAACTTTGCAGGGACATAATCTGAAAACATCTAACATTAAAAGATCCATATCTGGCACCCGAGCAGCACACTTCCAGGAGTTTCTCCTGCAGGATAAAGCAGCAATGCAAAAACCAGTACAAAGCTGTCTCCAGCACCAGTGTTTGTAGTGGCGGAAGGATGGAAAGAGCGGGCGCTCCGTTTAATCAGCTCCCAGCTAGGCAGCTGTTAAAAGGAGCTGGCGCGCTCTGTTGACGTGGGGAGGCCATGACAGATACATGGGCGGGTGCAGAAAACAAACTGTG
Source organism: Galemys pyrenaicus (assembly GCA_019455555.1). Classification (NCBI taxonomy): domain Eukaryota; kingdom Metazoa; phylum Chordata; class Mammalia; order Eulipotyphla; family Talpidae; genus Galemys; species Galemys pyrenaicus. The sequence goes on along the minus strand of JAGFMF010011785.1, from coordinate 1,748,343 downwards.
GGATGATGTCACCAGCCGGGGTGCACTCTGGAGCCCCAGGGCGGCAGGTGATAGCACTGAATGCAGGACACTGTTATTCTGGCAGCAAATACACATAGTAGGTGCTGTGGGGTCACCTTTCCCAGGTATTCCCAGGTAAGGAGTTCAAAGTTCAGGGAGACTAAATAGTCCCAGCCATAGACTCTGGGCCTGACCTGGGGCTAGGGCTCGCTCCTGCCCCAGGAGCTCGGCCTGACGTCCCTCTGCTAGGATTCATGCAGTCAGTTCACTGGTTCGGGTGCCCGAGATGCAAAGCTGCCAGCAGCAGTTAGCCGCGGGCCCGTCTGTCCTTACTCTGTGACACCTGCTGCTTCACTGGTGCGTGACCTGCCTGTGGCCCACAGGCGTTTGAGGGTGGGAGTCCCGCTTGGTCATCGAGGTTTACATTGCCTGCAGATGGTCTTGGAGGGGCGCACTCTTTGCTTTGGTTCCCTTGGGTGGAAGGGGAGAAGACTCACCAGAGACAGAGTGGGGAGCAGAACAGACTGATTGGCTGAAATACACTGCTGAGGGAGCAGTGGGGAGACAGGTCTGCTGCGCCATGGTCTCCCCACTGGCCGAGGATCAAACTCGTGCTGCAGTGGCTTGGATGCTTCATGGTGCGGTGCTTAACCCCTTGTACCACCAGGGAGGCCCATTTTATTGGTACAGCCCTAATAGAATTTGACTTACAGCAACAAGGGCATGTTCCGACAAGGCATGAATGAAAACGAGTGAGATGTCCAGGAACAACCCCGATGCGTCGCAGCGCCCTCCTCTGTGCTTGCTATCAGTGTGACCGTTTATCCAGAGGTGCTTGCGTGTGCTTCTAACGCGGAGGTTCGGGCGATCATTCATGGGGACACCTGGCACCGCCCCTTTTTGAACATCTCTTTCTTGAACCTAAATGTAAACAGACCACGGCCCTGGCCCTGCTTGATCAGGAGGGAGGGTCTGACCCCATCGTCACCCCAGTCGGAGGTGGGGAGCAGGCACAAGGAGCTGGGGGCTCCCTCCTCCGCTGTGACCCCCTGCTGGGCTTGCAGAGGCAGGCGTGCGTTGGCCGCAGCTGCGGCTGCCGTGGGGCCAGGTGCCACGAGCACTGGAGGAGCCGCCTGGCGCTGCGACGGCTGCGGCCGCGTGTGGCGTGGGCAGGGTGTCACACACGGGCCCCCAGAGGAACCCCCCAGGGGAAGCGCAGGAAGGAAGGTTCTGGGGAGATGATCCAACCCCGGCGATGCCTGGCCCTGTCTGGTCTGCACAGCCCCCCAGCACAGAGCGTGCTCCCCAGCGGCAGAGCCGGCCACTCAGGTGGGTGCCCCTCAGCACCCTCCTCCCCTTAGTCCCGGCTGCCCTGATGGTCTTGGCTCCGACCTGCTCTGCGGGACCCCGTCCTGATGACTTGGGGTGCGTTGGAGGCGTGGGCTGGGGAAAGCGCACGGGAAGCAGGATCGCCTGAACGGGCCGTCCTCCTCCGGCGGGGCCTCCGCTAGCTAGTCGGTGGGCAAGGTCGTCTGCGGGCCCAGAGGCCAGGGCCAGGCTGCAGGGCTTGTTCAGTCTCGCCCACTTCCAGCTGAGACCTGGAGCCGAGCAGGACTTCCCCTCCAGGCATCAGCTCTGAATGCCTGCCCCCCTCCTCCCTGCAGCCCGCCCTGGTCCTGCAGGGCCAGCGCACCTCCCAGGGCCTCCTCGCCTGCCGGTCCCGTGCAGCCCTCCAGCCGGTGTTGGGCAGCAGAGCCAGGTGACTGGGTGCTGCCCGGAGGGCTTAAGCACTGGTCTCGTGCTGACCTTGCCTCTTCCCATGGAAGGAGTTTTATTGAGAACACAGCAGACTTCTGGGAGTGGGGATAAAATAACAGCATTTGAGCTCTTACCCTGCGCCTCTAGGTGCCTGGCTTCCCCGCACTCCTCAGTGCCCGCCGCAGATCCTCACATGGAAGCCTGTCACCGCCACCGCGTCGGCGGGAGGGGGCGGACCTGGATCTAAGCCCAGTTCCCTCGGACTTCCAATCCCACCCCTCCCCTGAGGGAACTTCCAATCCCACCCCACCCCTGAGTGGCCCTGAGGGAGAGAGGCAGGTGTGCCGCTCGCGTAGAGCTCCAGGGGGAGATGTCCGGGCATCAGTGAGAAGCGCCATGCCTGGCGTGGGCACGCAGCCCAGACTCAGGACCTGAGGGCTCCCAGTGGAGCCCTCCCTGCGGTCGCCATCACGTCCCATCACCGTGCCCTAGGAGACGCTCGCTCCTGGTGGGACCTTGAGGGCGGTATTGGGCTGCTGCCCCCCAGGCGCTCCCACTGGGGAAGACACTCCTCTTACAGCGCCCTGCGACCTGAGGCCTACTTCATGGGTGCTCCCACCCTGGGGACACGCGCAGTGCCCTGGACGTGCATCCGCGCCGTCCAGCCCACCGTCACTCCGCATCCGCTCTGGAGGGAGTGCGGCCACGGCCCTGGAGCCTGCCCGCGCAGAGACCCTAAAGGAATGAAATATCACTGTAGCTTTGAGTGAGTGAAGACCCAAGCCGAACGAATCCCACCGCGAACCTGCCACCCAACGATCAGACTGGCTTGTGTTGTGCCCGTTTCCCTTCCAGCCCCTCCACCCGGCAGGTGGTTTAGCTGTAGCGGCCCCGCCTCTCCGGCTTCCAGGAAACTCTTTGGAAATGCGACTGCGCAGTTGAGAAATGACCACCAGGTGGCGCCACAGCACCGGGCTTCGGACTCCAGGCGCGTGCGGGCTTTGCGAGCCGGTCCTGAGCCGTCCTGTCTTTCCCGCTTTCTCCCTCCAACGCTGCTGTTCGTGAGTCTCCCGTACATGCTTTAGAAGTGGAACGACACCGAAGTGCAGAAAGTGGGAAGTAAATGCCGTGCAGTGGCGCCTTTAAGAGGCCGGTGTCCGCCCGTCTGTCCTGTCAGTGTTCGCAGGCGCGCCCAGGTCTAACCACGTCCAGATGTCACCTGCTCGCGCGAGCTTCTCAGACTCCCCCACTGAGACGTGTAACCGGCCTCCGTCCCCCTTTACCGCTTCTCCTTTCCCCGTCACTTAGCACCAGCCGACGCCATATGGTTCACTGGACGCTTATTCATTGTCTTCCCCCGCCGGGATGGACTGGACTGGACTGTTCTGCCCGGTGCCGGCCGGTGCCCGGCGCGCGCGGTTTCCAGCGAGTGCGTGTTGAATGCACCACGCCCGAGCCGGCCTTGTCTGGCGCGTGTGCCGCGTCCTCCGCTCCGCGCACGGACGCCCCCGACGCCTGAGGACGGGCGTGGGTTCGCCGCGCTCGGCGCCCCTTTGGGTGCGGCGCGGCCAGTGACCCCGCAAGCTCTGCGCGTGCTGAGCGCTTTGCCTGGGCAGACCCGGGCTTCCTGCGCCAGTGGCTTCTGCAGTCTCAAGCACCCGCCTCTCGCCCGTGGGGAAGGCGCCGCTCTCAGCCTCGCTCTTGGCAGTGACACAGCTGAGGTTTGGGGCGAGCCCTTCCGGCCACGCACCCGTCTGCTGCGACGGGCGGAGCCCCCGGGCTCGGCTCCTGGGGGTGGTGCCCTTCGCCGTCCACGCGACGCCACAGACACTCCTCTCCTCTGTGGTTGCCTTTGTGGTGCTGCCTCTTCCCGGGCAGCTTCGTGTTCCTGCAGCCAAAAGGGGCCGACGGGAGCGTCTGTTGTGCATTCTTCACGTGGCCAGCGGCGCCCACCGTGTCCTTGGCCTTCATACGGACCCTGATAAACAGGACCATGATCTTCAAGCTCTAGACGAGGCGCGAGCTGCAGGGGGACGCGGCTTGCTGTGGACACACAGTGACGGACGGAGCTGGGGGCGAAGCCCAGACTTAGATGGCCGTGCGATGAGGTGGGAAGTGTGCGCAGAGCACTGTGAAAACGATGTTTCACCGCGGTAACTTGGTTTGTGGCACCGCGTGGGATCCGCGCGTGCCGCGCTGCAGAGCGCCGCCGTGGGTCAAGCCACTGACGTCCAGCTCCGGGAGTCCGGCCCCACCCACCCGCAGTGGACCCTCTCACCTTCCTAACCCACCCCCCTCTGGCAACCACTCTTGTTCTGACATTCTAAGAACATTTGTTTTTGTTTTGCTTTGTTTTGTTTATCCAGAAGTTTTTATTTTTAATGTAGTTAAATTTGTCATAAAAATGATTTGTGTGTCCGCTAGGATTTTTTGGGTGTATTTAAGCTTTATTTATTTTTAAGGATTTATTTTTTTATGCATGCGAGAACTGGGGTACAGGCCAGAGGTGCAGGGGGTGAAAAGATTCATCAGAGACAGAGTGGGGAGCAGAACAGGATAGACTGAAATGTACTGCTGAGGGGAGCAGTGGGGAGACAGGAGAGGTCTGCTGTGTGGGTCAGCTCCCAGCCGGGCTGGGAATCGAACATGTGCTGCAGTGGCTGCTGATAGCTTCATAGTAGCTTCATAGTGCCACTTAACCCCTTGAGCCACCAAGGAGGCCCCTATTCAAACTTTAATCCATCAAGTATTTATTCTTTCAGCTGATGTGGAGTAAGGCTGTAAATCCTCCCCCAACTGAATGGTAAATCGTTTCATCAACATTTAGTGAATAATCCACTCCTACCTGCTGCTGGAAGTGCGGCCCTGACCTGATGCTAATTCCCACGTACACGTGATAGTATTTTCTGGACTGGATTCGGGCCTCTTTCTGTGCCATCATCGCTGGCGGTGGCTTCCTGGCGAGGCAGCCCCTCTCTTTATAATTCTGTCTTGAAAACATCCTAGCTGTTTTTAATTATTCCTCCAGATGAAGTTTGAAATCACTTTGTCGAGTTCCAAAAGCCACTTAGGACTTAGAGTGAGCTTGCATTTCATTTATAGGTCAAGTGGGGTGAATTGAAGTCTCCTTGCTTAGGGGCCTGGTCCTTTGATTTATGTCTTTTTGTTCTTTAGTAAAGTTTCATAATTCCTTTCCAATGACTTTTGCACACTTGAGGCTTACTCCTCGTGCTTTTCTCTTCTGCCGTAGGCGCCTGGCGTCGTGCTCCTAGGTGGTTCTTGTCTGGTCACAGGGAGTAGCCGGTCTTGTGGCCGGATGTCTGATACTCCCAGCTTCACCTCAAGCCAGTTCCGTTTGCTCCGGATCTTCTAGAAATTCTGCATTTCTGGTTTGTGGGTGTCATCCTTCCCTGTTTCAGCACTGCAACAGGTTTCTTTTTTTCTATTTCTTTTCTATTTCTTTGGTCATTTCAGCAAGACCTGGAGCGGGGAAGGCAGATGTGTGCACTCCTCATCATCTTGAAAGCAAAATCTGTTTATGTAGTTTGAAAATGTCACTTTCCCCACACACTTCGGCGTCTCCCCGGACTCCTCAGCCCCGCAGTTGCCTCCAGGGATAGTGGAGTGGGTTAAGGACAACCCCAAACTCCAGGGCATCTCCCCTCCCGCTGCTCCTGGAGGCTGCCTTCTGTGCCCGGCAGGCGCTCTCCAGCTGCCCGTCTCCTCATGCCCCCCTCCAGCTGGACTCGCTGGCCCCTCCTCCAGCTGGACTCGCTGGCCCGTCCCCACGATCTGGGACGACTCCCCTCCTCTTGCGTGGGAAGCAGTGGCTGTGTGTCGGGGTGCAGGGTGTTCGTCCCTAGGATGTTGGCATCCTATTCTGCCAAGCTGATACTGGAGGAACAGCAGCAAAGAGAGCCCCGATGCAGGGCTCTCTGGTCTAAGCTGCGTGAAGCTGCCCCAGGGGCCCCAATCTGCTTTGGGTCCTCACCGTCCTCTGACTGGCAGCGGTCTGGCCAAGCCAGCGGGGAGGGAGGGCTGAGGAAGAGCGGCGTGGAGGCCCCGAGGGGCTGCCCTGGTGCCCGGGCAGACACAGCCCGGCTCTTCCCCCGCGGACAGCCCCGCCTGCTTTTCCCCAGGCAGTGTCCTTGCACCGTGACTAGGACCAAGCAGTGACGGTCGGGCTGGTACAGGGCTGGCTGTAGAGCCGGGGACGAGGGCGAGAAGGCCGCCCCCCTCCCCCAGAAGGGAGTAGGGGTGGGACAGGGGGCTGTGGGGCCAGGAGAGTGTCTTTTTAATGTTCTACCTTTTCATTCCATTTCCATAATTGGTACACAGACAGTCTTACTTTATGCCAACAGTTCAGAAGGTCTCCTGCTTGAGACAGCGCCTGCTCCCGGGCTGGGCTTCAGGCTTCTGTGGGCGAGGCTGGGCCTCCTTCCTGCCTGCTCCCGGCTTCAGTAAGCTGGTGGGTGGGGTGCCCAGCCAGGGCCTGCATGGGGTACACAGCAGGGGGGCTGTCTGCGCCAAGGCCCTCCTCAGCTCCACAGACATCGGTGCTGCCGCCCCGGGGTGCCCTCCGCCTGTTCTCCCGGCTGGCCCCCTGCACAGCCCCATCCCGTTCTCATGAGGAGCTGCAGCCGCTCAGCCTCAACTCAGCCGCCTTCCCACGACTGCCGTGTCCTCTCCTGCACAGAGGCCCGGCGCACCGGCCTCTCACATAGCTGTGCCCTGGCCGTCTGGCCCGGGCCTTCTCCTCCCCCCGGGGGAGGTGAGCTGCTGCTGGAGGGGGAACATCTGGCAGGGGCTGGAAAGGGGTGCGCGTGGGGGCGCCACAGCGAGCGCTGGTGTTTCAAGCTGACGTGTGCTGACGTGGCCTGGGCCTCCCTGAGGGCCACCAGAGGCTGCTGCGCGCCGGCACGGCCGGTGGGGTGGGAGAGGCAGGGCCGGAGGGAGCAGCGCCGCCAGCCTGCACCAGCAGGGCCGTGCCCAGCTGCCGGCGTTGGTGGCACTGAGGCGACGGGCTGTGGCTGCGCTTCTGGAAGCGTGAGCACGTGCGCGTGCACTGACCGCTCCTGAGTGAACAGCCCTTGTCCCCTCCCTCTTGACCCCATCAGAGCTGCTGTTGAAGACGCGGAAGGCCTCCCGGCTCGGCCCACACAGCAGCTGCTCCCAGGGAGGGGGCGGGCTCCGGACCAGGGTTCAGCCGTTTTCTTCCTTGTCTGAAGCATTTGGAAGGGATCACGCGCTTGTAGCCGAACACCCCTGGATGTGTGTGTTTTCTCTGAAACAACCTCCGTGAGCTCGGCCCGAGCCGTGGCTCTGCCTCCTCGAGAGGCTCCCTGCCCCGCTGCCGCACCCCCCCTCCCCCAGCCAGACCCTGGCCCACGAAAGGAGACGTGGGCTGTTCTGCGGTTCTGATGCGGCCGCCACGTTCTTGTGAAATTACATCATGAGAATTGCTTTCCTCCGGCAGTGTTTCAGTTTCCAAGGAGGCAGCACGAGTGTGTGTGTGTGTGTGTGTGTGTGTGTGTGTGTGTGGGTGGGGTGAGAGGCGGAGGGTGGGTGGGAAGATGGGGTTTGCTGGGCTGTAGATCGGCGCGGCCAGGCTCAGAGAGCTGGTGTCCCTTCCTCTTGGCTATATGGCCTCCCGCCCGGCAGGGGTGCGCCAGGGCAGAGGCATACGTCACCCGACAGTACGGTTTATCTCTGAACCTCAGTTTCCTCCTCTGTGATTTTTTATTTTTTTAAGAACCTGACACGGAGAGCCCCGTTAACTGAGGGCAGCGGGGTCTGACCGCCGAGCACCTGAGCACCTGTGGCCTGGTGGCCCCTCGGCGGCCTTGGGAAAGGGCTCTCCAGCGGGCTGGGCTGGCTGTGGGAGCGTGGCCAGGATGCCAGAGTGACCTTCCAGCCCCAGGGTCAGTGTGTGTCCCCCCGAAAAGCTCCTGCACAGAGAGCGCCCAGGGCATCCAGATGACACCCACACTCCGCCAGGCCCTTTGTGCTCTGGCCCTGGCCTGCCTGGCTGCCACCCCGGTGACTGGGCCAGTCTGGCCAGCCCCGCCAGGAGCCTGGGGTTTGTGTGCATCTCGGGGGCTTGTACTTGGTTTCTTGTGCGGGGAGCACCCTGGCTGCTTTGACGCCTGACTTTCCGAGGGTTTCCACTGAAATTTTGCATCCTCAGAGAGGCCTTCCCTGACCCCCTGGGCAAATTCCATCTTCCATCCTGTTTTATTCCTTCAAGGTGTTTCTCAGCATCGGAAGTTATCATCTTCATTCTCACATATCCCTAGCCCTGGCCTGGATGTAGGTCCCCTGTGCCTGTGCCTGCCCACTTCCTGTCCGCAGCACCCGCCGTGGGGTTCTTGATGGGGGTACCTGAACTTGGGTAGAAATGAGGTATTTATTTTCATTAACTGCTAGAGGAAATCTGGCACCTCCAAGCTGTTAACCAGTGAACCACAGCAGTATTGACAGCACCTGGCTTAGCCACCAATTGCAATTATAGATACTTTCATAACATGTAACAATTATGAATTGTTAACGATTATGAATTGGTAATGGGTGGATGGTGGATGGTGGATGGTGGAGGGGTGGGTGGTGAATGGGTGGATGGTGGATGGTAGATGGGTGGATGGTAGATGGTGGATGGTGGATGGGTGGATGGTGGATGGTGGATGGTGGATGGTGGATGGTGAATGGGTGGATGGTGGATGGTGGATGGTGGATGGTGGATGGGTGGATGGTGGATGGGTGGATGGTGGATGGTGGATGGTGGATGGTGGATGGTGGATGGTGGATGGTGAATGGGTGGATGGTGGATGGTGGATGGTGGATGGTGGATGGTGAATGGGTGGATGGTGGATGGTGGATGGTGGATGGTGGATGGGTGGATGGTGGATGGTGGATGGTGGATGGTGGATGGTGGATGGGTGGATGGTGGATGGTGGATGGTGGATGGTGGATGGGTGGATGGTGGATGGGTGGATGGTGGATGGTGGATGGTGGATGGTGAATGGGTGGATGGTGGATGGTGGATGGTGGATGGTGGATGGGTGGTGGTGGATGGCGTATATCTTTCTGTGTTTGGGTGAGCCTCTGTGTTTTCAGGGGTCAGGTTTCTGGTACCTTTCTGTGGGCATAGTGTTTAGTGGTGGTCCAGGTCTTTTGGACCTGAAAACCGAAAAGGAGCCATTTACCTAGGACCCCGGGCTGGGACCCAGGCTGCTGCTCTGTGTTTCAGACACAGGTTCTTCCTCCCCTCGACGTTACTGTCCCTGCACCCTTTACCCCTCAAGGTGGCGCAGCTGACCGGCAGAGAGGGCGTCTCAGGGCCCTGGCTTCCCAGGGGGTGCTCTTGCCCACCTTCTACGGCCCTCCTGTGGGCGAGGAAGTGGGTCCAGCGGCCTGGGCTGTGCTGACCCCTCCTTGGGAGTCTGGTGCCCACGGTGGATGAGGCTTGACCAGGCCTCAGGGACTGACAGTGACTGGGGGTTTCTCTGGGCCCTGGAAAGGATGTTCCGTTCTGCTTGGTCCTGTTATTTCTTCACATGTGAAATATTACTTGTCTGAGAGCCGCTGCCCGTAAATTAGGCTGTTTGTGTCAGTGGCGAGACATGCAGGAGTCGGATTGGAAACGAGAGCTCCGTCTTTCTTTCCAGTTTGGGCGCCCAGAGGAAGCGTGGTGGGTGACAGGCTGTGGCTGTCATAGATTGTTCTCTAGCGGACTGGGGCCTGCGGTAGGGGTCAGGGGGGCAGGGCAGGTCCCTTGGAGGAAGAGCCCCTGGGCCTGGCGCCCTTGGCCTCTCCAGCCGTGAAGGTCTGTGGTCTCACAAAGCACCTCGCTGTTCTGTAACAGGCGACTTCTGGTCTGTTTCAGAAGAGAACAGGTGTAGCAGGACAGAGCTGTGGGTTCTAACCCGCCAGCACTGATAGCGGCCAGTGACTGGCCCAATGCTCGCTCGCTTGGTGCCGGGCTGGACAGAGCATCTCACATGCATTTCTCGTCCCGTCCCTGGGCTCCTGGAGCCTCATGGTGGCTGCGTGTGGTCCGGCCTGCCCCAGCTGGCGTGGTGAGCAAGAAGGTGCTGCCCGGTCGTGTCCGTCCGTGTCTGGGTAGACACACACTTCCCTGTCTGGACCTGGGCTTTGAACCGGGTCACGTGGCAAGTTTGTGGCTGACTTTTTAAGAAACTGCCAATTATTTTTCAAAGTGGCTGTGCCTTTTGCCTTCCTCCCGGCCACGTGCGAGGGTCTCCCTGGTCCCCGTCTCTGCAGCACCGGGCCTGGCCGGCCCCCTGCCCTAGACCTCCTGTGGGTGTGAGGGCCTTGGGGCGTGGCCTGGGCGTGCCCCGGGGGCCCTTCCTTATCACCCACTCAGGCGTCCTCTCTTGTCAGACTCCGTGGGCTGCTTTCCAGACCTGGCCAGCTGTGACCGTGGTCCTCGGGACTGGTGCGCCTGCCTCCCCCAGGATGCACGTGTCTGCCCACCTCCTTCTATGGTGGCAGGGCCCTTGACCGCCCCACCCAGACTTGCTTGGAGGGGAAAGCTCACCCGGCTTTCTCTTTTCTTCCACTTTTTATCGTGAGGGCTGCCAAGTGTTCAGGAGAGTTGAGGCTCGCACAGCGAACTGTCGGGGGTGCCGGCCGTTAGCCTTTTGCCATATTTGCCTCCATCTCTGCTTTGCTGTGTTTGTGGCCCATTTGAAAGGACGCTGCACACTCCGCCTCTGACTCCTCTCGCAGTGGCTGAGGAGAAGCGGCTTCTGCCCAGCTCCGCGCGCTGACCACCGAGGAAGCGGTGGCCACTCAGCACGCTCGTCTGGCCGCTGCCCCGCTGCCCCCAGCGGTCATTTATTCTGATGGTTCTTGTTGGTTGTGGAGGGGAAGGAGGGAAGGTAAAAGGCCCACAGGCTGCAGCTGATGAGGAGACGCCAAGGAGAAAGCCAGTGGAACTGCTGTGAGGAGTCAGCCCCGTGGCGGGGCCCGGGCTGCTGGGGCCCAGGGTCCCGATCACTCAGGCGGCACCTCCGCGTTTGGTGGTCTCCGGACTGTCCTTCCCGGGACCTCGGACTCCATCTGTTCCCTAGGGTTGGTTTTCTGATGGGCAGGAATAAGTTCAGCACTTCCCAGGTTAAACTCACCTCTCCGCACTGATCTCTGGCACGCCTCTGTTCCTCTCCCGGACGCAGGTCACGCCACCCCAGGGGAGAGCCCTTCGCCTCGGCCCACCCCCTCAGCCCCCTCACGCCTGGGCTCTCGGGCTCCTGTCTCCCAGTGTCTCCCTGCTGGGTGCTGCTCTGCTCTTGCCTCCGCTGCGCCCAGGCCGCCCTCCCCCTCCACCGGCCAGGCCCCTGCTGGGAGCGGGCAGCGGCTGCCGCCCGCGACGCCAGAACGTGGAGGGCCCTCCTGGCGGCGTGGCCCTTGGCGTGAGAGCGGCCGCTTCCGCCTTGGTGTGGTCTGGGCGCAGCGTCACGGGGTCGTGAGTGATGACGGAGCGGAGGGGCCGTGCGGGTACAGGTACCCGAGCCTCGTGCGCCTCAGTTTCTCACACCTAAGACAGGCGTGAGAAATAGCGGGACCTACCTGGGAGCTCTGGGGAGGCCTGGAGAGGTGTTCAGAGCCCCCGGCATGGTGGGCCCATGCGCTAGCTGTGGCCCGTGTGACGGTGGTGAGACGGCGTTCCCGGGGAGCCAGGGACTCTGAGACGAAGGTTGCAGGCTTTGATGCTTCGAGGGCGAGGCAGGTGCCCCGTGGCTGCCGGGCCTCGTGGGGCCCAAAGGCCCTTGTTCAGTCCCGCAGTAACCACTGCTCAGCAGTTGGTGGGCACCAGGCCGCATGGGGGCCTGTGCTGTCAGCTGCTTCTGTTCTCAAGAAACGTCAGAATCCACTAGACGTCTTCCCGTTACTGCACCCCTCAGCAGACGGCGTCTGTGGGCCGTGTCTGGCCAGAAGGCCACTGGCCTGCAGTCTGTGTTGGGGGGTCTCCTGCCTAGGGCCGCTTTCTCCCAGGGGTGGGGTTAAGTTGGCTTTGAGGCAGGTTTTCACGAGCCCCCTTGCCTTCCAGGGCTTCTCCGGACTGGTAATGCCACCGACAGAGGCTGCCCTGGAGCTCCCTGCAGCTTGGAGACTATGTACAAGAGGAATGGTCTGATGGCCAGCGTGCTGGTCACCTCTGCCACTCCGCAGGTACGGAGGCCGCGGGGGCCGGGTCAGCTGAAAGGAGGCCCCCGGCCCGCTGGGTGGTGCAGCCGGGCTGCAGGGCTCCCTGAATACTGCCATTCTTAGCTCTCCCGGGGCCCCTGGCCGCGCCAGGCGTGAGATTTGGGAGGCAGTCAGCCCCGAGGAGCAGCGCGTCTCTGAGGTCGCTCTCTTCAAAGAAAAGCAAATATCTGCCCTGCCCAGTCCAGCCGTAGCAAGTGCCACATTCTGTTCTGGTGGCAAGAAGGGATCAGACCTTTCCCAAGAAAAACTGCTGCTGATTATAAATAAGTCGCACGTTCCAGAATGAAGTCAGACAGAAGTGATTCCAGCTGGCCGCGTGTCCTATTTACCTTGCTCAGCAGGAAATGGCTGTAAGGACTGGTGGTCTGAGAGTGGCCTGGCTAGCCCCCCGCCCTGGGCTTTGGGAGTCTGGGCCCATGTTTAGCGGCGGGGCACCGGGCGCACGGGGAGCGGGCGTCATCCGAGGCCGCGGTGCCGCCTTGCTGGACGCGCCAGGCTTGGCTCCTGCGACCAGCTGGCAAGGGGGTGTCCAGTGCCTGGGCCTGCGAGGCCCCCGGGGCAGGACTTCTGAGACGACCAGCTGGAAATTCACAGGGCTGACTTCGTACAGACCTTTAGAGAGTGACAAAAATCCCTCCTTTTGACCACCGGTCCTGACAGTGCCCTTGGTGCCTTTGACCTCCCCGAGGGCACCACCAGGTCCCAGCAGAGTTGAGTCATCAGCCACGTCAGCCCGAGTGGTGTGTGGGGCTCAGCTTCCGAATGACAGGCCCCCATGCGTGCACAGGCGTGCCGAGCAGGTGCAGCGGGGTGTGTGCAGGAGAGTTCCCCGAAACCCGGGACCCCAGAACGGGCCCCTGAGGGGTCAGACTTAGGTTTCCATTCACGGGTCACACTCTGTCGAGAGTGGGACTCTCCTTTTCTGGCCTGTTTCTCCCGTGTGTGTACACGTCCGCACACGTGTGTGACGTACACGCACGTGTAAACCTGTCCCCGCGTGCGTGAATCCAGAACAGGTGAGCGCGCGATCAGTATTTGTTGAGTAAATGAAACGCTCAGCAAACCCTGGTGACGGGGCGACACCTTCACAGCCGTCCACCGTTTGCTACTTGCTGTGTCCCACGCCCTAGTTGCCCTTAATCCTTGCAGCCACCCCATCAGGGAGCCCCTGTGGCTTCCCCCCAGGAAACAGACAAGGAAACGAGGGTGGAGGGGCGAGAGGTGGGGCCTCACAGCCAGCCGAGACCCTTGAGCTGGGGCGCCAACCATGCCGACCGCATGCTCTGCCTCTGCTCCAGCTGCCTCCTGCAGGCCGCACGAGGTGAGGGTGATGGGGGGGCCGCCTGCCCAGGGCCTGTGTTTGAGGCTGGGCGGCAGCGTAGGCTGCCAGTTCCAAGCACCCGGGGTCCAACTTCATGACTTTTCAAAAGCAGGTTCTTCTCAGGGGAGAGAGACCCACGGATCTTTTAAAAGAGCCAGCCTGAGCCCCCGGGCCCTGGGAGCCAGCTTCTCCCAGGGGCGGGCCCTGCGGGTGCTTTATCAGCTCATCTTCGGTCACCACACGCACCCCTGGGCTCATGGACACTGCATGTGAGTCAGCAGAGGGGGGTCGTGGCCAGGGCACGTGGCCAGGGCACGGCCACGTGGGGCCGGGTGCACTGTGCCTGCCGCCATGGCCCGCTGCTCCTGCAGTGCATCTCCACGGCCTCGGTACAAGAGGCTTGTTTGTGGAGCCCGCGGATGACACAGGCCCGCTGAAATCTGCAGGCTGGAGTTTCCACGCCCCCTTTTAACCTCACATTTTCAGTTGTTGACTGTTGGTTTCCCTCACTGGACTGAAAACACTCAGTTTCCAGTAAGATTGCAAGGTTTTTCCAGATATAGCCATTTTGGAAAGAGTGAAATAAAGAGGAATTAATAAAAGCATATTCTCTAAATCCTGGTCCAAGATGCTGAGGTTAATGGAAACCACAAAATCCCTCTTCACGGGGTGAGTCGAATAAAACCATTCATGAACGGGGTACGCTTCTGGGTGGTGATCTCCATCGTTCCCTGAAGCAGAATTTGCTGAAACTAAATAAAATTGAACAGGGGTGTGCTTGGCACCCTGGGCCCCCTGCCGTGTTGGGCTTCCCTCAGCCAGCCGTGTTTGGGGAGTTCTCACTTGTGCTTTTATGGGCGACCCCTGCTTTCCGGGCAGGGCCCACGCGGCTCTTCTCACCAAGGACCCTGCTAAATATAGCTTTGATGCCAGTCTCCGCAGCCGCCTGGCCACCTCTCACCTCATCAGCAGGCAGGCTTTGAGTTCCAAGTGCCCATACATGAAGTAAGTCCTGAGAGCCAGTTTAACATTTTGGGTAATAATTTCCTGTAATGACTTCAAGTAGAGAGGGGGGGAAAAAAAGGTGAAACCAGGTAATGTTTAAAAGCCAGAACAGATGGTGCCCTCCGGCCTCCGGGGCCACGAAGCCTGCTCTCTCTGATGGAAGAGCGGGCTGTCTCTACCCCGCCACCGTCGCTCCTCCCCGCCCCCCCGCTGGACACGGTTGGGGCCCAGTGATGTGGGTTCTGGGCTCAGAGGGACAGGAGACTACGCTGACCTTTTGGCTTTTCACTTTCCTAGCTGAGATAAAGGGCGGGGGGAAGTAACACTGCCTCCCCCTCCTTTTCTGTGCAATGGGTATAAAAATCGTGTGTGCCTGGAATGGGGTGCAGCAGGAAGCAACTGTCGCACCCCAGGCTGGGGCCCGGGACGAGTCGGCCAGACTGCTCAGGGCACCGCCTCTCCCCAGCAGGGCAGCAGCAGCTCGGACTCTCTGGAGGGCCACAGCTGCGACTATGCCAGCAAGAGCTACGACGCCGTCGTCTTCGACGTCTTGAAAGTGACCCCCGAGGAGTTTGCGGTGAGCGCCCGGCTGGGTGTGGGTGGCTGGGTGCTACGGGCGCTGAGCGGGCCCCCGCCTGGGCTGGAGATGGCCAGGGGCCGCGTTGGGGCCGGCGGGCCAGGCTGTGCTGGTGGAGCGCCAGGCAGCGTCAGGGCGGGCGGTGGTCTCCGAGCCACTGCCGGAAGGCGGCCCGCGGGTGAGCTGCGCTGCCGGAGCGGCCGCGGCTGTGCACAGAGGGTGGCGCCACCCGGCTGGCCAGCACGCTCGCACCCTCCCGCAGGGGGAGGCCGGGACTGTGCTCACGGGGCCGCGCACCTGCGCGCACCGCCAGGCCGCGTTTGCTCTGGTTTCTGGCGTAAGACCCGCGGTGTCAGTGGTGCCGTTTCAGTGTTCTCCTCTTAGCACCGTCACGAGCTCTGGTCCTCGGACGCTAAGTGCTGCAGAGTGCTCTCCTGCCCTGGCCATGGCCGCTGCCCCACCGAGGGGCGGGCCTGGGCGTGGCAGAGCTGGCGCCCGCTGCTGCCATGACTTGGTTTCCTCCTTTGGCACTTGGGGGGTGAAGGGGACATCGATTCTGGGGAGACCTTGAGCCTGACTCCAAGACTCCAAGACCGTCCATGCTCGCTCCTGCAGGCTGTGCCGCCTGGTCTGTGCCGCTCCCGGCTGTGAGGCGGGTGGGTGCCCGCGGCTGCCCTGGGGGCCCACGGCCCTGGCTCGCTGCTCCGCCGCATCAGCCTTCCCTTGGTGCAGCCGCACTGGGCCCGGCACGTGGGCCCTGTTCAGGGGGCGAAGCTGGGGCGGCTCGCTCCTGACAGCGTGAGACCTGGGGTTCCTCCAGAGAAGCTCCCTGTGGTCTGGCCGGTTACCCCTGCCCCGTCCCCCCTCCCCCGGCGCCCCAGCAGGCTCTGCCTCTTCTCCAGGCTCACCTGGGCTTCCCTGCCGGGGCCCGAGCCTGTTCTTCAGTCCGGAGCGCGGCTCCCCGTCTGCTCCGAGGCGCTCGGCTGCCGGCCCTTGTGAGGACGCCCGTCCTGCCTGGCAGCTCCCCTCGCCCTCTGCCCGTCCGGCTCCGTCTCCTCCATATCCCTCTCACCGCCCCACACAGCGTTAGGTGACACGGTGTGGCTTCTCCCCGGGATGAGGACTCCCCAAATGCAGCCGCCGACGTGTCCGTCGCCCCTCCCGTGCCCAGACAGGTGCCCTGCTCACGGCCAGTGCCCGCAGGTGTCGCTGACAGAGGGACGTGGCGCTCGGGCTGCCCGGCAGGACAGGTCCTCGTCCTGGGTTTTCTGATGAAGGAACAGAAGAGCTGAGCTTTTCTTGTCTGGGTCATCCAGCCAGGTGTGGGGAAAGCCAGACTTCTGCCCCCATGGCGCCCCTGGTGCCGGTGCCAGTGCTGCAGCCGCTGCTGTTCAGAGCCTCTGCCGTGCCGGGTCTGACGCTGAGCGTCGTGCACGTGTCGCCTAGCTGGCTCGCGCCGGGTGCGGTTCCAGTCTGCGGGCGAGCGGGTGAGCGTGCGGTGGGCAGTCACCTCGCCGCGCAGACCGCCCGCGCGCCCTCGGGGTCTCAGTGGCGCCGCGCAGAAGCAGAGCCCAAGCCGTGTGCAGGCCACACCCCGTCGCCACGTTAAGCAGACGCAGAGCTGAAGTTCTTTTAACGAAATGTTTGGCTTGGCATCCCTGTTACCGCTGAGGTGGAAGCAACAGAAAGTCACTGAGCTGCTTGGTGTTCTTTTCTCACGCCACGTCTTCAAAGCCCGGTGTGCGCCTCAGGCCTGCAGTGCCAGCGGCTTCCAAGGCCACCGGGGCCCGTGCCAGGAGCCGTGGGCTGGGCTGCTCCTCCTGCAGAAGGCCTCACGGGCCTGGTGGCCTCGCTTCCATATTCGACTGCATTTGTTTGCTTGTCGCATTTTTAAGCGTGGCTGTCTGGCTTCACGACAGGAACAAAGTGATGACGAGCTCAGAAAGCCAGCGGGGCTCCCGGTGAGGCTGGGGCCCGTGCGTGCAGCTCAGCCTGGCCCAGGCCAGTTTTTGGAGGCTGGAAGAGCTTGGGGAAGGATGACTGGTAACCGGGGGCTGGCGCTAATGCGCGGCTGCCCCGCCAGAGCCGGCTTAGACGTGGCTTGGATGTGAAGCCAGGGCTCCTGGAAGCCTGGTCTCTGGGGAGCGTCGAGCTGCAGGTGTTGGCATTGAGCCAGACCACCTGGTACCTTGGTTTCCCGCTTAGTGCTACGAGAGAAATGAGATAGACACACAAGTCCATGGAAAGCTTCCCGTGGGGGGTTCTGGGAAGACAGCGGTGGCAGCAGCATGATCATTGCTCTCTGCACCCAGACCGCCCAGAAGAACCAGACAGCAGCCGCGGGACCCGAGGACGGGCCGTCTCTTAAACCCATAGCGCACACACAGGCTGGGGAGACCCCGGCCGCCACAGCAGGACCTGGAGGGCATGAGCGGCGCAGCGGGGAGCGGGGTGCGCGCCGGGGCGGCCGGCAGACTTGGGAGTCGGAGACACTCGGTCACCAGCGGGTGTCCCCGGCGGTCTGCAGCTCGGTGTGACAGCAGCAGTGAGCTGGAAGGACCGTGACCCCCCAACCATGCTTGAGTGGGGCACCTGCGACCAGCCCTGGGACCTCCTGAACCAACTGGCCAGACTCCCCCCGACAAGCCTCCCTGCGGGAGAAGCTCAGTGCAGGGCGGGCTCAGGGCGCTCGGGGCGGGGGGAGGGACGGCCGAGGAAAGAGGCGTCTCTCCGGCGAGGCTGTGCGGGCGTGGAGTCTCAGGAAGCATCTCTGCGTGTCTGGGTGCGCCGGCAGCGGCACAGAGGGGAGCTGTGGGAGACGAGAACCTGCTCTGAGCCACGCTCCCCGCTCCCCGCTCCCCGCTCAGGAAAGCTGGTTCCACACGAACCTGGAACAGGAAGCTGTCGGTGGCAAGCAGTCCTAGCTACAGGTGTACGTCAGAGACGCCCTCGAGAATGAGAGCACGTCAGAAGGCCGAGCCCCAGGCAGATACGAACGCAGTTCTCCGCTCTAAGACGAGGGAAGCGGCATTAAACCGTGCTCACGCTGCGAGCCGCGAACAGCATGAATCGGAAGCAGAAAGGTCTCAGGAACGAGGACTCCGCCAGGGACCAGGCTGCTGCGGTGAAGACGACAGAAGCATCACCACGAGCCTGTGGGAGAGAGCAGCCAGCCGCGGGGGCCTTGAGACAGATGAGGGACGGAGCGGGGTGGCACGTGGCGGCTGCGTGGCCGCCGGGGAGCGTGTGGCAGTGCTGATATGCCTAAGACCTTCGAGGGGGCAAACAGACCACGGGAGGAGTCTCGTGACTCTCCGCGGTGGTGGTTTTGGTGGCAGCATTCGTGCTGTTATTCTGGGGCTGTAGCATGTAGCGAGGTGTTGAGTGAGTAGCTGCGGGGTGCCGTACACCGACAGAGCTTGTGTCCTTGAGGCCAGGCGCTTTGGGGTGGAAGGACAGACCCGGATGTCGTGCAGAAGAGGTTAAACAGAGGAGTGTCTCGAGCATGAATCGGAAGTATCAGCATGAATTCCAGGTCTTGCGATATCGGCAATTGTAAGAGGAACTGGGCTCCCCCGAGAACTGACGAGCCTGGCCCCTCCGCCCAGCCCTGGCGTCGTGTCAGGTGCTGGCGGGCTCGGAGCCCACCGGGAACCGCCCGCCCGAGGACGGGGACAGGTGTCCCCAGGGGACCGTGTGTGCCCACAGTCAGAGCCACCGGCCTGGGGCTCGCCGCTGGGGGTGGCAGGAGGTCAGCTTGTCGTCTTAAAAACTGAAAGCAGAAGGAAAAACCCCACTGTGAGTTCTACCTTTCACTATTTTTTTAAAAAGATTTATTCATGCAGACAAGAACTGGGGGTCAGGCCAGAGGTGTGAGGGGGTGAGAGGACTCACCAGAGACAGAGTGGGGAGCAGAACAGGCGGATCGACTGAAACACCCCGCTGAGGGGAGCAGAGGGCGAGGCAGGAGAGGTCTGCTGCGCCGTGTGGGTCCCCTCCCGGGCCGGGGATC
This sequence comes from Galemys pyrenaicus, assembly GCA_019455555.1. Lineage (NCBI taxonomy): Eukaryota > Metazoa > Chordata > Mammalia > Eulipotyphla > Talpidae > Galemys > Galemys pyrenaicus. The sequence continues at coordinate 1,729,443 of JAGFMF010011785.1, read as the reverse complement.
GAACTCGCGCTGCTGTGCCGCGGATGCTCCACAGTGCGGTGCTCAACCCGCTGCGCCCCAGGGAGGCCCACGCTTGTCATTTTTAAAGATGAAAAGTCCAAACTCTTCTGGGTTGGATTCCTTTCCAGAGGGAGCAGAGCAGTCGTGGCCCATCTGCTGGGACCCGGTGGGTGGCGGCTGCTGCCTCCCGTGCCATGTGCGTTGACTGCGGGTCTGAAACTGCCAGGCCGGGCGGCCTGGGCTGTGGCCCGCGAGCAGAGCAGTCCACCGTGCAGGGCGGGTCCGTCTTGTCCCCGGCCCCCGGCTTGCCGTGGTGGAGCCATCTGAATGCAGCGGAAGGGTGCCTTCCCTGTGGACACCTGGGCTGAGGCTCTTCTGGTTTGGTGTGGGGCTGGAAGGGAGGAGGAGGCCAGGAGGAGCCAGTCAGCCTCTTCAGAGGGGAGAAGCTGCCTCCAACTTGGCAAAACCAGAATGTTTTGTCCGAGCAGCCTTCGTTTGGTCACGTGACCCCGCCCTTTGCCGTGGGGCCACACAGTAAAGTGCCGCTGTAGGGTGTCGGTCGAGGCCAAAGCCACAGGAAGATCCTGTAGTGTGGGGGGACTCGCACCGAGTGTCGTAGGTGGGGACTGGATTTCAGGGCCCCTGGGCGAGGAGGAAGGAGCCGGTGGAGGAAGGGGCCAGGCAGAGGGCGCATTACCAGGTGACGAGCTTTCCTGGACATCCTGTGTGGAGACTGTTTCCAGAGGTGAGGAGAAGTGTTAACAGACGTGCTCCTGGGGGCTCTTCCACCCCGGCCGGTGCTCCCCAGTGCTCCCCACGCTCTATCTTCGCGGCTCTGGAAACGGGAGAGGCTCTGTCCCCACCCTTCCTCTCCAGCAGCTGGGCACCTCCCAGGGAGGGCCGAGAGCCAGCTGAGAGGGCCACAGGCCCGATGGACACCCACCCCACACCCCGCTTTCAAAGCCGCCTGCCTGGGCGTGCCTGCGCTGCCCGCTGCCGGGGTGGGCTCAGGGCAGCCTCCCACGCCGAGTCTGGCCGTCCAGTTCTGAGTCGTCACCTGGCCGCAGTGTCCAGAGGGTCTCGCTCTGGACATGGCTCTGGCCAGCTGAGTGACAGCTGACAGCCCCCAGGTTGTGAGCTTGAGACCAGCGTCCCGTTTAAGTTTGGGAATCTCTGTTGTTGCTTTGGATAAACCACCTGAACACTTCTTCTAGCTTTTATTCTGAGCAAGGGTCAGAATGTTCAAAACTTGGGCCAGAAGAATACGAAACGTAAAGGCACCGCTTGAGCCAGTCTTTTGGGAACTCAGTAGCAAACCCTCGCACGGTGGACAGGAAGCGTCTCCATTTTCACATCTGCACTTCTGGTTCTTCTCCTGCCTGACCTTGCAAACATCCTGCCTGTGCTCCCCAACGGGGCGTTACCCCGAGCCACTGGAGAGATTTCCAAGGCCCACCGAGCACTCGGCTCAAATCTCCTGTTTTCACAAGGCCTTTCTGTTCCCCGGGTTGGCGGCATCAGTCCAGAGCGGGGAGCACTTGGCTCGCCACCCCCATGGGTCTGGCAGCGGAGGTGCCGGTCTGTCGGCCCTTCTGCCGGAACGTCGCTCTGCTCAGCAGCTGTGGGCCAGGCCTGCGGGCCCAGGACTTCCTGGCCACTCAGCACCCAGGTTCTGAGAGAGATCTGCGTCGTGCTGACGTCAGCGCCTGCGGTGGAACCCAGGGGTGGAGAGCCCGGATTCCCGATAGCACCATCTGCCAAGCTCCCCCAAAGGCACCTCTGTGCCCACGAAGAGCACCAGCCCCTTGCGGGAGACGAAGAGGCTGACCCCCGAAGTGAGCCACCCGCTCACCTCCCTTTGCTGCTTTGGCCTGGTCCTGCACTTCTCAGCACTCCAGTAGCCTTGGGCCAGCTGTAAACCGTGCCCAGAGGGGGCCAACCACCACTCTGCACCCAAGCCCCCGGCTGCTCACAGCTGGCCTGCGGCGTTGCCGCTTCTCTCCAGTGGGTTCGTGGCATGAAACATTGTTTAAGATGATACTTGCTGGCCCAACGTCACAGCCTCCTTTGAGTGTTCTCTGGAATAACACTGATACGCGCACTTTCAAAGAACTAATGGTCTCTTATTTCCTAGCTCGCGTATCAGCCAGCACGCGAGCCCTTGCATGTGATGCTCTTGTGTCGACACATACAGATGCAGGCCCGTGTGTGTGCAGACCTCCAGAGAGAGCGCGTCTGCCAGGTGCCGGGCGCTCTGCACGTCTCGTCCTGAATGTTCACGAAGATCCTCTAAGATGGGCTTTAGCCGCCGTCTCCTAGATGTGGCACCCAAAACCGGGAGCGGTCAGGGCTCGCACCAAAGACGACAGTGCCAGGGAGCCGCTGTGTCCAGCGCCCAACGCCTCCCAGACCCCAGCGCCCACGCGTGCCTGCTCGTCACGCCCTCCGGGGGCCGAGCGCTCAGGCGCTGGGGTCTCCCCTCCCCGTGCCACACAGAGCCGCGGCGCCCCTCCCTGGCCCACTGGGGGCGCCGGTCACCGCCAGCCGCTGCAGGCCACGCGAGGGGCCGGGTTGTGGCGTCAGCTCTGGCCCGGCCGGCCCGCTTGCCCGCCTGCCGCTCTGCTGCCGCCGAGTGCACTGTGAACATGTGAGCGGCCTTTTCCTCTGTGTTTTTCGGCGGTAAGACATCGGCCCTCCTCAAGCCAGCTGTGGTGAAGGGGCAGAGGTTTCCACTTCCAACGGGAAAAGCATCACGGCCGTTGGCTATGCAAGTCTCACGCGTGCCCGCACGTCGGTGGTCGCTCCCCGTGGGCTGGGCGGGCCGGCGGGGCCAGCGGGGCTGCGGGTACAGCACGGCCCGGCCTCCACACGTAGTGTAGAGGAGGCGCAGACTGCAGAAGGGAACACGCAGTCCTCCAAGCCGCAACCAACTGGAATTTAAGCTTAGAGTGATCGACAGTTTAGCGTTATCATTTTGTACAGTGCGTTTACAACTTTCTAGAATGACAAAAGTGATTCACACCTGACATACAAACTGCACTAGTGTAAAATGTCCCACTGAGAGGGGTCCCCTCGCCGCCAGGCCCACCTGCGACTGCCTCTCCTAGCACTGGGGGTTGGCCGACACCGAGGAGGAAGCGTGTGCGTCAGGGTTTACAGCAGGCGCTTTAGAAAGCGAGCCAGTTCTCCATTCTGTCTTGATTTCTATTTCCGGGGGGATATAACTTCAGAGGATGTGCTGTGACTTGGTGGCGCTCCGGAGTCGCCCGCCGGAGCCCGGCCCGTGCACGCTCTAACCCCGTTCTCCTCTGTTGCAGAGCCAGATCACGCTCATGGACATCCCCGTGTTCAAAGCCATCCAGCCGGAGGTCTGTACCTTGTCCTTCATCCTCTCCTCCTGCCGCTGGGCCGCGAGGCGCGTCTGGTTGGCCGCTGCCAGCGTTTCTCTCCCGGAGTCCAAAAGCACGAATTACTGATTTACACGCCCGTTAAAGGCAGCGGGCAGGGCCTCCCCCTCCACGTGCTCGTGCTCGGAGCCAGCTGCTGGGGTGTATCAGAGAATGTCACCGTGCCCGGCCCCTCTGGCAGGGCCAGGGCTGGGGGTGGCCCAGCCTCCAGGCCCGAGCCAGGCCTTGCACACTCATGCCTCCCCCTGGGGTCCCCGCTGTTGGGAAGAGGGGTGCGGGAAGGTTTCCCCAGGGAGCTCGCTCTCTGTGGACCCCGGGTGCTGGGGGCTGCCTACCTTCTGGTTTCGGAAACCAGTTGCTACAGCAAAACACGTATTCACAGGGAAATGCATGCATTTTTGGAAAGTCAAGAAAGAGAAAATTGACTTAGGTCTTTAAAGAGAAATTCCTGGAAATGTCTAGTAACTCGTTGATAACGAGGTTTCACGGTTATTTTAGTGTGGGCTGTTTTTTCGTTAGGTACGAAGAGAAGTCCATTTTCAAAGGCGCTGAATAGGCAGAAGAGGGGGGTAATCACGGGGATTACCTTGTGGGCAGGGGGTTCGGGGCCGGACTCTCGCCTCTGCTTTCCTCGCCCCCTCCCGGCCTTCTTTCCTGCCTGCCTGTGTGGTCCAGCCGCGATCCTCATCTGAGCCACTGTTCTGGAAGGAGACCAGCAGCCCGCCCGGCAGCCCGGCCGTCACGTGTCCCGCGCTGGGCCAGGCGTCTGAGGCCAGGAGCCTGTGGCTGGGACCCAGGCACGGCTGAGGGTGCCACCCTGAGAGTGGGGTGCAGAGAAAAGGGGTGTTGGGTGTGAGTTCTGGAGTGCTCTTAACCTAAGCCTCCCCCCCTTACGATGCTGTCATGTTTGAGACTTTGAATAAAACAGCCTATTTTTATAGACAGTCAAACCATGGCTCCAAGAGCTGGAATCGAACCTACAGCTCAGCAGGGGGAGCTGGTCTTGGTCGCCGTGCCCGGTGCTCGTGTGAAGATGCGGCAGTGACTGTTTCCATCAGGTCGTGGGCGTGATGGTGTGTGCGCACGTGTGCGGATGCGTTGGGCTTAAGGTTTTGGGGAGCAGCACTTTGCTTTTTTGAATTGGCGGCCTTCCACTCTGTTTCCTTCCAATATGGAAAGCCCATTCTTCCTCATTTTATTATTATTTTAAAAGTTTTATTTATTTATGCACACAAGAACTGGGGTACAGGCCAGAGGCACCGGCGGGCGGGCGGGGGGTGAGAGATTCACCAGAGACAGAGTGGGGAACAGAACAGGCAGATGACTGAAGGACACTGCTGAGGGGAGAGGTCTGCTTTGTCATGCGGGTCCCCTCCCTGGCTGGGGATCGAACTCCCGCTGCAGTGGCTGAGGAAGCTCCACGGTGCGGCGCTCAACCCCTTGAGCCACCAGGGCGGCCCCTCTTCCTCATTTTAGAAGAGAAACGCGCTGCCTCTTGGAGCCTTTTGGGGGAGTAGCTGTGTGATCGTTGCCTTAGTTCTCAGCCGATGCCGTTTCTGACCCTGCCCTGGCTGAGCTTTGGCCAGGAGCAGTTTAGATATTTGCCTCTCCATCCTCCCTGCGCCTGAAGCTGTGTGTGCCGGGCGCTGGGATGGTGGGCAGGGCCGGGGGAGGCTGCGGGCACGGCCGGCACAGGCGGCTCTCCCAGGGCGCGAGTCACGCACGCAGCTTTCGGGCTGTGGCGGGTGGCGTGGAGGTGCTTTGCTGGGGCTGCCCTGGCGCGGCGCTGCTCCACCCTGGCTGCAGTGGGAGTCGCTGGCGGGGGCTGCCCAGACCTTGCCCGACCTTGCGTCTGAGTCCCCGGGTGGGCCAGAGCCGCAGGGTGAGGGCTCGAGGCGAATTGTCTCCAGGTGCCTGGAGGGCCCTCAGGACGGCCGTGAGTCCTCCCCGCCCTGTCAGCTCCTCGGCCGGGGCGTTGGTGCTGGCTGGACTCGGGTGTGGACTCGGACTTGCGGGGTCGCCCTGGAAGGCAGCAGTCCCTTCTCCCAAGCGCTCGTTTCTCGAGCCTCCGTCTCCCGCTCGGGTCTGCCGAGTGGCCGTGCGCTTAGTGAAGGAGCCGGGGCGGGGAGCCGGGTGGAGAGGCGCTTCGAGGCTGAGTCCTGCCTCGGCCGTCTGCGGGCTCCGAGCAGCAGGAGGAGTTGGCGCCGGGTGGTCCTGGGAGAGACTGCGCTCGGGGCGGGACGAGGTGCCCGGGGGGCCGTCAAGGCGACTCGCTCTGAGGGCAGGGGGTGGGGTCTGACCACGCAGCTCCTGCCGCCTTCACAGCCTGGGTCTCGGTCCGGGGTCCGCGGCAGGCTGCTCGCCGTGCCCCTCAGACCTCTGCCTTCGGTCCTCTGGGTCACCAGCCCAGAGCCGCCTCGAGCCCCCCTGGCGCCGCCTGGGCCGGGGCCCAGAGGCCGATGCGGTGCTGGCGTGCACCCTGGGCGCTTGCTGCGTGCAGATTCCAGACAGGCCCTGAGTCTGGGGCGCATCAGTCCTTACAGCTCCTGACAGCCTCTCGGCTTACGTGTGAGGAGACGGCCGGTCAGATGTCGTAAACGCCGGCACTTGTTCCTTGGCCGCGGGATTCGTCCTCTGCCGGGTACAAGTTGCCCCAAAACAATAAGCCCTGTCTCCACAGCTCCTGTGGCGAAGAATCCAGAGGTGCTCAGCGGGCTGCCTTGGCCGAGGGCCCGTCACTGCACCTGGACAGCCGGCACTGCGGCGGGTGACCTGGGCGGGGTGACAGGTGCAGACGGTACGCAGAGGGGCACGAGGCGTGACCGGCGTCTGGCCGCCCTCCTGCCCCCCACCCCATGTGCTGGTAGCTGTTGCTCGCGTAGCCCGAGTGCCAGGACGATGGATGCCCTCAGCCCCGCCCAGAGGCTGGTTCCAGCCCGACCTGGCTCGGCCCCAGGAAGCCCGGGGGATCCGCGGGACTCTGGTCACCGCTGCCGGCCAGCGCGTGCCACCTCAGCGCGGTGAGCCCGGGCGGGGGCCCTCGCTGCACCACGCCGTCTTGGCGAGGCCTGCCCCCCCCCCCCCCCCCCCCCCCCCCCCCCCCCCCCCCCCGGNGTGGCCTGCCCCCCCCCCCCCCCCCGGTCCGGCCCTCCTGTTACGGGGTTGTGAACTTAACGCCCTGAGCTTCACAGATGCCTTTTTGCGCTGATCGTGTTGGCGTCCAGCGACACGAAATACTTAATCTTCCGCGTTATCCCTTTAAAACTTCAAAGAGCCGGCGCTGCTGCCAACGGCAGACGGCTGGTGGAGCCGACGTCCCTTTGCGGTGGTTTGTCTTCAGGCCCTTTTCTCACACTCCGTCCCTACCACTCACCCCCAGGTGGGCCTCCCTCCTCGGCTTTCTCCCACAGTCTCTGGAAGCACCGGCCAGAAAAAAGAGGGCTACGTCCACCTGGTCTAGGGGCCGCCCCTGTGTTCCTGTGGCCTGCCGGTGCCTGGGGCGTGGCCGACACTCTAGCTGCGGATGGAGGAGAATGGACGATGCCGAGGAGGGGCCGGCGGCACGTGCTCTGCGCGGGGTGCGTCGCCGGGACGCCGCGCTAGGGGCCCGGCGTGGCCAACGGCGTCCCCCAAAGCAGCATCGTGCCTGGTGAGCTCAGCCTTTTGTGGGCCGACGCTTCCAAACACTGCTCTGTCTGTCACTGGTCGGGACTTGCTCTTTCCTGCGAGGGGGACCCCTCTGGAGCACGGGCTCAGGGTGCCGATGAAGCCGGGCAGAGACGGTGAGGATGGCAGGGAGCAAGGAGGACGGACGCGAGCACGCGTGGGCCTCAGCTGCCCCGTGGCCGGTGGCCGTAACGTGGGGCCAGCCTCGTGGGCAGCCTGCATGCCGGTCAGAAGTGGCCCTGCGGCCGGAAGCTCACAGCCGTGTGCCACGCGCGGCCTCGCCCCTCGGCGCCGCGGCGGTGGGACGGCAGGGGCTGGTGGGCTCTTGCGGCAGCTGGCCCAGGCGAGGGCTGGAGGCGGAGGGCACGGCCCCTGTGGAGGGCACGCTTCCAGGAGGGCGCTCTGTCCCCACCTGCTGCCCGCCCGCTCGGCCAGTGTGTGCCTCTCCCCTGCGGCGCGGAGCCCAGGTGCTCAGAGGCCGGTTCGCCGGCTCTGTGGTTGGCGTCGACGCGGAGCGGTGCTGGGGTGAGTCTGTCCAGGCCCGGCTGCCCGGCCCCGTCACCCCGCAGTGCGAGTGGCGGAGCGGGGCCCCGGCTGGCCACGCGGGCAGTGTCCTGCCTTCACCTTCCCTCGCTCTGACCTTGGACTAGTCACCCCTTCTCCTTATGCTGTAGTGTTCTCACGTGCAAATTGGGGCAATCAGAGCTTTCAGCGTGCCTGGACATGCTGAGTTCCCAGGAACCGTGGCTGTTGCTTCTCACCTGTGCCTCGTTCGAGGGATGGACTTCCAGCCAAGCCTGTGTGGTGGCCAGTGGCCACCGGGAGGCCCAGAGTGGCAAATGGCTCTGCCCTGGAGCCTTCAGAGCAGGGTTCACATCCCGGCGCCAGAGGCAGGCAGGCTGGGGTCCAGACGAAGATGTAGCCATGGTGCCAGGGGGCTCTGGGGACGTCAAGTGGGGAGACAGCCAGGCGGGCCACAGGAATGGGAGGGGAGGGGAGGGGAGGGGAGAGGACGCTTTCCTCTGGGCCCCGTGACACGTTGCAGTTCGGGGGAGGTGCTGCCTGTGGCTTGAGGAACTTGGCCCTCTGGCCTTTTGTCTGGACGCTGAGTGCCTGCTCTGAAGAAGCGGGCATTCCAGAAAGCCGAGGTCAGTGTTGGATGCTGGACAAACCCTGTGTGTCTCTGCTGCTCCTTGGAATCCCAGTGTTTGGCTCTGGGAGAAGGGAATTGCGTTGCCAGTAAGCAGTTATTTGTAAAGAGGAGATTGGTTTCGCTGACATCATAAAACCTCATCGGGTCACACGCTGGGCAGTGTACTCAGATCATTTCCCTCTGCTGCCCCGGGCTGGCCTGGCCTCGCCCCTCTCCTCACCTCCTCTCCCACCTCCAGCACGGCCCCAAGCTCCTCTTTGCGGTCAGAGTCTGACCGTGGCCCTGCCCTGCCCTGCCCTGCGCGGAGCCCTCCCGGGCACCCACTGCCCTCGGCTGCAGACCTGGCTCCCCTGCCCGCCGGCCCGGCCTGAGCGGTGGGCCAGCAGCAGCCCCGCGGCCCGGCCGGCCCGCAGCCCACACCGCCTGGGGTGCCTGCCGAGTCTGCCCGTGTCCACAGGGAATGCTCTTGTCTCCCTCAGTGATGCCCCCCACGCCCCAGGAGTGCAGTGAGCGGACTGTAGGGTCGTGCAGGACCCCCTCACACGCCCCCTCACCCCACCACGTCCTGCCTCTTCTATAGAGCGCTTCCGCCATGTGCCAAATACCATGACTGGAAAGTGTGTTTCGCGCTGTCTCCCCCTGGATTACACGCTCATGAACGCAGGGGTCCCTGGAACAGCCCAGCCTGCACCCCGTGACCCAGTGCGGCGCCTGAGGGTGTTAGTAACACATCCAGGATGCATTAGTGGCGGGGATGCGGAGATCCGCTTGAATTCCCTTGGCCTCTGTGCTGCCTCCCTGTTCAAAGGACTGACGCTGGTACTGGGGGTGCCTGCTACTGGGCAAGGGCGGGACAGCCCAGGCCAGGGTCAGGCGCTCGGCGTGCACGCTTGTTAGCACCGGAAGCTGAGAGCTGCCTCTCGTCTCTCGCGCGCCGAGTCTGCGTTTGTCTTTGCTTCCCGTCTCCTGGTCACCGCTCTGTCTGCCGCAGCGACAGCTTGTCTTCGAGGAGAGGCGTCCCCGGCTGCATGCGTGGTGGAGGCAGAGGCCTGAGCCCCTCTCTGGGCCGCAGAAAGGCCCTGCCTGAGGACCGGGCAAGGTGGCGGGGCAGGCCCTGGCCAGTGCACTTTTGATCCACTGAGCTGACAGTTTGCAACTTCCAAACTCGTTTCTGCTCCATTCTTGAGTGTGGATATGACATTAGTGCTGGTTAGAAACCAAATTTCCTTTTAAATGAGTTAATAACACAAAACAGAACCTTTGGTGAACAGCTGTTTATGTCCGTGGGGACTTGGCGCCTGGTCCTGATTTTGTCTGCAAGGAAAACAGGGTTGGTTTGGACTCTTGTTGCGGGAGCAACTGTGTGATTCTGGACAGTCCAGCGGGGGTGGGAGGATAGAGGCTGCTGAGGTAAGTCCCTCCCTCTCCCTGTGCCTCCGCGGCCTTATCTGTCAAGTGGGCATGATGCCGCCCACCTCCCGGTGCTGTGAGGGTCGAAGGAGGCTATCCAGGCAGGCAGCCTGGCACATGGCAGAACCTGGAAGTGACTTCTTCTCTTTCGAAAGAAGTCAGGGATGTAATAGAACAACAGACTGTGCTAATATGTCGGCTTAGTGGGGCCTGGCCAGCAGCGCTGAGGGTGGGGCCTCTTCTGTCCCTGCTGTCCCTGACCCCGCCGCAGCGGCCCAGCATGCCGGCCTCACCTTCCAGTGCCTGTTGACCAAATGAGAGCGGACAGAAGAGCACTGGTTGGACTGTGAGGAGAGGAGGACCTAGGTTTATACCTGTGTGGTCATGTTCGAGTTACTTAATTTCTCTGTCCCCGTCTCCACGTCTGAAAATGGAGACGATAACGTGGCTGCCTCAAAACTGAGACTTGAGGACTGCATGAGCTTGCTCCAGACTTCTGAGGCATAGCTGATACGTAATAAACCGTGCACACTGCAGGCAGCAACGTGATGCAAGAATACTCCTGTGAGGACGGGAAACACACCTGTTGCCTGGGGCGTTTCCCCGAGCTCCTTGGCCGTCCCTCCCTGCCGCCTCCCTCCCCTGGCTGTCGCCTTGAAATCAGACGCTGCAAGTCCTTGAAGTTGGTCCTACTTCAGGATGGTTTTGGCCATTTTGGTCCTTCGCATTTCCACGGGAATTTAAAAATCAGCTTAAGGTTTTTGTTTGTTTCTTTAATTTTAAAAGTCTGTGAAAGGTGTGGACTGCATCTGCAGTGAGCCTTGGAAATCAGTTTGGGAGGGTTCTCTCAACACAGTCATCTGAGCACACAGCGTCTGTCTCTGTGTATTTAGGTTTTCTTCAGTTTATTTCAGAAATGGTATGTAATTTTCCACCTATCGATCTTACTCATCTTGTGATGAGTATTTCTTACTAAGCAATACTGAGTATGCATTTCTAAGTTTTTCGTTTTCTAAACTGCTGCAAATGTTATTTACATTAAGTTCCAGTTGCTCATTACCAGTTTATAGAAATACAGTGATTTTTATCAATCGACCTTTCATCCTATCCTGTTGTAAGCTGTTTTATAGATTACACAGGACTTTCTGCACAGGTAAGGATGTGTCTGTGGGTGACAATAGTTCACTTCTTTCTTTCTAAACTAGATGTTTTCACTTCTTTTTCTTGCCCTTTTCACCGTACAGCCTCTAGCCCACTGCTGAGTGTACGTGGTGAGAACACACATCCTCGATCTTGAGAGGAAACACCACTTTCATGGAAAAGAATGAATGTGAGCTGCCTTTTGTCAGGCTCAGGAAGTTCCCTTCTAATCCCGAGTTGCCAAGAATTTTTATCTGGAATGGATATTGGATTTTACCGAATATTTTTCCTGCATCTCTTGAGGCAAACATATGGTTTTTCTTCTTCAATCTATTACTCTAGAGAATGACTTTGATTTTTTGAATGTTAAGCCAACCTTACATTCCTTTGATAAAACCCCATTTAGTCACGATGTGGAAGCCTTTTTGTATGTTGTTGAATTTGATTTGCTAAAATTTTGTTTGAAATTTTGCATCTGTTCACAATGAGGAGTATTGCTATGTGTTTTTCTTTTCTTTGTAAAGACTTATGGCTTGGGTGTCAGTGTAATGCTGACTTTATAGAACGAATTGGGAAGCACACCTTCCTTTTCAGTTTTCTAGAGGATTTTTTTGTAGAATTGGCAAGATTTGTTTCTCTTAAATATTTGGTTGATTTTAGCAGCAGAGCTACCTGGCCCTGGAATTTTCTTTGTGAAAGGTTTTTATTTTTGTTTTTTTTTTCCCCTTTTAAATAGACTATTTTTTTTAATAGCAGTTTTGCATTCATAGCTAAAGGTTCTGAATAGGATTCTGCACCCAATTTTACTGTGGAGGACCAATTCCACTGTGTGTGTGTGTGTATCTTTCTCCACACCCACGCAATTCTCTAGCACCAGCTGCCCTATAATTCACATCAGCTCTTACACTGTCCACCTGGAGATAGCATCAGATTCCACAGGCTGAGGGCTCAGTCTTAGGACTTTCTCTCTCTCTGTCTCTGTCTCTCGCTCCCTCTCACTTTCACTCTCTCTAGATACAAGTTGTATATTTCAGTTCCCTTTCAAGAGATAACATATCAATTTATGTATATGTTAAGAAATTTGTAACAGTGGGCTTCTGTTTACCTCTCTCCCTTCTTTGTAACATTGTTGTCATACATTTTATTTCTATATATGTAATGATCTCCACACCATATTGTACTGCATTTGCACTGAACAATTATCCATTGAAATCTATTATGTTTTAAAAGAGAGTTTTAGATGTATATATAATAAATTTCAGAAATATTAGGTACTACTCAACGCATTTAAAAAAACTGATTTATTTATGCATACAAGAACTGGGGTACAGGCCAGAGGTGTGGGCGTGAGAGGATTCACCAGAGACAGTGGGGAACAGAACAGGCGGATCCACTGAAACACACTGCTGAGGGGAGCAGCGGGCGAGGCAGGAGAGGTCTGCTGTGCCATGTGGGTCAGCTCCCTGGCTGGGGATCGAACTCTTGCTGCAGTGGCTGCAGATGCCTCATAGTGCTGTGCTTAACCCCTTGTGCCACCGGGGAGGCCCAACTCAACACATTTTTGTAAAGTAAACAGACCATGCACCTGATCGAGATCTAGAACACTCCAGCACCCCAGAAGCCTGGCCCATGCCCCTGCCACATCATCAGCTGCTCTCAGGTGTGATCACAGTTCTCATTTCTACCACTTACGGTACTATTTTCTTATTTTGAACTATTTTCTATTTATAGAAATGGAATTATACTGTACATGCTTCTGTATGACCATTTTCACTGAACATCACGTCCATCATGTTTTTGTGTGTAGCAGAATTTTATCCCTTTTCACTTCTGTACAATAGCCCATTCATTGTGGGAACAGATCAGATTTTATTTATCCTCCCCAACGTTGATGGATAGGCCGGTTGTTTCCAGTTCGGGCTATTTTGAATGAGGCTGCCGTAAACATCCTTGAATGTGTCTTTTGTTGGACACAAACACTCATTTCTCTTGAACAGTAATATCCAGGGAGGAACGGCAGGGCAACGAGAAATATGTACGCTCAGCTAAACAGATGCTGCCAGACTGTTTTCAGCAGTGGTTGTACCAACTCACACCCCTCCCGGCAGCGTGCAGGAGTTTTCGTTGCCCTGCACGTTTGCCAGCACCTCGTGTGGTCAGAGGCCCAAACAGCAGAGGTGCAGATGCCACCTCGGCGCTCCCGTCTCTCCCGGGCCTCAGGCCCTCACCTTCTGGCCGCTCTCTGATCTCGTCGAACCGCCAAATAGGATTCTGCTCTTGCTGCTTTATCCAAATTTGATAGTCTGACGCTTGTTACTGCGTTGTAGACAGAATCTTTCTCTTAAAACCATCTTCCGTGGGAAAGTTACTTTGCTGAAATCACATGGTCACGCTACAGCAGAAGCGTGCAGGACAGCACGAAGTGTCACGTGCGCTCGGCGACCCCTTCAGCGTCACTCTGCCTGGTCTGCTCTGCTCCCTTCAAAAGCGCCAGAGTTTTCCGACAGCATCGACCCGTGCCTCCGTGTCTGCGTGGGCCCCGGCCCAGTCAGGGAACGTCAAATGGAAAGTGCGGTAAGGCTTCCGTAAGCTCAGGCCTTACTCTCCCGGCCAGGCATTCAGGCTGCAGTGATGGGAGGCCTCTGGGGGGGTGGGGGAGCCTGCCTCCCTCGGTTTCACAGGGGAGAAGGAACCATACTGAGGAAAGGAGACTTGACTTGGAAAGGCTGGAAACTTCTCCAAACTTGGACTTACCCTAGCACAAAAGCCTTGTTTTGAAATACCCTTGAAAATCGCTGCTCGTATTGCCAGGCAAAAGAAGTCCCTCTGGCAGGAGAGGACGTGGCAACACCACGTAACACGGACATGGCTGAGCCGAGCTGCGGCTCAGCAGAGGGCAGAGGGCAAGGCAGCAGCAACTGTGTCTGTCGCCGCCGTCGCTGGGCACGCTGGCCTGTCCCCTGTGTTCTGAGGCAGGGCACGGAAGAGCTGGCAGCTGGGCTGACTTCTTTCCGATTCTTTGCCCGGATGGCCGGTACGGAGTGGGTGCGACCTGCCCCGTGGCGCCCGTTACCTGCGTGCTGGCGCGTCCAAGCAGAGTTCCCATATCGCACACCTCTCTGGGGGACTCCCAAGTCTGCCCAATGGCAAACGGTTTCGTTGCCAAGTGAAATGTTCCCTGAAAGCAGGGTCAGGCTCTGCGCACGGTCGAAGCATCTGCTTTTCGGGAGCACACCTGGTTTTCCAGCTCCGACGGGCAAGGAGGCTCACCTGCCACCTGGCCGGGCCTCGCTGCGCAGGGAGAGCTGCAGTCTCAGCAGAGCCGGGGCCGTGAGTCGCTGCCTCCCCGAGGGCTGTGCCATGGAGCGGACTGCCCGGGAGTCTGCCGGCCCTCCCGGCCTTGAGCTTCGCAGGTCTTGAAGGGCTCGACTCAGCTGCCGACTGAAGTTCTTCAGGAAGGGGACGGAGCAAGAGGAGTTCGCTCCGACCTGCCTTACTCACCAGATGCTTTTGGTGAATGAGGTAAATCTTCCCGTTCGCTGTTGCAGATGTTTCTGACAAAACGGGCACACAGGCCACGCTGCCCTCTCACGAGGAGACCGGACTGGCCACGTCTGCAGACTCCGGCCGCCAGGAGCCAGGGGTGACCGCATCGTGCTGGGCAGTCCTCCGTGGCGGAAAGCTGGTTGGAGTCTGGGGGCACGTCCTTCCTCGGGGACGAGCGACGAGGAGCCTGGCCTTATGGCTCTCCAGGCAGCTTGAAGACAAGGAAATGGCGGGTGGAGGTAGAAATCATGCCTGGAAAGAGAGGGCCTCTGGAGGGCCCAGACAGCCAGTCGCCATCCTGGGCCGTTTGGGCTCCGTGGAGGCTCCCCTTGACCGCCTCTGGGTGGAAGGAGTCCCAGGCCCCTTCCCCCTGGGTGGCCACGGCCGTGTGGCCAGGACCGAGGCTCCTTGGCCGGCAGTGAGGGACTGCCCTGGTGGCTGGGCATGTGCGCGGTGTGCCGGGGCCGAGAACCTACTTTTGATGGAAACGCCCTTTCTCTGGGTGCTTAGACTTCAGTGGGATGTGTTAGACAAGTTATGTCTCTGGCTGGAAAAGCCTAATTGCATATTTAAATCCGTTATTTATAACTGACTGCATTTTAAAAGTCGTTTTTGTAAGTTCTGACTCGGTTTCTATCTGTATGCAGCTGAGACAGCTAGGCTGACGCTGCTCCACCCCAGGGTGTTTAAAAAGTAAATACCGTTTAATAGGACTCTGCACGTCAAGGCTTAGGCTGAGGGTCAGAGCATAAGATGCGTTTATGTGGAGTGGGGGCATTACCAGGTCCTCCTGCCCCTGCCCCCTTCGAGAGTGGCCCTGGCAGCCCCTCCAGCTTGTAAATACTTGGGGTTGCCTCCCTGGCAGGTCTGCACGGGGTGGGAAGAAACCAGATGATTTTATGGTCCGTAAATGTAAGCACCAGACATGGCCCGAGATTCACGAGTGTTTACTGGTCGTTCGGGCAGCCGTGCTGACCGCCTGTTGGGGAGACGGCCGGTGGGGAGACGACGGTCAGGGCCGGCCGCTGGGGAGACGGCCCCGGGCCCGACTCTCGGACATGAATGTCGAAAGCGAACTTTTGGTTTGTGACTGGAGATGCTTGCTTTCGCTCGAGTGTAGATCTTGGAAGTTTGAATCTTTAGATGTCAGGTGGAAGATACGAGGCTCTTGGACGACACCTTCTCGTCAGAAGCGTTGTGCCTGCCTGCCTTCCCCTGTGCTGTGGATGAAGTGGAGAGGACAGGTGCTCCAACCTATGCCCAGATGCCCCCCGTGCAGCAGCATGCGCCCCGACTCTCCCCAAAGCTGCCCCACTTTACAGAGCACCCCACCCTGGGCCACACCCCGCCTCCTGGGCTTGGGGCCTCAGGGCTGAGGCGGGACCAGCCCTGCTCACAGCTCCCCACTGTCCCGTTTCAGACCCCAGGTGACCCCGAGGGCCGGGAGAGGTGGCAGGAGCCCCAGCCGGCTGCCCTGTGACGTGCGGTGGCCGAGCGCGCGCAGCTGCGTGCTGAGATGGGGCTCAGGCAGCCCGACCTAAGGAGTCGGAGGGGAGGAGGCTGTGTGCGGCCCGATGGCGGAGGCCGCAGGAACCTACGGAGGAGACGGCTTCAGGGTTGTCCTGGGCTCGCCTGGGCTCGGCTCCTGGGCCGAGCTGTGCTCTGGCGGGTCTGTGCGTGTTCCGTCCTGCAGCGCGCGCCGGCTGCGTGCCGGCCCCCGCTGGTGCTTCAGACCCGGGATGAGTGTGGAATGCGGCTCCGGTGGAAAAGACGAGAAATATTTGTGGTATCTCGGGCCGCACTAGAGGGGCCAGACTAAGTGCTGTCCAAGGGAGCCAGCGCCTCTAATTGGGCACACTGGCAAAGTGCCAGGAGGGTCCTGTGCCTGGCAGGCCGGTCTGGCTTGGAAACAAGATGGGGAGACGGGCATTCGGGGCGGGGGCAGGTGAGGCCCCGAAGGACACCCCCGAACAGCAAGCCCGAGTCTGGCCCGCTGGGGCGGAGCGGCGCCGGGAGCTGCGGAATAGCCGGCGGGGCGTGGCCCGCTGCGGAGGCCTCGAGCGCGCGTCTGGGCCTCGCCACAGTCGCGCCGTGGGTACTGGCAGGGCCGGCTCCCTTCGAGGCCCTCCTCCCCCGCGCCCTGGCCTGCTCTCAGCCGGACCTGCACTTCTGTCCCCGGGCCTGCGCCCACGCCTGGGACGCACACCTGCCGCCCGCTCAGCTGGGAACGTGGCGCCTGTTACACAACCCCCTTCTCTGTTGCTGGTCAGTGCCTGTGCCCTGTGCCCCTCCCTCCACCTCTTCAGGGCCCCACCCCTACCTTCCAGCTCAGACGGCCTCTGCCCTGCTCGGCTTCAGGGAGGGCAGCGCTCAGCCGCGTCGGCCCCTCCCACTCCGGGGCCCGGCAGGCGTTGAACCTCTGGCCGCGCCACTGAGCCACTTCAGAGTTTGCACAGGTTCCCCAGCGCCCCTAGCTCAGTCACAGCCTTTAAGGGATGTAGCCCTCCGAGCTCTGGCCGAGCCCCTCCTCTCCAGCTTTCCTTCCAGCCCCCCACTTACCGCTCTGCTGCAGGTGCTCTGGCCTCCTGGCAGGGCTACCCCCAGGCCTGTGCACTCGACCCCGCCCCTGCCTGGCGTGCTCGGGGGCCCGGCCCCCCCTCGCTGCCGGCTGCCACGCTCAGGCGCTCCGACCGGACCCGAGGTGAGCGGCCGACCACAGCGAGTCCCACCCATGGACGGCAAGCGCAGCCTTCCCTTCTGACCCGAGCTTCGCATGGCTCCTGCGAGGGAGGCGCTTCTGAGCAAAAGGGGCCGGAGCGGAGGGGCTGGGCTGGGAGCCGTGCAGGTCTGGATGCCAGCTGCAGCGCATCATTTATTTGCTGTGTCCCCAGGCAAGTTGGTCCTCCTACTGTGTGTAAGCTGGGGGCCGCGCGCCCTCCCTGATGGGGCCGCCGTGAGAGGGCTAAGGGGCACAGAGTCAGCTGCTGGCCTGGTGCCCGGTGGCCACGCCGGACCAACAGTGGCCTCCAGAAGGCCCGAGGCCATGAGCCGGGGCGGAGCCTTGTAGCTGGCACGTCCAGCATGTTCTCCTCTGTCTGCTGAGAGTCAGGCCCCTTGGCTGGGCCTGCCCATCCCATCCCCCCCTGGCCCCGGGGCGAGGTGGCCGCTGCTGCCTCCTCGGCGTCTGCCCACCGGCTGCGTCCGCTCCTGCGCACTCACCTGCAGCCACTGCCTTCGTGGGCTGTGGAAAACGTGGGCGTTTTGTGGTGCGCTGCCTCTTCTTTCCACCCCCTCTCCTGCCCACATACTCACTGTCCACGGCGGGGCCTCACGTCCCAGCGAGTGTCCCCCTCAAAGATGGGACTGAGGCCCCCGGGGTTAGCCCTCTGCCTCTGAAAGCCTTCTCTTTCTGCCCTCTGTTTTCCCTTCATCTGCTCCCCCCCACCATTCCCTCCCACACCCCCTTTCTCCTCCCTTCTCGTCCCTCTTTGGAACCCGACTTTGTGCCGGTCACTTGTTTTTTTCCTGCTTATCCGCCCCCATCTCCCCGATTGCCTCCCCCGCTGCTTCCTGTCCCCAGTCTCACCAGATCGTCACGTCCACTTCATCCCCGTGGACAGCGCCCGGGAGCCCCCCCCTCCTGGGCCTCCCAGCCCAACCTCGCGACACCCCCTCAAAACACTTGCAGAAAGAAAACCACTGCAGCTTTGCCGTCTCCAGGGAGGTCTTACTTAATAGTGTCTCTGTGGAATGCCAGACACGTGACCTCGCTTCCCTTCTGCTCACGGAAACAGGGCCGGGAGGATGTTAAACCTCGTCCAGCGCTGCGTAGTTCACGGACAGGAAGCTGACCCCTGTAGCGCGAAGGACGGCCCGGCGGGGTCAGGGAACAGCTGAGATCTGAACCCAGGATTCCTGGCTTAGGGCCTCGTAAGAATGCCGACTTGCCCGTGTCAGCTGCCTGTGTCTCTCTCCATCTTTTTGAGTGAATTCCATCCCCTCTGTGGCCCGTGCTCCTCCGACAGCTGCAGCTGGACTCCCGGCCCAGTGTAACAAGCTCCCTTTGGGCAGGCAAGAGCTGGCGGCAGGGCCAGGCCTTGAGTTAACTGGCTCACGGGGAGCCCGGTCAGCACAGGTGGTGTCACCGCCTGTCGGGGCTGCCTGGTGCGTGTCCCCGGCTGACCTGCTCTGGCTCAGCCAGCCGCCCGGCCCCCGCCTCGCCCTGGCCCGGCTGGTGGGCTGCCTGCCCCGCCCCTCTTGCTCAGTAAGCACACAACGTTCCACGTTGCACCTCCCGGTCAGTGGAGCCGTGCCGTCCGGGGGTGGCAGGAGGCGGCTTTCCAAATCGAGGGTCTAACTGGTAGAGAGGTCCCACTTCAAAGACTCAGCACAAAAAGAAGGCAAACCGTTTTATCGGTCACTTCTGTTGACTGCGGGTTGGCAGATATAACGCTTGCTATATGGACTTGAACAAAATTAACTGTTAATTAATTTCACTCTTTTTTTTTTTTCCCTTTTGAAAAAGGCTGGTAGAAGAGTCAAAGTATCTGGTGCGCATGTGTCTGTGCTGGCCAGAGGGAGCAGCTTGGCTCACGCGCTGTCTTAACCGGCATGCCCGAGGGGATGAGGCCTGCTGGCCAGAGGCCCACCGTGGGGGACGGACGTGCCGCTCGCGGGGATCTCAGGTCGTCCTCTGTGGTCGGATCAGGCGTCCAGCGAGAACGGCTGCACCGTGCGGCTGCATGTCTGATTCTGATCCCCGCCCTGCTCCTCCTCGGCCTGTAGCGGTGGCTGTGGCTTTAAGGTCGATGCTGCTGAGCTTGTAAAATGTTCTTTTTAAAATTTCAAAGGAATGTCGCTTCTTGCTCTTACCTTTCAGTATCTGAGAGGCTCGTGTCGTTCCGTTCTCCCCAGATTGCTTATGTGCCGTGACGAGGTTTGCCTGACAGTAGCGGCTGCTTGTGTTTCTAGACAAACCCGCTCGCCATCTAGGATGGCTCCTTTCCTCCCTTTCCTGTGTCTGTTGGGGCTTGGGCTCCTCCGTTACTGCCTGTGCTCTGGAATAGTTATTTGGCACGGCGCGGGTGTGTTCTTTAAAAGCCGAGAGGACTCCCTGGTAAAGTCATGCGGCCCTGGAGCCCTTAGCTCACTTTTCCGGTTTCTGGTGTGGTGTTCGGAACTCACCAGACTTGGCAAAGTTTTTGTTGGCCAAAAATGGGAGGCGGTGCAGGGCCTAGGTCAGAGGCGGCCCTTCCCAGGAAGCAGGTATTTCCAGGGAAGCTCCCGGGGCAGAACCGAGGTTGTGCCAGAGCCCGGGCGTGCCAGGGGGACGCTGCAGGAACCGAGCGCAGAGGGGGGCGCGGGAGTAGCCCGAGGGGGAGACAAGCCGATTTTCTCCTAGCGCTCAGCGGAAGGCGAGATGACCAGCCACTTCAAGGAGATGTGTGTGTGATGGGGATTTTCGAAAACGGGGAGGCGTGGGGAGTGTGTGTGGTGTCGGAGGAGCAAAGGCAGGTCGTCCAGGCACAGACGTGGGGGCGTTCAGGTTTTCAGAGCAGCTGTGCGTGTGTGTGCGTATGTGTGCGTGTGCAAACGTGCGTGCACAGGCATGTGTGTGTCCACATGCACATGTCCCCCAGACTGTGGGGGCAGCGGCCACCTGCCCAGCAGGGTGCTCTGCGGCTGAGAGTCCAGGCGCCCGAGTCCGACGCACCTGGCTCTGGTCCTGCTCTGGTCCTGGCTCTCGCTGACGCGGATCAGACCGCAGCGAGCCGCTGAGCGCCCTGAGCCCAGCCCCCAGCTCACAGTGGGGGAGCGACGCTCGGTGCCGGGGAGACCATCCACGCAGCGCTGCACTCAGGGGCCCTCACTTGTCCACCCGCCGTCGTGACCGTCGTTAGCGCTGACCACAGTGGGCGCTCCAGGCTTCTCTGGGTCTGAGGGTGACTTACGTTTCCTTCTCTGTGTGGTCCTCTCCGTATGGCCCACGTTTTCTAGAATGAAAACGTACTAGGTCCCAGATCAGGAAAACAAAGTGGATGCTCTCTAAAAAGAGAACATCTGAATGATGGTATCTGGAGGAAAGCGTCTTCCAAGAATGTGGAGAAGGGACGGACGGGGCGCTGCCGTGGGCCTGGCCTGGCCGCCCCGTCTTGCGGTCGAGGGCGTGTTGCGGCTGCCCTGGCTGCTGCCCGCACAGCTGGTTCTCATCAAGCCGGCCGCGCAGTGCGAGGCCTGGAAAGGGGGTGCTGGGGAGTTTGCATCGCCTCCGTGACCCTAAATCTACATTTTAGCACATGGCATTTCGGCGATTCGACGAGGCGGCAGTGTTTCATAAACTGTCCTGAGTTGCAGCACGGCGGACAGCCGCGGGGTGAGCCGCTCCCGCTCCCGCGTGACCTCCCTCCCCACTGCAGACGGCCTGTCCCCCGCACTCTTCTGCCTGCTGGGGCTGGGCCAGGGGTGCAGGGGTGCCGGGCCCCCCGGGGCCTCGTGCCCACCCCCTGCCTCTTCCCTGGCAGGTGTGTGTTTCAGATCACTGAAGCGAGTGGCTCTCGGGTGAGAGAACGGTCCTGCCCGTGGACGGGGTCAGTCTGGGCTAGTTCACAGCACCGCAGGCGCGCCCGTGGTGCAGGGCCAGGCGGTGTGGGGCTGCCTGCACCGGGGGGAGGCTTGGGGCCACTTGGCTCAGACCCTGGCGGGGGCCATCACAGCCAGCTCAGAAGGGCCCGCTCCCTGCCTGGCCCCCAGACGGCCGCCCCTTCCTCCCACACAGCCAGGCTCGGGGCTCTGTCGGCCTTGGCCCTGGCTCCTCAGACTCGGGGTCGCCCCGCTTCCTTGGCCGGGACCCTCTCCCAGAGACCCGCAGAGCCGGCCGCGCCCCCTCCGCCCCCCACTCCTGGCCGATGGTCGGCCAGAGGCGGCCCCCAAGCCCCCGCTGCTGGTCCTGGGTCCCGTCGAGGACCCGCGGCCATCCCACTCGCTGCCGTCCGTCTCCCCGCTTCCGCCGACCATGAGACTTGGCAAGAGCGGGTTTACTGTGTTCGAGGCTCTTTCCTGAGACGGACTTTAGCTCTGGCAGCAAACGAGTGAGAGTGTTTCATAAACCGTTGCTGTTGCTGCCGCCTTTGCCTCGTTGTCTTTTCTCCTCATCCTGTCATCATCCATCCTCCCCCCACCCCAGAGATGAGTTAAAGATGCTCAGCCCACTCACAGCGGGAAGGCTCGGGGCCAGGGTCGCCCCAGGACGTCCACCTTGGGGCGTGGAGCGGGAGAGGGGCCGTCCTTGGTGGGCTGGGTTTGGCCGGCCACGCTACGGCCAAGAGGGCCCACGGCCTCCCCCCGGTCCTGGCCCCTGTCCAGCTCAGTGGCTGCTCCGCTAGCCTGGCTCCCACCTCCTGTCCTCTCTCCCATCCTCCCCTCCCCTGCGCCCTTCCCCTTCCCCTCCCTCCCTTCGCTCTCCTGTCCCACTGCAGCGCTTCTGTTCCGGTGGGGGCTCGCAGGGCGGTTTCTGGCGGGAAGCTTCCTGTCTCCCCGCGCCGCTGCCCCCCACTGCCCTCCACTTGGTTAAAGCCTTCTCCCCGTCCCTGTCGGCCGGGCGAACCCCCTTGTCCCCCTCCCTGTCGGCGGGGCAAACCCCCTTCTCCCCTCCCTGTCGGCCGGGCGAACCCCCGTGCCCAGGCCGCGGCCCTCACGCGGTTGCCCCGGCAGGCGGCGCGGGGGAAGCTGCCGCTGTGTGACCATGTCCCTACGGCCGGTTTGCTGGCTGCGGCTGTATGAAATTTAAAAAAATATCTCCAAGTATTTACTCAACTGTTAAAATTTAATTTTGCATTTACAGTGTGTGATGCTCTAGACATTGTTTCATTTTCGCAACATCGGGAGCTATTAACACTCGCTTCAAAGTGACCCGTGCCCGGTGGTCCCCAGGAGTTGGGGTTCCCCGCCCTGCCCCTCCCTGGCAGACTCCTGAACCCGCTGCTCTCCGCAGGCTCAGCGGCACGGGGTGGGCGCCACCGTCCGTGTCTTGTTGCACCAGCTTCATCCAGGGCTCCCCAGCACGCTTCCCTCGCACGTGTCTGCTGCCCACGTGTCAGCCGCACGTCACGGCTCGGCCCCCGGGGACGCGCCCGGCCCTCCAGCCGCACTCAGCCCTCGCGCGTCCCCTCCGTGGACTCTGAGGCGGACAGTCGACAAACCGCTTTCACCGTCGCGTGTGCTGCCCGCGGCCAGCGAGGTGGGGTGCTGGTCACCTTCGGCCCAGACCTCCTTTCATCACAGTCGCCTGACGTTGGGGCACGCACACGTCCATTTTCTTAACAGCTGCCTGCGTACACCAGAGAGTCACGGCTCTTTCCTCCGTTTCTGCTTGACCCTCCACCTGAGGCCACGTTCCCATTTCCTGGGTCTTTCTCTCGCCCCGCTGGCGCAGACTCGGGGCCCCGTGGTGGGGCGTCTGCTTGGCTGCTTCTGGCCGTTCGGGGGGACCCGCCTCGGAGATCTGGCACTGGCTGCACTGCAGGTGGCCCCTTGCTGCGGGTCTGCCTACCGAGCAGCCCCCACGCCAGCCAGCGGGGGGCTTCTTTTGGGGTGCCAGAGCAGCAGCTGTTCCCCTTCCTGCTTTCGCGTAGAGCTGGCAGGTGGGGCACTGAGACGTGTCCAGCACACTGACCTTTCGTTCTCCCCCAGCCCCTGTCCGGGTGACTCGAGCCAAGGGCCGCTCCGTGGTGCCCCAGGCCACACAGTGGGTGGTGGGGTGGCAGGAGCCCCCTCGTCACACGTGCTGGTCCCCGGACTGCAGGCAGCTCCCGTGTGAGGTGGACGCCCCCCCTTTGCTAGTCGGGGTTTCTGTTTTTGTCGGGGGGTCTTGGGAGAAGGGTGCTTTGTGGCCCGTGTCCGGGGAACCTCCCACCTGCTTTGAACTTGACACAGTGAGGCCTGGAGTGTCGGGGCCGGTGGCAGGACGACCACAGAGGACCCTTAGCAGCCTGCTCCGGCCGGGCACGGGCTTGCTTGCACGCACCTGGGGGGCGGCCGCACGCGGGTCGCGTCCTTAGCCCCCGGAGGCGGCGTGAGCACGAGACAGCCACTCGCGTCCCCCGTGAGGCGTGTACAGGTGAGCGCGCTTGTGTCTGCTGAGGGCCACTGGCCCCGGCGGGGACTGCCAGGTCCCCCGCCCCGTATCGGGGTCTCCCATGGAGCGCCTGGCCTGTCCGCACCTCGTGTCGCCTGAGGCGCTGGAGCCCCTCTCGCGCCCCGTCGCCGGTGGGCCACCGCGGCTCTCGGAGCTCCGGCTTCTCTGACGCCGCCTGGGCCCTGGGCTGTGGGCGGGTGCAGGGCTGGACCCCAGCCCGGCACCTTCTGCTATGCGATGGCGCAGAGGCCCCGCGAGCCGCAGAGAGGAGCTGACCCGCCTCGGCCGGAGCGCCCGCGAGGGCCAGGCGGGACAGAGTCCTTGTCGCACAGGCCGTGCGCTTGCCCGCTGCCCCTTTGTGGCGGGCGGCGTCTCTGGCCTGCCAGAACGGACGTGGGCCTGAAGCTCACCGTCGCGTCTTGCGTTGAAGGCTGCTGTCAGGCGCCCTTCTGGTTCTGGCCTGCTGACTTTGGGGTGCCCGCGGGGTGCAGGAGGTGGCTGGACTCTGTCTGGACATGGACACACGGCTGGAACTGGGCTGGCGTATGTGACCTTCAGGGAGAAGGGTGGGCCCAGAAGGATGCGGGAGGCGAGGGCAGGCTCAGGTGGGGCTGGGGACGCGGTCGGAGAGAAAGGCTGCAGCTGGAGGGGGTGTGGAGAAGTGAGCGGCAGCCAGGGGACAAGGGCCAGGGCCAGGGCAGAGGGAAGGCGGGGTGGGGCGGGTGGGGGCCAGGGGCTGCGGGTGTGGAGAGCCCCGGCAGGCACTGGGCACAGCGTCCGTGGAGCCGGGAGCAGAGCTGAACAGTGCGGCCCCCGGCCTCCAGAAGCTCCCTGCTAGGAGAACGAGCAGGAACTGGAAGGAAACTCTCGTGCTCCTCCCGTCCTGGGCACTGCCGTTGTCACCGCGAGGGCGGCGGCGGCGGCAGAGCTGGTGGCAGAGGGGCAGGCGAGGCCCAGTGCGGACGCAGGCCGTGGCATCAGGGCCAGGCCTCGGCGGGGTGAGGAGGAAGGGGGCTCCTGGGGCCCCAGAAGGGCGAGGACACTTTCTTCTTGCAACTTAGCGTTCCCCAGCTGGACCTGGGGTCACGTCCCTGGAGCGAGCCCCGGACACTGCGGCTCTTCCCCAACTCGTGCCTCCAGCCGCCAGCGAGGAACTGGAGCCGGCGCAGCCCAGGGACCCCGGGGCCCTGGGGAGGGGCTGCGGCAGCCCAGGGCCAGCGGGTGGCTCCCCCAGCCTCGGCCCAGGCCCCTGACTCCCCTCTAGAGCCAGCCTTTCCCCGCTGGTCAATTTTAACTTAATTACACTCAAATCAGTTCCATAGCATGGACCTTTCAGGCATTAGTGACTGGAAGAGTTTTGTTCTATTACTTCACATTTTCCAAAGCCACTTCACACAGATGGAATCTCGTAATTCTGCAAGGCCAGACACAGGAGAGGCGCAGCGCCAGAGGCCGGGCCAGGGCTGTCCCGGTGTAGACACGAGAGCCCGCTTCTTCTGACCTCCCGATGAGCCTCTCTGCGCTAGGTCTGGGAGACTCGACACTGAGGTGGCTCGGGCTGGGCTCGTTCGGAGCGTGGCTTCTGCTGAGAGCTCCGTGCCCGCGTGCCTCCTCTGCTCTCTGAATTCCCAGCGTTCACGTCAGCACCCCTGTTTCCGTCAGCAGTGACGTGGCGGCTGAGAGAGCCTCGCTCCCCTGGGTCCCCAGCCCTGGGGTCACCGGGAAGTAGCCCTGGGGGCTCCCAGCAGCAAAGGCTGCATCCTTTGCTCCCTCCCTTTCATCACGGAGCCTCCCCAACGTGGGGCACTTTGCTCAAGGGGTTTTACTCTTCGGTGCTCTGCGTCTTCTGGTGTGCGAGGTCACTTGGAATCGGCAGGCCCCTCAAAGTGCCCGATCTGTTTTCAAGTCAGGGTCTTAGAAACATCCGGGGCAGAGGTGGTTCCTGTCTGCAAAATGAAGGAAAAATGACAAAATAGGTTTTGTTAGTAATTCAGGACAAGGAGCAGGCGATGTGGGGAGAGAAGCCGTGTTGGCTTAGATGCAGCCGGCAGGCTGACCGGGAGGGACGGTGGACTGGCAGGCTGCCTGGGAGAGGGGCAGAGCCGGCAGGCCAACCGGGAGGGGCGGGGCACAGCCCTTATCACGTGCCACTTATGTGCCCGCAGCTCTGCTTAACCTCATCCAACCATGATAATGAGCTTTGCAGATAAAATTTAGTAACATGGCCTTTTTAGGTGAGAAAATGGGTTCTCTGGCCCCCGGTGTGTGGGGCCAGGGTCGGGCCAGGGCCACTCCCCGGGACGCCTTCCTAAGGCTGCACGCTGAGCGGATGGTGTGTGCACAAGTGCATGCACGCGCATGCACACACACACGTGCACATACGCTATATTTTTTGTTAGCTAAGAATTCAGGAAAAAGCAAAGGGCATGGCCACTGGCCGCAGCTCCTGCACCGCAGTCCCCTGAGCCCGGTTTCCGACCTCCCCTGCACTGCCTCGCAGGCGCGCCTTCCTGGAGGCCTTGGCTTCCGGAGAGTCTTGCTCGTCTGCGCGGGGAACCGGAGGGGGCCACGAAGCGACTGCGAGATGATGACACCTGTCTCCAGGGGCGGGGCGGGAGGGGTGGCTGTCCCCATGGGGGATACTTAGGCTTTTGGAAAGAGACTCCAATGTATGTTTTCAAAACAAGGAGAGGGATGGTGAGCAGGCAGATCCGATCTCAGGCGACGCTCGCCTGCTCTGGTAAAGATGCGGGCTCAGTCTCCCTGGGCGCGGTGCCGGCCCCGCGCTGGTGAGGGCGGGCGAGTGGGAGCGACGGCTGGTGCGTCCTGGCTGAGGGCATCTCGGTCCTAGGGAGTCTGGCTGACGTTGTGTCGTTTCAGGGGTCGGGTCTAAGTTGTGAGGGTGTGAGTGACCGGGGGCATCACAGATGGTTGTGTGGGTGTGCGAGTGACCGGGAGGCAACGGCGCTGCGCGAGCGAGGGGCCATGAGGGCCTCTGGTTGGCTCCAGCGCTCGGGAGTCCAGGTCACTTCTCTTGTAGCCAGAGCTGCCCGCTGCCCCAAGTGGGCTGTCCGCAGTGACCCCTGATGGCCCGTAGCTGGGTCCTGTGAGGCATTTGGAAGACAGGGCGCTTCAGACATAGCTGCTCAGACAGTGAGGCTCTGGCTGTTCCCACTGCTGCCCCCACTTGCTGGCGCCCTCTGCACCTGTCCCGGCTGGTAGGCACCTGCCTTGCAGAGGAGCCTGTGAGAGTGTCAGGTGTGCAGCCGAGTCACTGACTACAGTGAGGACCACAGGGGTTAGGAGGAGGTGTGTGCTTCAGGGTGGGGAGCGGTAGACTCTGCCCCTTCCCTCCAGGGGCTCCCGGGTGCAGGCTGAGGGTGCTGGGGTTTGCGGGGTGGGTTTCCTTGGTCCCGCGGTTGCTCCTGGTGGCTGCCCCCTCCCCCGGTGGGTAGGCCCAGCCTCGCTGCTGTACTGTCAGTGTGCAAAGGAAAGTGTAAGCCTGAGGGAGGGAAAAGAGGAGCGAGGCCCTGGAGGAGATGAGAGGACGCCTTGCCTTCTGCCCCTTTTGATTGTGTGAGACGGTGGGGGCATGAGTTCAGGGAGGACTCCAAGGTGACCCCAGAAGTTTCTCTGCAGAAATGGAGGGTGTCACGTGGTCGATGAGATCAAAGACTCTTCAGATTTTAGTTTTAAGTTGACCTGGGCCCCGGCCCCGTGGCGCTGGGCTGGGATTATCTGCATTAAGAAGGGACTTCTGGCCCCAGGGTCGCTGGCAGAGTGGCCGTGGGGGGTCAAGAATCTTGGCACGAGGTCCTGGGAAATGTGGCCAGGGTTGTGGAGGAGAGAACGCCGCTCCTCCCCCTCACCTCTGGGGGAGCCCCCACCTACAGCCCCAGCTCTCCTCTCCAGGGGTGGGGAGAACCCCCTCCCAGCCCGAGAGGCTCTGCCGGTGGAGGCTCAGCCCTTCCCCCGCTCTGCCTGCGCTCCTGCAGCTGCCCCGTGTCTTGCCTCCTGGCTAGACTCTTGCTGAAGCTGCCTCTGTGCTTCCTAGGAGCTAGCCAGCTGCGGGTGGAGCAAGAAGGAGAAACACAGTCTCGCCCCCAATGTCGTCGCCTTCACCAGGAGGTTTAACCAGGTAAGCAGAGCCCCTCGCCTGGCCTGTCGGGAGAGCCCCTCCCGGCTTCAGTCCCGGCACGGGCCCTCACCAGACCTGCCGCCTGAGCCCCCACCTGTCCCCACTCTGGTGCCTCACGGCCCCCTTCACACAGGGGGTGGCACTGGACTCGCCTGCGTTCGGGTCACTTCCATGGCTTCTAATCCAGCCCCAGCCCCAGCCGCCTCCTCCCCAGCTCCCGGCTGGTCATCCGGCCTCCTCCCCTCTCGGCTTGGTCCTCCCAGCTCAGTGTCCAAGCAGCCCGCAAGCTGCTGCCCCTTCCTCAGGACCCCCGGGCCCCAGCCTGGTGAAGGCCCTGTCGTTGCACCTGGACTGTCCACAGGCTCTTGGC
This sequence comes from Galemys pyrenaicus, assembly GCA_019455555.1. Classification (NCBI taxonomy): domain Eukaryota; kingdom Metazoa; phylum Chordata; class Mammalia; order Eulipotyphla; family Talpidae; genus Galemys; species Galemys pyrenaicus. The sequence continues at coordinate 1,701,480 of JAGFMF010011785.1, read as the reverse complement.
TCACGTGTCCTCACTTTGTGTGACTCCTCGGGCTCCGTCTTCCTCGCCAGCCTGTGGGCCCTGAGGACAAGGAGCCGCATCTGTCCTCGTTCCTGTGTTCCCCCATCTTGCCCCATGTCCCCCCACCTTGTCCCTTGTCCCCCATCTTGCCCTGCGTCGGGCAGATGGCTGACGCTCAGCAAACTCTCCCTGAACTGAACTGACTTTCTCTGGACCCCTCACGCCTGCTCCCTGGCCCGGGCAGGCTGCTGCAAGCCTGAAGTTTTGCTCCAGTAGCAAGACCTGCTCCCTGCTCACTGTGTCGGTGCGGCCCTGGCCCGGCCAGGGAGGGGGGCTTGTGACTTCTCAGCCAGACCTGCTAGATGTGGTGTCCTGACAGCAGCCTGCAAGGCTGCTTTGGCTGGGCCAGCACCCCACAGTGCTGCTCACATTTTTCGTCTTGTTTTTCTGGTTTCAGATGAGGTCACTGGCCCAGGGGCCGCACAGTGCCGCTTCCTGGGCCTCTGGCGGTGGGCCTGGCTTCCCTCTGGCCTCTTGTCCAACTGGGCCTGCCCACCCGGAAATGCCACGTCCTGTGTGTGGGACCGCTCAGCCCCCTGGCGGCTCCCGGCCTTGGCCGCCTTCTGAGAGGCCCGCCCGCCCCAGCCCACCCGGCCGTCCCTAGGGCGAGGTGGGCTCCTCGTCATTGTCATCGTTGTGAGGTGCTACAGGAGCTGAGAGTGGCCTGGGTGCGTCGGCAGCCGGCCACGGGCCTCTAGTTCTGAAGAGAGGTTCTGAAGGCTTTTACTTCTTTTTTCTTCTCTTTAAAAAAATCTCTCCCTTTCCAACTGATCCTAGTCTTAAAAAAAAAAAGAAAACAACAAACCAAAACAGATGTGCTCACACCATCAGGGACTCTTTCCTCAGCTAACCATCCAGCGGGGAGCCACTCCCCTCCCCCGCCCTGGCCAGGGCTCCCGGGGAGCCCACGCGCCGACGTCCCCCTCTGTGGAGGAGGTGGGCAGCGCGCAGAGGTGCAGCCTGCTCTGGGGTCGCCTCGTGCCCGGCCACGCCGAGTGGCCGGAGTGGGTGGAGTACGGGCCTGTCGCCCCGGAGGCTCGAGCCATGGCCTCCCTGCGGCCTGCAGGCTCCTGGGCCCTGGACACAGCCATGCTCCGATGTGGAGGCCCAGGCAGCCCGGGGCTGCTTTCTGTGCCAGGAACTGACTGGCACCCCTGCTGGGGGACCTCCAGGCGTGCGCGCAGGCTCCCCATCAGACCGCAGACCAGGGCCAGGTCGCCCCCAGCCTGTTCCTGCAAGCAGGAGGGCGGTGGCACCGGCGTGGTGGCTGTGAAGACGGACGGTGGCTCCGCTGAGCGCCCAGCACGCCGGGCGCGGGCGCCCAGCATCCAGACACTCTGGGGGATGGGCAATGTGGGGGTCACAGATGGGACACAGCTTGCCATGGAGTTGGCTCCCTGTGGCCAAGTCAGAACCCCGGGGCCAGCCTCCCGGCCAGGCCCCGCTTTGCCTACTTCTGCGGGGCCGGGGCCTTTGGCCTCGTTCAGGGCGCCGAGGTGGAGGAGCTCGGCTGTGCTCTCTGAGGGCCTGAGTTTCGTTCCCCGGGGCTTCACCGGGGAGCAAGTGCCGCCAGCCTTTTTGAGCCCTGGCTTCCTCGAGAATCTGACAATACCGGATGAACCCCAGATAGAGGCGCAGGCATATGACTTTGCGTTCACTTTTGGTGGGTCCGCTGCTCCCGTTTCCCAGATTTGGCATGTGGACGCTCCGAGGGCTGGGGCCAGGGGCAGAGAGGCCGGTCACAGGGAACCGAGCCCACCTTCGCTTTCTTAGCTGCTCCTCCTTGGGTGTCTTCTGGCCTCGCAGCTTCATTTAGACAGTGTTTTGGCCCAACGGCTTTCAGGTGTTTAAAGCTCAGATGCAAGTCAAGGACATAAAGGGTTTCGCCCAGTGCTTGACCTGCAGCAAACAACGTCTGCTTAGAAAAAGGGCAGGGAAGTCAAGAAAGGGGGGGCCTGGGGGCCCAGACCCCGCTGCTCACCTGCTTGGAGGCCTTTCCTTGCTCTGGCCCTCGAGCCCCCACCCCTTGCCTCCTCTTCCTCGCCTAAGGGGTCCTCGGGTCACAGCCACCCCCCCCCCGGCCCCGGCCGGCCTGGCTGTCACTTCTTGAAGCACTGCCTCTCTTCCTCGCCTGTGACTTCCCTGGGCTCCTTTCTGCATCCATCCTCAAGGCCCTGCCGCTTATGGAAAAGGCACACGCGTCCTCCCGCACTTCTTGGGCCCTGCAGCCCCTCCCTTGTCCTCTTTGTCCTCAGAGAGCAGACTAGGCCTCCCCAGAGCTGCTCCCTCGAGCTCCCACTTCAGCCCTCGAGCTGCTGGGGCCCAGCTTCCACTTCACTCCCCGGAGCCACTCTTGCCGAGGCCTCCGGCATCCCCTGCGGCTGGCCTCACAGGACGCCTTTGGTCCTATCCAGGCGGACCCAGACTGGGCGCTTCTTGGTTTTTAAAGCAGCACCTCCAAGACACTGCCCTTCTGGATGGCCCTTCCCGCCTCCAGGCTGCTTACTCGGCCTCCCTTGCCCTTCCCGCCCGTCAGCGGCCCCTGGTTCTTGCCGGCCAGTGTCCTGTGGGTGATCTCAGTGCCCCAGGCTTCAGCACAGGTGACGCTGCACCTGTGTCTCAGGCTAGGCATCTCCCGACGTCCAGAGCAAGCGTCACCCCCACTGCGTGGCTCAGCCAGGGAGCCCGTCTCCTGCTGCCACACTGCTCCTCCTCCTGCATGTGCCACCTGAGAGCATGGTGGGCCCAGGGCGAAGGAGGACCCTTCCGGGCCCCTCCCTGGTGGCTCCCTCCGTCCATAGCCCATCACTGGTCACTGAGTGTGGTTACTTGGTCTCCAAGAATCCTGGCAGCTCACATCAGTTGCCGCTCACCTGGGTTGATGGCCCAGGCCAAATGCCCCCCCCCCCATGAGAAAACAGTACACACATTTTTATTGCAATTTCATTCATGATCATCAAAAACTGAAAGTAACTAAGATGTCCTTTAATAGGTGAGTGGGTAGAAAAACTGCCGATTTCATGCAACAGAATTGTGTTCATTCCTTCTCCCTGGCAAAATTAAGAATGATCCATCAAGCTGTATGAAGGCACGGGTGAATTTATATGCACGTTGCCAAGTGAAAGAAGCCGCTCGAAGAGGCGACATGTATGGCCTCCCTGCCTTTGACATTCTGAGAAATGTGAAACAAAAAATCTGGAAAAGTTAAACCTGTAGAGATGATAAAATAGATCACTGGGTGCCAAAAGTGTGAGAGGGGGAGAAGACTGAGTAGGTAAAAGATGGTATTTTTAATGGTGGTGAAACTGTCCCCTATGATATAGAGGGGCTGGAAGACACTATTGGGATTTCAGTTCTTCCCAGCTTGGGCTGCAGATCAAGTTGGACAGAGACACACGTTGGGAAAACCCATGGTCGTTACAGCACCAAGAATAATCCTCAGTAAATGCAACTTTAAAGGGATTCACTGTGGAGATGGAGGGGCCCTAGAATGCAGTGCAGAACGTTCCGGCTGCACTAGGAGTGCGTGACGCAGCCTCACTGAGTAGCCTGAGTCCCAGGGGTGAGTGCAGACGAGAGACAAGGGGACGAGTGGCTAAGCCCTGTGCTCTGCTTAGCTGTTGCCCAAGGGAAGGAGCACAGTTCTGGAGCTACTGCTCGTGAACACTGAACAGTCGGGGGCAGGTGGCAACAGTGAGAGGTAGGCTTCTCGCTCCTGGGTGGGAAGTTCAGACCAGCAAGGGAGAGGCGAGAACTCCCCGAATGGTAACAGGCATCGGCCCAGAGGCAGATGGTTGGTTACATATGGGACTGTTTGTGGATACACATACGCGCGGGTTACTGCACACGCACTTCTCCTTGCTCTGCCCGCGGAGAGGGCCTGGAAGCCACGGTGCCGCGGTAACAGCAAGCACACCCAGCAGCAGGCACACCCATACCCAGACCGTGGCTTCTAACACTGCCATGTAGTCACGTCAACCAGAGCTCCTTGGAGGACTGAGGCACGGAATGTGCGAGATGAGTCTGCAGCGAGCGAGGAAGTGCTCAGACCAACCGAAACGAGGCCGGTGATGTCGAAAGGGCGCAGCAGCCAACGGAAAGCGTCTCGGTGGCCAAGGCTTCAGTATGAGCAACAAAATAAACACGGGTTGGGTCATAATCCCACGTGTAAATATCCACGAGTCCATGCTGAAATGAATAAAGCACTGAATAAACGAATAAACAGGGAACAAACTTCCCACGCAGAAGAATTCCAATTAATTTCTGTAGACGCTTCCGCCTCAGGAAAATGGAGCGCGTCTCCCTGCTTCTTCCAAAGTATGAGCTGAGATTTATGTCGCCGGCTCCCTGTGGATGGGCATTTGGGTTTCTTCGATTCTTTTATTTCATAAACAGTGAGCGTTTGTACACACATCTTCTAAATTTCAGTATTTTCCCAAAAAATTTCTGTATTTTCATAAGGTGAACATTTTAGGGGAAATAAAATTCTAACATCTTGAGAGACACAGTCGTTCTTCAACATGTTCCTGTAAGTTTACATTTCCCAAAACAGTGTATGATGACTCATCTCTGCAGACTGGTGACCCCACACGATTAACATATTTGGTAGACAAAGACCTTGCCAGTCAATACGAGAAGGACAGATACCTCAGCAGAGAGATGAATGAAGGATCTGAGCTGGTGAACCATGAGGCAAGTTCTACAAAAGCCTGTAAACATTTTTTTAAAAAATTAACTGAAAAAAGGCAAAAACAAGTAATTATGAAAGAAATGCACATCAGGAACAGGGAGATATTATCTTGTCCACTGGATTAGTAAAGAGAAAAGACTTGCGATAACTGGTATTCAACTGTGTATGGGAACAGGGATCTGTTCCAGCTTGTTGACGGAGAAACAAATAGACCTTTGGAGGCCAAGTATTTTTGCTTTTGGAAAAAAAATGTCCACATACTTTTATTTACTCCATTTTCCAGGAAGTTATCACAAGACCGCAAAAAAAAAAAAGCGTGAAGATGTTCACCATGGTATTGTTTATAACAACAAAATAATTTGAAATAACCTGTCCTACAACGGGGGATGTAAGTTAATGACGCTCCATCCCTACGCCGAAGTCCTTGGCAGCTGCTCAAAATTGTGCTGTAGAAGAACACCCCTCTAGAACACTTCCGGTCATGACACAGTTATGTAGACGGCGCCCTCGGAGAGACGTGTGTAGGCTGTGTAGAAGGAGGACCAGCGTGGCCCTGGCTCAGCCTCCACCTCTCTCTCTCACTTGGGCCCTTAACTTCCTGCTCCGTGTTGCTGCCCCCACAGGAGGCTCCGACTTGTCCTTGTCAGCTCAGAAGCCTCTGGAGAGCTCCCCACTTAGAGCAGCAGCGCCTTCTCACTTTGTTGCTCCGGACCCCCACCGCCTGGCCTTTACCTCCTTTTTCTTGCTTCACTTTCCTCACTGCCCCCACCCACGGGCATCAGTCCAGTCTTCACCTGCGATCTGTAACCTGAAAGTCTCCCCACCTTCCCATTCCGCACTTCTGTGGACACTGTCGTCAGCTGTCTCCTAATGCGGTGATTTCTGGAGGGTTCTGCCTCCTCCTGGGGTCACCTCCTTACCAGGCCAGGACCACTGTGCCTGCAGCCTGTCCCCCACTAGGCTTCATGAAACATGGCTGCTGACCAGAGCCAGCTGCACCACATTCCATAATTATGCCTTAAATACACGATTTCTGCACTGGGGAATCTAATAATTATACATATAAACCATCGCGATTGGGATTATGTGGCATAAAAATGCTCATTATTAAATTGTAAGATTTATGGGCATATGATTTGGTATCCGGAAAAGCTTTCCTCCACAACTGTTAATAAACATTTGAGTCTGAACTTAATTTTAGGCAAGTTTTTGGAAAAAATGACTCTATGGAAACCCAGGCATGTCCTGGAGGCAACCGCAGATAATTAGTCTGGGAAAACTTTTCTATAACACTGCTACTTCGTATCAAAAGCAAATTTTTATTTCTTGCTCTTTCCTTGTTTGCTCACTGAGAAATGACCGTGTTTCAGTCAAGAGACACATTTGGTTGTGGTGGTGCGGTAAGCGCGATTCCTCGGCTCTGCTGACTTTTCCTTTGTAAGACTGCCAGGCTTCAGGTGCCTTCCCTTTAGGCCGGCGCCCGCACCCCGCCCAGCGCTCCGTCTTTGCTGTGGTGTCGCTGTGCTCCTGGCCCCGTGTTCCCCATCGAGCTCTTGTTACAGTGGTGAGACATAAACAGGAACGTGACCACCTCCCAGCTGTTCTTGGGTGAAGCCCCTTCTGTGTCTCCCTGGGGGGCCAGGTGAGTTGACTGCACGTGGCAGGGGACTGTCCTGTGGATGTCCACCGGAGGACCAGGGCTGGGGATGCTGATTTATGTGAAAGGGTCAGCCACGAACGACGTTCTGAACCCAAGGAGCCCGCATGGCCTTTGGATTTGCTGCCTCCTGAAAATGCATTACCCACACTGCCTGAACGGGACTTTTGCGTCATTTAAATTATTGGACAAACCTGTTCTCCTAAGTTTTATTTGCATCGGTTGTGCAGGTCTTGGTGCATCCTTGTCTCGGCTCGGGCTGGGAGATGCACCTCCTGGGTGTGGTGCCAGGATGCCATCCCTCGGGCCAGCCACTGCTCATCTGTCCACCCGTCCATCCGTGGTCTCCCCGTAACCGTCCTTCTGCAGGGGTCCTGTCTGATTGCATTCAGAACCCCCTGTGGCACCTCCGGGAGCACAGTGCTGGAGAGCTGGGGCTGAGGGTGCAGGGCTGGGTGTCCCAGGAACCCCTGACCTCACGCCTCCCCAGGCTGCCCCCTCCCAGCCTCTTAGAAATCCCATGTCAGTGGGGGCGGGGGCCGTGGCGGTCCAATGCTCAACAGCTTTTCTGGTATGTGTGTTTGACTTTGCAGGTCAGTTTTTGGGTTGTACGAGAGATTCTAACAGCACAGACTTTAAAAATAAGGGCAGAAATCCTGAGCCATTTTGTGAAAATAGCCAAGGTAAGCTGCTTTATTGTTTTTTTCTCCTTTTTTTTTTTTTGGATCTCAAAGACATGTCTCCTTGGTGCGTTGGGAGCTCTTTCTGTGGTCTGGATCTGGTGGGCAGGGGCCAAACGGGCTATGCCCTGTCTGCCTTAGCAAGACTCTGTGCATCCCGCCTGGTGCCGCACGGCTCCCAGCCCCCCTGCCCATGGGGCAGGGCGCCCCCCCACCCCGCGGTCTCCTCACCTGGCCCTTCGTGGACGGCACGAATCCCCGAGCTGGCCTGGCACTGGCCTCCCGCTTCAGGAGTAGCTGGCTTAGTGAGCCTCGAGCCCGTCGCTCTTGCTCAGCCCTGGCTCCCAGCATGCCAGCATGCTCACCCCACCATGGCGAGCTCAGGGCTGGGCTCGATGGCCACTGTCCTGGCCAGCTGGACTCAGGCTCACGTCTGTGCCCCCACTGCCTCCGCCGGCAAGCCTGCTGGGATCGCTCCTTCACTGGCCCCCAATCTCCTTCCCTCGCATCCCCGAGCTCTGGGCAAGCAGAGCCCCCTCCATCCGCTTCGCCTTCCGCTCCCTGGGCACGTTTTGGCCGCCCACCCCTAGGCCAGCCCTTCACCGAGGCCCCTCGCTGGGCAGGCGCCACCGCAGCTGCGTCACCGGAATGATCAGACTCAGGGCTCACGTCGTCATTATTATCCGTGTCCGAGAGGGGAGGGGAGCCTCGGGCGAGGCACCTATGCCCGGGGCCCGCAGCAAGCGGGTGGACCCTCTCCTTCAAGGAGCTGCTCCGATGCCTCCCCAGGAGGTCAAGTCCATGGCTGATGAGTGCATTAGGGGCTTTCTGCCCATGCATCGAAGGACCCAGAGCAGAGCTGGCCGGCTGATACCTGCGGCTGTCGGTGCTGGGGCGGGGGTGGGGGTGGGGGAGCTGGGGGCGCTCCAGGCCCCCCAGCACTTTCAGCTTGGGGATGAGTTTATAGCCCCCTCCTCACTTCTGCTATCTTCAAGGTGCCTCTTGTGCTGGCACGGAGCCCTGGCTCTGTTCTTGTGCACACTCCTCCTTTCTCTGGGCCCTGTTTCTCCTGTCTATAAAACCAAAGATGTGGGCTGAATAATCTCCTGGATTCTTTAGCTCTAAGGAAAATCTGTGGCCAGCACGGCACCTGAGACGCAGAGGATGGAGTTAAGGCCCCCACACGCCTGTGATCGCCCACAGGAGGCAGCTAGAGAGACGGAAGTAGGGAGTGAGGCCGGGGAGAGGTCTCGGGGCAGGGCCGCTGCCGGGAGGGCCGGCCTGGGACTGTTCACGACCTGTTCACTCGCCGGCCCCGCTGGGCGCTGGGCGGGTGCTGGGGGTGGAGATAGAAGAACTGCGTCCCCACTGTCGGGGAGCACACGTGCCGCAGGGGCAGGGCCCGGCAAGTCCAGGGTGCACCGGCAGGGCCCAGTTCCCTAGCCTGGGGCGTGCGGTCGGGAAGACGGACTAGAGGAAGCGTCTGCAGCGTCTGGACAGACGTGTCTTCCGAGGCCCCCGGGCGCCCGCCTGGCACCAGGCACTGGTCTAGGCGGGCTGTGCTCCGCCCGGGAGTGTCTGCACCAGGGTTCCCGTCCTCCAGCTCCGGGATCAGGCCACGCTGCCGGCAGCAGGCGGCAAGGAGACCCGAGTAGTGGGGCCCTCGGGAGCCGGGTCTCGGCTTCACAGGGAATCTGCTCACAACCCAAACTCGAGGGCTCCCCAGAGTGAGTAACGAGCTCCAGGCTGCTCGTGGGTCCCCTCGCACGAGCCGAGACGGAGCGCTTACGCGCTGGCTCTCGCCTGCTCTCCTCCTGTTGCCCTCCACGGTCAGGAACTTGTCTGGGGCTGAACCGAGTCCAGTTCCTCTCGCTGACCTAGGGTCTGGTTCGAGGAGCACAGTCGGGACTGGGAAGCTGCAGGCGGCCATCCCCGCGAGAGGGATGACACAGGGTGATAACATCCCTCCTGGCCCTGCTCGCTCCGCTACGGTGATGACCGAAGACCATGTTAACATGCTGGAGCAGCTGGGGCTTCAGCTTACAAAGTCCTGCTGGGGCCGTTGGGGGCCCTCGGAAACGGAGCCTAGAGGACGTAGTCAGGCCGTGCTGAGCCACGCTTCCGGCCAGCCGCCGGCCAGCCACGTGTGGACTCCGTGAAAGGTCCAGACTAACTTTCTGACAATCTGAAAGAAAGGAAACGTGCATATGGTTTCCGTGAACATTCTAGAACTATATTTTTAAATGAACTAGATATTTTTAAATGTAATTGAATTTCATAAATATGACAACATTTGGTAACAGTTGAGCATGTTTTTGTTCTGTTGTTTATAGCAGCAAAATAATCTATTCCATATATTTTTTTCCCCCAGAAACTTCTCGAACTCAACAACCTTCATTCTCTCATGTCCGTGGTGTCCGCACTACAAAGCGCACCCATCTTCAGGCTGACGAAGACCTGGGCAGTAAGTCCATCTCCCGCACCCACCCTTAGATCCTGGCAGTGGCGTCGCCAGTGAAACCCTGCACTCCCAGGCCCCCGAGGCCTTCTCCTACTGGCTCTGCCTTCTGCCAAGACAGACAGCTCTGTGGCCAGTGAGAGGAGCCCTGGGCACCCCTCTCCTCCAGTGACCTCAGCCCCATCTGGACAAGGAAGTTGTGAGGGCGCTGTCAGGGCTGAGGCCAGCAGCCCCCAGGGCCCCTCCCCGGGCCCTTCGGTGAGCGTGGTCTGGCCCCTGCCCTCCCTTGGCTGGCATCTGGCTGTGCAGGCTCCAGGCTGCCCTCGGGAAGGCAGGTCTCGGGGCTGATGTTTCACAGCTGCATGGGGGGGCTGGTCCTTCGGCTGACAGTTTCTCTGGGAAACCTGTGACCCGCATGCAGGGGAAATTAAAAAAAAAATTTTTTTCCTGAAGGCCATGGATAATTTCAGCTCAGAGGTGGAGCCTGATAGTTATATAATTGAGTCTGTAGGAAAGTTTTTCTGCTGTAAAAATACTTTAAAAATATCTCAGGCCTCCTTATCCTCCTTAGCTTGGCCCATTGCCTGACATGGGGGAAATAATTGCTATTTCCATAGCTCATTAGCATCCACCTCCTGGCCCGTCTGGCCCAGGTCTCAGCCGCACAGCCCCAGCCTTTCAAGGCCTGTTTATGCCCCGTGGAGCCCAAGGAAACTGCATGGAGTTGTCAGATGTGTTCCTGCAGCTCGTTTCCGCAACCTTCCTGCCGGTCGGTGGCGCTGGGCTCCGGCCCGCCCTTGACCAGTTCGGAGGCCTGGACACAGGGTTTATGGTGTAGGTCGTCGGGAGCGGGCCTGTTTCTTTTAGTTGCAGTTTTCTATTGGCCTGGCCCTCGCTGGAGGAGCCAGAAGAGTGAGCGTGGAGTCAGAAGACGGGGCTGTGTTCTCCTGCCGTTCAGAGCCTGCCTTCGTGGGGCTCGTTCTCCAGGCCATGCGCGGAGGCCGGCCGGCCGGCCGGGGAGTTTTCCGTCAGTGCTTCCTGGAGCCCTGGGGCTCCTTGGATACGCCTTGGTGGCTCGCAGGGGCCGGGGGAGAAGAGCGAGGGTGCTGGGCAGAGAGCGGGGTGCTCTTTCCAGCAGAGCGGCTCTGCCGGTGTCGGTTCTGGGCCCCGGGCCGTGGCTGGGAGGTGGAGGCCAGCTTGGAAGCCGCTGGTCTCTGCAGCTGCTGCCAGCCCCGTGATTCCCGAGTCCTTCCGAGCCATTAAGCTTTTTACAAGCTGCTTGGAGATTCTCCCTCAGATGGATTTTCCGTTGTTCAGGCGCTGTTACTGTTTCCGGGGCTGCTGGGAGCTATGCGCAGGCCCAGAGGGATGAGCTGTGGGTTTCCTGGTGCACAGACCGCCCTGGCGGTGCTTCCTGGGCCCCTGCGAGCTGCGGGTGGGCGAGGCGGCGGGAGCCAGTGCCGGGACCCGGAGGCTGAGGCTCACACAGAGGGCTCATCCCTCGGGCGGGGCCCATCTGCGAAGCCTGGGGGCCTTCCAGGCTGCCTGGCGCGGCCCAGGCGGGCACAGCACCGGGCCGGAACAGTGTCCTTGCCTGCTGCGTGTGGCTTGACGGCTGCTGCTCAGGGTGGCTGAGCCACCACGGCCATCGACGGGGCTCTGCTGCCTCGACCACAAAGGCCCCACAGCGCCTCGGGGGGGAGGCTGGAAGGGATCGTCCACCCAGGACCCACTTGGGAGCAAGAACCGCCTTGCCCAACCCCCTTCCAGGCCTTGTGAGCCAACTGCTCTTGCTACAGATGCGCCGGAAGAAAACGTGCCCGGCCCCGCCTCAGAGTCTCCTGCGTTCACCACTCCCGTGACAGCTGCCCAGCAAGGCCGGTGCCGCGGTCACCTCACTTGCACTAGGGCAGCGGGCATGGACAGGCCACAGCCGAGAGGCAGAGCCGGAACCAAACGCAAGCAGTTCGGCTCCAGAGTGCTGCCCTTAACCCTACATCCCCTGAGCGGGCAAGGGCGGCCCTTTGGGCCAAGCTCAGTGGGCCGCTGGCGCCTCCCAGGCCCTTGCACCCCGTCTGAGGGGCCCCAAGAGCTGCGGCCGGTCCTCACAGGCTGCCTTCTGGCTCTCTTGGTGGGCCTCTAACCCGTGGGAGCCAGGAAGACGCCAGGAAGCTGAGCTCCCATCTCACCAGACAACAGGCGGCGACACGTCCTGTCCTCTTCCTGAGCAGTGCCCAGTTGCCTCCTAAGGGCTGGGACCTGCGACTGTTTCCTCGGTTGCAGGGACGTTGACAGGGGAGTGGGTGGGTAGATGCGGCATCCAGGAAATCAGAATGACAACTGCCAGCCGCTGCGTCGGGCGACAGGTGACGGGAGACAGCTGGGTGGGTCTCAGCCTGGCGTTCCCCAGGGTCACGGGGGCACTCGGCCTCTTCCAGACGGACTCTCCCTGTTGGTTCAAGGGCAGCGGGCAGCACAGAGCATTTGGGAAATGGAGGGGACCAAACACTGCATCTCGCCCCTTTATCTGGGCTCCCCAACACCTCCCCCCACTTCCCTGGGCCATGCTGGGAGGGCCCCACATATTCCTGATCAACTCTACCCTCACCCAGCTCACAGCGCATCAGCTCTGCAGCAGCTTTAGAGGTCTGCGCCTTGGCTGCGTCCCTGCACGAGTCTGGCTTCTCCCTGCATCCCTGTGCCCAGCTGGACACTTGACTGACTTGTGGGTTGTCCCCTGGGTCTCCCCCTCCCCACATGCCCCTGCATCTGGCACTGTCGAGGCCTCCTGGACCCGGAGAGCAGGGGCAGTGGGTGCACCAGCCACAGCCCAAAAGTCCGTGCTCCAGAGTCCTCATTCCAAGAGGGGCAGTGACTGCTCCGTGGTCAGAGTGGCGAGTGCGTGGGCTGCGGTGCTGAGCCCCGCCTTGCTGGACCCCAGTTGTGTTCTTGGCCGGAGTGCTGCATGGTTCGTTGGTGAAGTCAGGGCAGGGACGCGAGCACATGTGCTGCTCAGGAGGGGGCTGGGACAGCCTGGGACACGGGCCAGGACGGGGCGTGACGGGCACCCTGATGCGTCCTTGGGGAACCTGCAGATGACGGCCGGTGAGGGCCGGGGGTCACCAGCTGTGGAGCAGGAGGCCTGCGGCTTGGGACAGGCACTGGCACCCCAGCCTAGGGCGTGCAGAGCAGGCCTCACTAAGTGCTGGCCGGGGGCTCAGGCAGGGAGGGGCACCTTCTGCGGGCCTGGGAGAACACAGACATGGTCTCGCTTACCCAGCACAGGGCCGTTCTAGAATGCTGTCCGCTTCAAGCCACCAGGCCGGGGAAGTGTCGCCAGTCCCCATCCCCAGGGTATGCTTCGGCCTGTGAGTCAAATGCTTATGGAGGGCCTCCCCCAGGCCAGCCCCCGGCCGAGGTCAGGGCCCCTGCCTTCATGGACTCTTGCTGTTCAGGGACATGATCCCTTTATTTGGGAAGAAAAAACAGGAGCCTCCTCTGCCCGGCCCAGGAAGCGCGGTAAATGCGGAAGCCGTGAACAGAGGGTGTCAGGTGGGAGCAGAAGCCGGCGGGTGGGGCTGCAGAGTGACGGGCCGCAGAGTGGGAGCCAGGAGAGGCCTCCCCGGAGGACAGCTGTACCTAAGGCCGGTGACAAGAGGAAGCCTCCCCGACGGTGCCGGCGCAGTGGGGAGAAGCTTCGTGAAACCCCCGGGCCAGCGCGGCTGGAAGAGGCCAGGGCAGGCGGGAAGGCGGCCGGGCAGCTCGTGGGCAGCTCCGAGGCTGCCGAAGGGCTCTAGGCGCGAGCTGGCAGATCTGGCAAGCTGGCAGATCTGGCTTACGGCCGCTTTTTGGTTTTCGTTTTCCAAATTACTGTTGCCACTGTCTGGAAAGAAAATTGGGCCTGGCTAGAAGTTTAGGGGGATCCAGGAGTGCGGTGAGCTCGAGAACACAGAGAGGAGGCTGGCGGGGGTTTTCGGAGACGGCGCTGACAGCGCTTGCCCGGGCTGGGTGTCTGAGGGAAGCAGGGGGGGTGGGGTGGGGGTGGGGGTGAGCCCCAGGCGGGGTCCGAGCGCTGGGAAGGCTGCGGCCTCTGTTCCGAGGGCGCCCGGCGGGGACCGACTGAGGGACCGGCGGGGTGAGGCGGCCTGGCGGCCTGGCGGCCTCGCGGCCTCACGGTCACGCGGCCCACGCCGGCCATGCCCTCCCACCCACGCAGTTTCCTGCCGGGCCGCCGGCGTGGGCCTCGTCTGTGGCGGTGACGCGGACGCTGAAGCTCTGGCAGGAGGAAATGACCGCGATGGCCACGCTGCGGTCCGCAGGGGGCGCCCACCGGGCGCGGGGTTCTCACTCCCAGGCAGCCGCGGTGTGAGCGGCTCCTTCCGCCCGAAGGCCTCGGCTGTCCGCGGACACCCGGGAGGCAGCTGTGTGACCTGCTCTGCATCGGACGTGAGGCTCTTTCCTCCGGGCAGTGCCTCTGCCCCCACTTCCCTCCGCCCTGGGTCCGAGGGCGTGCCCAGGAGCCCTGCTGTCGTCCAGCAGGTGGTGATAGGCCCTGGCCGGGCCATTTCCGCCCGCACCCGCAGCCGCACCCGCAGCCCAGCGCTCGCCGGGCCACTCCTCAGCACCCCCGCTGCGCTGCTTCCCATGGGTGCTGCGGCGGCAGCCTCATCCTCCTTGGCATCGCCGCCTGTTGGGCACAGCTCTCGGCCTTCTCGGCCCTCCTCTTGGTTTGCTTCTGCCCTGCCATGCTCAGGACAGGCTCCCCTGAATGCACTGACCTCTTGCGCCCTAGAAGCTAGGGTTCCCAGGGGCTCTGGCCCCAGTGCACACCTCCCCCGCCCTCCCCACCGGTGGGGCTCCCCACCGGTGCTGCCAGCTGCAGCGCTGGGCTGTCTGTCGCCTCTGTGCCTGGTGGGGGTGCTGTTCTCCGCCAGCCTCTGTCGGGAGCCTGCCCCAGCCCGGGTGCCTGCTGTCCCCGCTCTGCGCACGCTGGCCCCTGACTGCTCACGTGGGCGTGCCTGTCATCACGGGGCCTCTGGGGAGTGCCAGGCGCTTCCTGAGCACTGTGGCACTGTGGTAGACCGGGCGCACGAGGAGCAAGACCCTCCACAGCTGCCCTCTCTGAACACAAGCATGTAAACGTGGGTAGGGCCGGTGCACCGAGAAGCCACGCTGAACTGGGAGCCAGACAGGGGCCTCACCAAGCACTGGGACAAAGTGCATTCCCGGCACCGCACAGTGAGAGAGTTAAGAGGAAATTCCGGGCGTGGGCTGTGGCTGGGGACCCGGCAACAGGGCCCCCACGTGGGGGAGGGTGTGCTGCAGCTCAGCTCCCCTTGGGGATCAGAGAGCTGTCATGTGCACTCATCAGACCATGCCTGTCCAGCCTGAGGGCGCCCCAAGGGAACGTGAGTGGAGCTAAGCAGGTCCCCAAGACCTGAGTGGGGACCCCAGACGAAGAAACGAGCAGCGTCCCATGCACTCGTGTGCACTCGTGCGTCAGAGACCAGGGCTCCGCCTGGGCCTGCCTCTCATTCTTAGGGTGAAAGAGATGCACGCAGCCCAGTTCAGTCTGTGCTCGGGGCGCGGTGGGGCAGGGGGTTACTGCTGCAGCGTCCACCTTCCTGACGTGGCCTGTGGCCAGCCCTGCCGCCGCCGACCTGACGTCTCGCTGCCTACTGGCTTTGCTTCTCTAGTCCTTCCGCACGCCACTTCTGGAGTCATCGCCCCCAGACAGCTCGCTTCCTCCCTGCCCTGCTGGAGAGGGCACGCGGTCCTCCCGCCCTGCCCCGCGTTCGCCCATCACGCGCGCCAGAGCGCTTGCTCGGATGCAGCCGTTTCCTCGCTGAGCTGCTTCCCCGGCCGTTCCACTGCTGCCCGTGTGTGATGATGTTTCGTTGGCCAACTTTTACCCATCGTTTGGATTTCTAGCTCTGACGGTCGATGACCCCTTAGAGTGAGGGGGATACTGAGAGTGCTTGAGGGGGTTGGTGTAGGGGATACTGTTTCTGCGGGAACCCGCCTTTGGGAGCAGGACGCCTGGGCCAGGCCCGGGGCTGTGAGCATCTCGCCAGTTGCAGAGTGCTGGGGCAGCGCTTGGGTGCTGGCAGTAAATGCTCCAACCCCCTTCCTGGCCTCCAAACCATAAACCTTTCAGCTGGGCCAGTGGAACATCTGCTGCCCCCCGTGACAAGCCAACCCAGAATCCCAAGTTGTGTGCGGAAGAGACGCAAGAGTGGGCCAGAGGAGTTTCCTGTCCAAACACTGCCACAACGAACTCGTTCTTTCCCCTCCGATTCGTGATCGCTGTTCACGCTTAGCTGCTTGGCACCCTGTTTGCAAGCTGAGCTGAAGTGTCCGAAAAGGCAGGGTCAGCAGTAAATGGTCATCACATGTCCCTGGTGGCCAAGGGGCCAAGTCAAAATCGTGCTCTGCCAAGGGCCAGGTCTTCATCGCTTGCCTTCGTCTCCGGTCCAGAGCGACACTGGCCTCCAAACCGCGGCTCCTGGCGTATCCTTGCGCCCCCACCTCTAGGCTCTTCATCTTCATCCTCCGGGGCCTCGCCAGCCCTCTCTCTGCCAGTTGGAATCCCTCCGGGTTCTCGGGGACCAGTCTCCCCGGAGCTCCTCCTCTCTGCCATGGACCTGTTCTCTTCTTCTGGAGCCCTCTTGGGGTGTTGCTGCCCTCGCCTGCCTTAGCGTGTCCTTGTCACTGCTCAGCCAGGGTCGGTAGTGGGGTTGCACATCTGGTGCTCGACTCCCAGGCTTGCTTGCCCCAGGATGGGCCCTTGGCCAGCTTTCCCCTGGAGTCCCTGCTCAGCCTCCCGCCTCCACTCCTGGGGCTTTGCGGGCGTGTCTCCCAGGGCTGCGATGAGTGGTCTTAGAAAAAGAAGTCCTGGACAATGTTTGGAAGCAACTGGTAGAATTGTCCTGCAGGACTCTGTGTTGTGTACATGCAGACATGCAAACGATTAAAGGATAGTTTCTTAAAAAGGTAAAACCGTGACTCGTCTAAGTGTAAAATGAATGCCTGTCAAAGATTTTATTTAATAAGTGAAATCATTTAATTTTTTAAAATTACTCTCTTCAATAGTCTGGTGGATGATTGAGACAGCCAGTAAGTTACGACACTGTTTCAAAAGCGAACCCAGAGTACCTCCTCTCTATAGTCAGGTAGTGGATGCCGAAACAGCCCGAAGGGATATCCAGCCCGAAGGGATATCGAAATTAGTATTCCTAGCTTGATAATCACTGGCAGTCTATGAGACATAAGTTGCTTTTCTAAAGACAGGAATGATTTGCATTCCTGCATTTTCTACAAGTTGATATATCCTCTGTGTGGAGTTTAAATGGCCTTAATCGAGGTACTACGTTCAAAGCCAGGGTTTCCCCTAGTTACTTAGGACAGTCTCCATTGCAGCTAATGTTTTACTTTAAATATGTGACTTTGTAGGTTATCTCTCTCGGAAACTGATAGTTTGTTTCTAAAAAGGTTAAAAATTACTTTTAAAAAGTGCCCTAGTTTCTTTTCTTGCTGATTGCAGACTCAGTCTGCAGAACCCATTGGCCCCTAGATATCCACAACACTAAAAATTCTTTCCATACCAACAGTTGACTCTGGAATTGAAGTAGATTTTTTAGCCAGTTTTAACATACTTGGAGCAACAGGCTCTTTGTTGAAAAGCATTTCCACATCTCAAGAGATGTTATTCTCAAGGCATGGGAACGGGAGAGGGACATCCTTATGAAGGGGGCTTGAAGGGCCTTTGTTTCTCTCACAGAGACAGCTTCCAGATTTGAACTACTTTGCTGGAGAAGGATTTCTTTTTTATCACTGGTCAAATACAAGGCCACACACTGACCTTCAGAGCACGACAAGCGAAGTGTCTGAGAGTGACTGATTTTTCTAGGTTTGTGACCTGCCGGGGCTTTGGCCCTGCTAATGCCTTGCAGCTGATACTTGGCATGTATATGCAAGATATTTAAAATCAGCATGCAAGGATCTGATGTCCCTGGTAATTTTAGTTCACTTACATATGCGGTTATGGCCCCTTTCGGGAGCCTAAGTTTGTATATTTTTGCTTTTTGACTTTTTTGTAGAGGTCTTTTTTTAAAAAAATTTATTTATTTATGCATACAAGCACTGGGTACAGGCCAGAGGTGTGGGGAGGTGAGAGGATTCACCACAGAGAGCGGGGAGCAGAACAGGCAGATCAACGGAAGTACACTGCTGAGGGGAGCAGCGGGCACAGCAGGAGAGGTCTGCCGCGCCAGGTGGGTCCCCTCCCTGGCCGGCAGCAGGAATCCAACTTGTGCTGCAGTGGCTGAGGTCTGCCTCATAGTGCGTTGCCCAACCCACTGCACCACCAGGGAGGCCCTTTTGTAGAGGTCTTACATGTTTTATTTATATTTTAAAAATAAGGTCTCGGGTTTAATGATTATTTCTCTAGGTTTGGTGTTTAGTTTATTTTTAACACGTTGATTTCTCGTTGTCTATTCATCAATTTCTCATACTCTCCCAGCCTCCATCTTCCTAGCTTCTTAGGCTGCATGTTTAGTTCATTTTTGTTAGTTCTTACCTATTTAATTATAAAAATTTAAGACCACGCATTTTCTTCTTGATACAGTTTTGGCCTCCTCACCTAGTTTGGCATAAAATCGTGTTGTGTTTTGTAAATAGTTCACAATCTTGGTTTTTATTTCTTCTTTTACCTAATAATTATTGAGGTGTTCAAAATTTCCCAAGGAATTAGATTTTTAAGTCACCATTATTATCTTTTTCATACTTTTAGTCAACAAATATTCCTCTGTGTAAGGAACCGTACCAGAGGCAGGGAACTGAATACCAGCCGCCTCCGTGAGAATTGGCGTTTGCTGAGTGAGAGGCATTGTAATTACACCGCTAGATACAATCACAACAAATATGATGGAAGAAAATCTTAGGGTGTCCTGAGACCGCTAAGCTTTACTGGAAATGGACTTGCTTATTGTAGTTGGTGAACTTTCCTTAATCTTATTTCCTTACCTCTTTTTCTGAGCATGCATGCTTTTAGCATTTGTTTCAGCCAAGCAGGGGAATTATTGCCTTGTCTGTAGTTCTTCTCATGGTTTCTGAGTCTTCCCTTACACTCCGAAATCTCAAGGACCCTTGATTCATATGAGGTTTTCTGTTTATGGCTCTACTTGTAATAAAAGTTTAAAACATGTATAAGCAAATGTTATTTTTTGTATAAACAAACCCTCTATTAAAAAATTAAATCTTAAAGGAAATTTGCCAGCATAATAACATGCACATTAATTTTAAAACTCACTAAGTCCTGAGACAGCTAACAGCTAACTCTTGTTGCTCTCTCTCCATCCCCCATTGATTCCCCAGAGGCGACCACTTATGGTCATTTAGTGGTTTCTTCAGATAGTTACTGCCACATTTGCACCAGCGGGCTTTTGCTACAGTTTCTCACATCATTCACTTTAGGCAGTTTTGGTGACTTCTTTGTATGATAGATGTTTAGGTTTTCCTGAACCACCTTCCCTCATGCTTGTGAAACACTCATGTTGCTATAATTAAATCACTTTGTTAAATGAGTATCCCATGTTCTCATTGGAATGTGTAAATATTCTTCTCTCTTTTTTGTTTATACTCTATTTTTTTTACATTTCTTAAAATTTATGTCTATTGAGGTAATGTTGATTATGACACTTGTATATGTTTTAGGGTATAGGTTCATACCTCCGCAGAGATAAGTCATCACACCATTCCCACCAAATAGTCAAGTAGAAAACCATGAATAACATGCCCCTTTTGAAATACTTTTTCATTTTCCTGGAATTTCTATTTCCCTTTAAAAAAATTCTTATTCTACCTTCTATCGGATATATTACGTATATATGTTATCTATATGAGGTATATGTATTTTATTTATATATTTATGGATATATTCATGTATATATTTTGACCAGGATTTATATATAAAATTTTAAATTATTTTTATTTTGTCTTTTGTTATATAACAGATGTACCTATTTTCTCCCTCATAAACATGCCGTTCTATCAGGTTTCCTCTCGAACCTTCTCATCTCCTCCAGAGCTGATCCGAAGTGGACCAGTAGTTTTCAGACCCACTGCTCATCTGTCATCTCAGAACCTCCCTTTACTCCTGAGTTGGCTCTACTGTTTCCTAGAGCCTCCGTCTTTCTGTTCCTGGCTTATTCCTTCTTTTTGCTAGAGGACGTTCTCAGGTAGTTCATGGGAAATAGGTGGTCTGGGTTTTTTATGTCTTCTACTGTCTTTTGTATTGCTGTTGGGAGATTGGATGCAGTCCTGAACCACATTGTGGGCACAGATTGGAGCAGATGAATGAAGTCAGCCAGATCCAGACTTTTTGAGTGCGTGCTGGGGGGCTTGGGGTGGTTGGCAGGGAGCGTGTGTATAAATGCAACTTAACAGAGGGAGGTGTGACTGCAGGAGGCTGGTTTCAACTTTAAGAAGCATGCAAATGTAGCTGCCTTTGGTTATCCCACTCTATGAAAGAACCTGGTGGCTTATTTTAGGTCTATCTTTAGGTGACTTTCAGGGCCGGGCCTCGGACCGTAACCTCATGTTGGCCTGGGGATATTTGTGCCAGGACGCAGGTGATCACCTCTGTGATGGCCCGCAGTGAAGCGCCGACAGGGTGAGCAGATGGGCTCCAGTGGCAGGTACGGTGCCGTCCATTGCTGGGTCTGGAGCAGCAAGGGGTCGAGCACTGGGCACCAGAGAGACTCGGCTGCAGTTGTGGGAGGATTGCTTGAAGGACTTGTTTGACTGATGGATGAACACAGGTGACTGCCAAAGAATTCAGCTGGGGGTGTAGGTTGCGTAACGAGGAGATGACCTCCTGGCTGCGGGAGTGAGGAGCCTGTGCAGTTTCACAACGGGGCAGTTCACAGCTGCAGTGTCTGGTTCCAGTTTGGGTTTATGTTCTTCATTTGTGTACTTCTTATGCTCAGATGTTCATTTTAGAGGTCCCCCTCTTTATATCTCTCCTGCCCACAGTCTAGTATTCGTCAGAGTTCTCGGTCTCTGTCTAACTTGCCGTACCGCTAGAATGTACGTCTCTCTGTTGCATTAAATTCCTCAAGAATCCTCCATTAACCCTTGTGATCATGAACTAGAGACAGCAGTCCTGGCCCTACCTTTGTCGCTGGGCTCTGTCAGGATCAGATGAATGGCCTGTTATTTGCTTTATAAATAGCAAATGGGAGATGGTGTTACTTCCTGTCCAGTTGTTAATGATAAATAACAGCCTCAAGTTAGCAAGCCATGCAGCTGTTGTCCTCAGCATCTGTATAGCATCTCCACCCACTCTGACGTGTCCTGAATTTTTCAGTGGGCGGGGGAGGGGGGGGAACACTTCAGCACTTGGACCTTCTTCCAGCTCGTTCTTTTGCCTTTCTTCTCCGAAGCCCGTGACCTGTCACTGCTTGGCCGGCCATACTCGGCTCCATTCGCTGTGACTCCAGAGAATCGGGAGGCTGGGACTTCCTGATGTAGCAGACCTGGCCTCAGTCTGGGTCTGCAGACCCGGGTGTTGGGGTCTGCAGTGTATTTGTGACCCTGGGGGTGCTTTTGCACCAAGTACCTGCTTTCCGTGGGCACTGGACTGCCACGGTTCCGCGCGTATCTGCTGCAGGGTGGGGTGCTGGATGCTGGCCTCCTCTGTCTGATGGACAAGGCGGGACTTCTGCTCCAGATCTTTGCACAGACCACCAGGGGCTCAGCACCAAAACTGAGCGAGCGTGTTTGAGTGTCCTACATCTCAAAATTTTTTTGAGATCTCAAATTTCACAGATACTGGGTCCTGGAGGCTAAACTTGGGGGGCACCCAGCACCAGCCACACTGCTG
Organism: Galemys pyrenaicus; assembly: GCA_019455555.1. NCBI lineage: Eukaryota > Metazoa > Chordata > Mammalia > Eulipotyphla > Talpidae > Galemys > Galemys pyrenaicus. The sequence goes on along the minus strand of JAGFMF010011785.1, from coordinate 1,680,051 downwards.
TGCCACGTGTATTCCTCTCCACTGACCCTCCCTGGGTCTCTCCTCAAGTCTGGTCTCCTGGCCTAGACCCCTTTGCTCAAAGCCACCTTCTGTGTCCATTTCTGGGCGCTGGGCCTTGGCCTGGGCATGCGGCACGAGCGCAGCACGAGTCCTCAGCGTCCGTCTGGAGAACCGGGAGCTCAGGTTTTCACTGCTTTCCAAGAAGGCTCCTGTGCACAGCGAGGCCGCCCCTCCTCGGAAGGCCGCTTCGCACACAGAGCTCGCGGACTTCTGTGTTTGCTTCCTTAAGTCACCCTTAGCAGTTCGGCTTCTTTTGCTTAAAATACCGCACCCAGTGTGAGTATGACAGAGCCGTGGACGAGGAGGGGCCCGAGGACGGAGCCCGGGCTGGACAAGGGCTGGCTGTGCGCAGCACGTGCTCGTGAGCTGGGTGGGCTCTCCTGCTGGCTTCAGAAGCGGAGAAGTCGGGGAAAACGCAGTGGCCGTGGACTCGGGGGCACGAGCTGATGTAGCTGCGATTTGCTGGAGTCCCGAGCTTCCTGCTGTACGCAGGGGGTCCTGGCATGGTGTAGAATGGCTTCAGAGGATGGCTCCCCAGATGGAGGCCACGAAACGTTTCACCTCTGCATGAACAGCCCCTCAGAATCTTTATTTTGCGTCCTGGCGCACCGCGTAGGCTCCTTTTAGGGCGTTTCCCTGCATCTTGGTTCAGTTGACCTCTCTTTAGCTCCTCCTGGTTTATTTCTCTTCTCTCTCATACACTCTGTTTTCTTCTCATTCCAGCTTTTGAACAGAAAAGACAAGACCACCTTTGAGAAATTGGACTACCTGATGTCTAAAGAAGATAATTACAAGCGGACTCGAGAATATATCCGAAGCCTGAAGATGGTCCCCAGTATCCCCTACCTAGGTAGGACTCTCAGTTGGCTTACTGTTTCTTGAGAAACCTGCTCAGTGCCGAATAAGATGTCTCTGGTTTCTAGTGGACACGTCTCAGGACGCAGCGTGGCCATGGATAAGGAGGCAGTTGGTGGGTTCCTTGGATGGGAGCGGCTGTTGGGGTCTCCCAAGGGTGGGAAACCTGACGAGGCCTTGACTTTAGGGCCCACCTGCCTCTTGGATGAGTGGCCACAGGTAAGCCCCAGCCTGCAGCCCGGAGGTCACAGTGACTCGTAGGGTTCACCTCCACCCCCCAAACTGGGCTGGGGGCGCTTGGGCCCAGTTCTTTCTGTTCTGGTTCTCTGGGCGTTATGAACGTATTTTATAAGCTTTACATCAACAAAGACGGTTTTCTCTCCAGAGAGAATACATGTTCATCTGGAGCAATTAGAAAGAAATTAGTATCGTTTCGTATCCAGCCTAAAGATGATTGCTGTTTTGCTTCATAGCCTTTCAGGCATTCGGGTGCATATAAAGTTTGTCTGTCATGAACATTTAATGTGATTACCCGCACTTCTGAAGGAGGCTCGGCCCCGTCAGATAAATCTGTCAAACTGGAATCTGCACCCGTCTTGACATCTAAGTTGTTTCTGCATTTTTGCTATTAAAACCATTGCCACGGACACACCCATTGCCCCAGCTTCCGATGTCGCGGTTATGATTATTGCCTTGCCTCCCAGTAAGTTCCTAGAGGGATGGTCATGGGGCTGAAGCTTACGTAGAATTTTGTGCCTTTTAATGTGTATTTTCAAAATGCTCTCCGTAAAGTGTGCGTCAACTCAGCTTCAGCCAGAGGATGAGCCGTCTGTCCGCCGGTCACGGTCGCTTGCCTTTTCAAGAGGCTTCTCTCCTCTTTCTTTTAATCTTGCCAACTTGATGGGTGATGTGCTTCTTATGGGCTTCAGGGTTATGCTTATTTTATGGGGAACATTATCTATCACTTTGTGATCTAAAATAGTATTAATAACAAGGGAAGTTAAAGTATTTTAGAAGTGACCCCTAACATTTTCAGGGATTAGCACAATTATTTTGAGACCACGTTTTTGACAACTTTTAAATTTCTTCTATGTGCATTGTTTGTTTAGATTCTCTAATGTGTCAAAAGTCAACTTGGAAAGTTTATTTTTATTTATTTTTTAAAGATTTATTTATTTGTGCATACAAGAGCTGGAGTACAGGCCAGAGGTGCAAGGGGTGAAAGGATTCACCAGAGACAGAGTGGGGAACAGAACAGGCAGATCTACTGAAACACACTGCTGAGGGGAGCAGCGGGCGAGGCAGGAAATGTCTGCTGCGCCATGTGAGTCCCCTCCCTGGCCGGCAGCAGGGATCCAACTTGTACTGCAGTTTGCTTCGTAGTGTGTTGCTTAACCCATTGCACCTCCAGGGAAGTCCCAGAAAGTTTATTTTTAACAAAAAACTTGATCCAAGTTTTCAAAATTAGTGGTTCCCCCTCCCATTATATAAATTTTATTACTGTAGAATCTTATAAAGTATTTTCTTATAAATTTTAACCTGCTGCACATGTGTGGTTATACTTGCTTTGTATTCCTAATCATTTGCATTTATGATTTTTCTTTCTTTTTTTTATTTTTCTCGGACAGAAGTTTTTCTGTAGGTCTTTCCAATGAATTAAATGTTGTTATCTGTTCATTAGTCACAGTCTTTCTACTTTCTGATTATTCTGTTAGTTTAGGAGGTGCTTCTTCTGACCACTTTTTAACACTGTTGAAATTAGAATGTATCTTTTTGTTGATGGCAACAAGGCCTTGTGACATCATGTAACTGGCAGCAGTTTTTCTTAGAGATACATAAAATAATGGTGCATACTATAATAGATGACAGCTTAAACTTGATAAAATATGGCATTTTTCTTATTTTTTATAATTCACTTCATCTGCTCTATTTTACTTCTGTTCACGTCTTTGCTTGTTGGTTCATTTGTATATATTATTCTTTTCACTGAATTGGGAACCAGTTAAGGCTATATATTGTCCTCTAATTGCTGCTTTTGTTGTACCCTGTGTGTTGTATTCTGAGTGATAGTCCTTAAATGTAATCATAGTTCAATTTATTATTCTTTTATTCATTTATTACTTAAGGTAGTGTTTTGTTTTTTTTAATTTTCAAGGGTTTGCATTTTTTCCCAAGCAACTTTATTGGGCTATCATTCACATAGAATCCACTTAAAGTATACAGTGGGTTTTAGTGTATTACGGAGATGTGCAACCATCAGCGTAATTTTAGAACAATTTTATAATCCTCCAAAGAAACCCCATACCCTTCATTACTCATCCCCTTTTCCTTCTAGCTACCACTCCCCAGCCCCTACTTCCAGCCCTGGGCAACCACTAATCTACTTTCTGTCTCCCTAGATTGGCCTTTTCTGGACATTTCATATAAATTGAATCACACAGTGTAAGGTCTGGCACGACTGGCTTTTTCCCTTCAGCATCATGTTTCGGAGGTTCACTGATCGTAGGTCATGATCAGCACTTTGTTCCATCTTGTTGCCAAGTAATATCCCAGGGTCTGCACACGCCACAGGTTGTTTATCTGTTCGTCATCTGATGGACATTTGATGGACAGTTGTTTCCCCTTTTTGTCTATTATAAGTAACGTTGCTCGGAGTGGCTTGGGTTTTTAAAAACATAGTCTTCCCTCTAAATATTTTAACTTGAATATGTGATATGTATCTACTTTCTAGGTTTTTGAAAATACTTGAGGTTTGTCTTGTGGCATCATGTAACATCAGTTTTTGCAACTGTTCATGGGTACTGGAAACTAAGGTAAACCTCTCAGATTACTCCTACAATTACATTATGGTATTCAAACCATTAATTTGTTGTAATTTGGTCTGAGGGGACAGAAATAGATGTCCGAGTCCCCTTGCACGCCTGGTGGTTCCGCCTTACGTTAGTGTCTAAGGGGCTATAACAGCTGTGGGCTCATTGCGACTTGCCGCATCCAAAGTGATCTTGCTGCTCTTTGTTGTTTGCTGTTACTTCTTTGTCTGATATTCTGTGAAATCTGTTTTGTTTTTCATTCACACTGATTTTATGAGTCTTGGACTACACTTTGAACTGTAATATAGCAGTCCGTTTGTTTTAGGCATCATCCTGTAAACACAGTTTGTTGGCCCCGAAAACAACTTGTCTTTTAGTCGGGGAGTCTGACTCTTTCACACGTGGCCTTACGTCCTGTTACTGACCTGAACACTGTTTCGTGCTTGTTTTCCCCACTTTATCGTCCTTGTTCTCTCCTTATTGCTTGTAAGCTGCAGCGTCTGCCCACTTGGGGACCCCCTCTCAGATCCCAGGTGGGGGGGCACGCTGATGCGCACGGCCCTGAGCCCGTCCCCGCTTGGGGGGCTGAACAGTTGAGGGGGAGGGGCAGTGTTAGGGCGAGGCTGGCTGAGCGCAGTCCACAGTTCACCTCGCCGGGGTGCTCGTGGAGCTGTGCCTCTTCTCGCCCCAGGTGTGATCACGAGCGTTACTGCCTGTTGTCTGCTTTCTCTGGGCTGGCGCTCGGCTTGGCCTTTCCCTGCATTTCTCAGTGAATGTTCACGATACCCGGTGAGCACGCAGGCGCCCAGAGGCTGTCGGGCCCATAGCTGGGAAGTAGCAGAGATGCCGCCTGGCCCAGGTGGTCTGGCCATGGGCCGGAACGCTTGACACTGCCCTCCTGACCCCCCACCACCACTGCCCCAGTCATTGTTCTCCTCTTTTCCTCCTCCCTTGCCGGTGTCCCTGCATGTCCGCTGCCTTTTATGACAGTGACCCCTGTGACCCCAGGCCACTGTGACCCCAGTCGGCCACTGTGTGTGGCCAGCTGATACACTTCTCAGCTCTTGTGACAGTCTGTTCTTGGATGACAGAGCTGTGCTGTCATGGGCTTCCGAGGGCGATGGTCAGTAGGTCTTGGTCAAAGGCAAACTGGACCGTACCCACCGCCCCTTTCTGTCCCGTGCCCCTGCTCATCAGACCAGGCCTGTTACCCAGATGTGTGCCCGCACGCCCTTGCCAGAGGTCCCTTGCATGTCGCCAGGGTGGCTCTATTTTTATAAAAAGATTCATTTATTTATGTGTACAAGAGCTGGGGCGCAGGCCAGAGGTGTGGGGGTGGTGAGAGGATCCACCAGAGACAGAGCGGGGAGCAGAACAGGCAGATCTGCCAAAACACACTGCTGAGGGGAGCAGCTGCGAGACAGGAGAGGTCTACTGTGCCATGTGGGCCCCCTCCCCGGCCGGGGATCGAACTCATGCTGCAGTGGCTGTGGACAGCCTCACAGTGCTGAACCTTACTTAACCCCTTCACTACCAGGGAGCCCCTGGGGGCTCTTGTTGGGAAGGTCCCACTTGAGGTGGATGCACAGCCGTCTCCGGCCCTGAGTCTCTGACTGTCCAGACTCTGGGCTTCGGCACAAAAACAGCTCTCCTTCTCCTGCTCCTCGACTACCTCCTCCTGCTGCCTTCCCCGGCAGGGGCTTTCTGAGGGGCTCTGTCTGGGAGTCTCCTGCTGCAGCCTGTGTGAGCCCAGCTGGGCCGTGCTCCTGCCCCTGTGCCTGCGGGACTCCCCTGCCCTTGGGCGGGCTGGACCACGTTGTTCATGCTCCCATCAGAACGGCTCCTGACACTCACAGGTCGGGGGAGAACGGGCGGCTGGACCCCCTTTCTGCTCTCAGGAGGCTGCGAGGGCTGACCGTGTGGGTGGCGCGTTCGTTGAAGAGAAGGAGGCAGAATCCCATCCCCGGGCGGCCGAGGCCCCGCCTGCCTGGTCTCCTCGCGCGGCCTTGCCCCGTCCGGCTGCAGCTGCGCGCTGGATTCCTCTTGAAAACCCAACCTGTCCGGGACGGATTTGTTTATCCAAGAGGAACAGTTACATAATTCCTGGAAAGTACGGTGTAGGAAAAAATGCCTGACACCATTTCTCTCCCTGGCAAAGTCCCCAGCCTGGGCCTTTCCCGGGGAGGGGGCCCAGCAGCCCATGGGCGCCGGCGCTGAGGCCCTGAACCCCTGAACCCCCTGCCTCGGCAGGGGCTGGCCTGTGAGAGCAGCGAGGGCACTTAACTGTGCCGGTTCCTTCGGAGCTCTGTGGAAGGGGCTGGCTTCTGGGCCGCCCACACGCGTGCCTCTTGCTCGGGTGCCGTGCCCCCACCCCCTGCGGCCGGCCGCTGCCCCCCGGCGTCTCCCGGCTCCCTCTATGCAGCGCCCCAGAGCCGCTGCCGCACCGGATTCTCCCAGACACAGTTTAAAACACGCCAGGGGAAACGGGACTGCCTTTTAAAATAAGACTCCTTGTATCAAAAGCAGCTTCCCGTTACTTCAAGTGAACATAGTGGTGGGAAACAGATTCGGTTATTGGCAGTTTGATTTTTCCCGATGGCAACTTCTGGCGAACGCCCAGCTCAGATGGAAATGGTAAAACGCCGGCGGAGAGCCCCGGGCGTGGCCACACCGCTCGCTCTGAACAGCTTTGCTGGCTTGGGGGACATTTGATTCTTCACTACCTATAGTTCCCTCTGGGAATTGTTTAGTAAAATTAGGAATGTAATGGATTTTGAAAGGCTTAGAGCTGATTCTAAAAGAAGTTATATGCACCGTGGAAAACTGTGATCTCCAAGGAACAAAATTAGGCGCCCCGACGTTCTGAGTAGTAAGAGAACACGAAGACGTCCTCGGAGAGTCTACCCAGACCTCCTGTGTGAGTGAAGTCGGCTCTGTCGTCCGCTCCTCCAAGCGAGCAGACCCTCCCATGGTTTGTTTTTTTATTTTTAAAGATTTATTTATTTATGCCTACAAGAGCTGGGGTACAGGCCAGAGTCCAGGAGGTGAGAGGATCCACCAGAGACAGAGTGGGGAGCAGAACAGGCAGGCAGACTGAAACACACGGCTGAGGGCAGCAGCGGGCGAGGCAGGAGAGGTCTGCTGCGCCATGTGGGTACCTCCCTGGCCGGCAGCAGGGATCGAACTCGTGCTGCAGTGTCTGCGGTTTGCTTCATAGTGTGTTGCTTAGCCCACTGCGCCACCAGGGAGGCCCCCCTTCCGTGTTTAAATGGAAGGAAGACTTTACTGTCAGATATGATCTCTGAAGTTGAAAATAAAAGTAAGTTGTTTCTGACTATAAAATAAACAGACCTAAACTCTTGGGTGTTTGGAAGGACTTTAAAAAACAAGTGGTTATCGGTCAAAAAGAGGCGTTCGTGCGGACACCCCGCAGCCCCAGAGCGGGTGGTGAGGGAGGGCTCACGCGTCCCTGCTGTGGAAGGGGACAGTCCTCGCTGCCGGCCACCGAGGTCTGGCGGGCCCTGCCCGCAGCAGTGGGCTGGCCAGAGACCGTTTGAGTCTGGTGGTGCTCGCGGCTCCGTCCCGATGACCAGCCTGGGTGTGAAGCTGAAAAGAAGCTGAGCATCGGGCAGGGGAAGACGCAGGAGCAGATAGAGGGGAAGCCAGCCCAACCTGGGACCACGGAGGATGTTTGGAGGGGGGCCCCAAAGGGTGACTCATGGTGAGGCGGTGGGAGGTGAGCACTCCAGACAAAGGCAGCCGCTGGGCCCGAGCCGGCGCGGGAAAAACATGTTTGCTGGGGAAACTGGCTGGCGAGCAGCGAGCGAGGGGGAGTTGTCACAAGACGCAGCTGGAGTGGAGGGAGGGCTGAGGTCGCTCGGCCGGACGCTGGGCTTGGGGCTCAGGTCCGGTCCTGGGAGCAGGAAGTCATGAGCTGGGCCGGCCCAGTGGACTTGCCCTGACACACCCGCCTCACGCGCGGCTGCAAGGAGGTCTGGCGGGGGAGAAGCCGGGTGGGGGCCACGCGAAGCCTGTGGCGCGGCCTGTGGCGCGGCCCGTGCTCACACGCCGGGGCGGGGTGGGCGCCCTTCAGAGCCGTGCGGTCTGGGAAGACCTGGCCCGAGCCGAGCTCGTGCCTCGCACCTGCTGGAGACCAGGCGGTCCCTGCACTTTGGCCTTGAGAGGCCCGTGAACGTGTGCAGGGCGCGTGCCCCCGTGTGCCCCTCCGGCGGGCAGGGGCAGGAGTGGCAGAGCACCTGCTTCTCAGGCATGGGCCTCGGGGGCTGCCGCAGCCCGGGACCAAACAGTCGGGGCTGCCGCGCCCCCGGTCTCATCGGACCCAGGGCAACCCTGTCCTTCAGCGCTGAAAAATTCTACTCTCCATGCAGGAAATCCAGCCTCTTGGTTTTTTTCCCTAGTTCCTACCCCACGTGTTCCCCGGGATCCCCCAGGAATACTCATTTGTTCCACAGACCCATCCTGGTTGTTGCAGCCTCAGCTGGCTGCCTGGCCCAGACCTCGGCCCCGCCCCAGCCCCCCTGCCTTCCCGCCAGGCTCCCAGCGGCCTGCGAGCGGGAGGTGCAGCGCAGGGTGGGCAGAGGCTGCCGGGGCCGCGGCGCTCTGCGGTGGCTGCCCAGAGCTCGCGGCCGTGTCCTTGCGCTCCCTGACCTCTGGCCACACCGCTCTCCCTCCGAGCCCAGGGCAGCCTCTGACCAAGTTTCCTGTGCCCGGATTGAGGCGTCCACTCCTCTCTGGGCCAGCAGGCACGGAGAGCTGCCCTGTGACCCAGCTCCTACATCCCAGTTAGCATAAGAATTGAAAACAGTGCCTCAGGCCCCGAGCTCGGGCCCTCCCAGTGGACCGGCCAGCTGCACATTGTCGTGACCACGCCCGGAGAATTTCGCCTCTACTTTGCGATCTCAGGATTTGTTATCTAGAAACTCACGTTTTTCTGGGATGTCACAGTCTTGCTGAATTTTTATGCAGTCAGCGGGCGTCCCTAAGATCCCCGCGCTGTGACTGGAGGACCGCAGCGGCCTCGTGTCCCCGGGTAGGGGCGTGCTCAGGGCCAGGGCTCACGGCCTGTGGCACCGGCCCCTCGCCCGCCCTGGGTCTCCGTCTCTTGGAGCGAGCGCGGGAGGAAAGCACGCCCGGTGCTCGTCTCCTGTGGGCATCGCTGGCCCGAGCTGGGCACTTGTCCCAACGTCCCCCTGGGGCGCAGGGAGGACCTGCTGGGCCAAGGAGCCGTGTGACCCCAAAGCGCAGAGGCCCAGCGTGCGTTGTCACCGCAGGGGTCAGTGCCGCGGCGGGCCACCCACCTCCACCTGTCTCGGGTCTCACTTGGCGCCGACGGTGACGCTGGCCCTTTACACGGGCATCACGCGGACCCGTCGTCATGGCGACTCAGGGCTGGGCAGGAGCGACCTCCTCCGTCCTCGGGACTCGCCCAGGCCCGCGGGCTGTCTCCTGAGCGTGCACAGGGGCCCTGGGCATAGGGGACGGTCTCATGTGTGGACGGCTCTGAGGTGACCCCCAGACCACACCCTTGGGACCCCCTTCCTCTTGAGCCAGAGCAGAGAACAGCGACTTGCTCTCCACACACAGGACAGAGAGGGGGGCGGTCCCTTCTGCGATTAGCCCACACGGAGAGCGCCTTCCAAGTCGGGGTGCTCGCTCCCGCTGGGGTTGCACCCTGGCTGTGGGGAGAGCCTGGCCAGAAGTCAAGGTTTTGAAGCAGACCCTGCCGAGTCGAGCCTCCATCTGAGGCTGCAGCCCGTCCTCAGAGGCGCCCACTGAGCCACACCCCGGACCCTGAGCGCAGGGACGGAGTTGATGATCACGGGGGGTGTCAGCCGCTGGTCTCGGGCTGGTCTGCCCAGAGCACTGCCCGCCCCGCCAGTCTGCGCTTGCCTTTGCTGCCTGTGCTGCCGGGACTGAGTCAGCGGTGAACGCAGCACCGAGGAGACGGGGAGATTACCCCTGGGCAGCAGGGCGGCCCACCCGCCGGGAGCTTGCTTGAGGAGAGGGGACCCCGTGGGATGGGGTGGCTCTCTGAGAGGCTGGGGCCCTGCAGCGCTGAAGGAGGGCAGCGGCCTGGGACGAGCGGCCGGCGGCCGGAGAGGGGGTGGGAAGTCCCGGGAGGAACTGCGGCCCCAGTCGGGTGTGTGCCGGGCGTCCAGGTGTGGCGTGTCCACCTCCGGGGCCCAGGCCTGCCCAGACGTCCCGCCCGATGTGGCTGCCCAGACAGGCCGTGCTGGGGAGCAGCGTTCAGCACCCTCCAGGACGCGAGACCACGAAAGAAACAGTGTCGTAGAATGCGTCCATGCCAAGGGACGCCTATAAAGTGAAAGTGAAAATCCCTGCTTCCTCTCCCCTCCCCGGAGCAGCCGCTTTAGGGCGAGTCCTGGACCCGCGCACCGGTGTGGGTGGGCGGGGCCCGCTGCCGCCCAGAGCAGCTTTTAGCCGCTCTGCACCCTCTTTCGGTTCCACGCCAGGGTCGAGTGTCTGCTGGCGCGTGGAGCGTTCCTCTCCTCTTTCTGGGGCCCTGTGTCCCCCAGACACGCTGTGCGCTGGGGTGTGGTGTGCCCGGCTGTGTCCGCTCCTCTCTCACGCCTCCTCGCCCCCGCTGCTGCCCTGCTCCTCCCACGGCGACGCCCGGAGCATCCGCACCTGCCGGGGCAGCCGGCACCGCGGCCGGTGAGGGCGCCTTGACTTGGCTTCTATGACTGTCGCCGCCGCCCCTCCCCAGCCCTTTTTTATCTTTGTGAAGTTCCGGTGCGGATGGCATCTTGTCTCGGTCCGTGTTTCTCTACCCGTCCTCGTGCCGAGGCTGCTGCGTTTGCACCGGGCGTGCTCGGGCCTGGGCTCCAGGCCGGTCAGACACGCCCTGCAGGCTCCTCCCAGCCCGCCGGCCGCTCCGCCCATTCCCGCCGCTGGGCCCGGATCGTGGTCCTCCCTCCCTGGCCTGTGTCCCCAGCACACCCGGCCGCCCTGGCCGCGGAGCACAGGCGGGAGGAAGCCGACGGAAACCGTGCCGGGCACTCGCCTGGGCTCGGCCAGCACTCCGCGCTGGGAGGTGCGTGCTGCTCCTGACTGCCCCCGCTCTGGTGACGAGGGCGTGGGCCGTCCCCACGGGGCTCCTGCGGGGATTCTAATTCCGTTCCCCTGCGTGAACTACCCTCCCTGCCTGGGCACCGCCCAGCTCGGCTCCGGGGGCTGGAGGTGATCAGCCTGGGCCAAACGCACCGACCGCTGACGGGCAGGCCGGCCCGCGGGACGCTGCGTGCGGAAGCGCTTCGGAGGCTCAGCTGCTGGCCGGCCCGTCTGCGTCTGGGCCGCGTGTGCGGGCTGGGCCGGCCCAGGGTGCTCGGGGCAGGGACGCGGGGACACTGGAGTGTCTCGGGGGAGGTGGGGCCGAGGTGTCGCTTCAGGCCTGACGCTGGGAGCGGGGAGACCAGGGACACCCCCCCCCCCCCCCCCCCCCCCCCCGGCNGGGACCCCCCCCCCCCCCCCCCCCCGTGCGGGGCGTGAAGACGGGAGTGAGAGCCTCTCCGGCCCGCAGCGCAGGGGCCGGCAGGCCCCCTGGAGCCGGCCAAGGCTCTCTCCCTCGCGGCCGCCCTCCGTGCCTCGTGCTCAGACCCGAGGGGGCGGAGCCCGGCACGCTCTGCCCGGCAGCGCACGCGCTCTGAGGCCAGACCCTCTGCGCTCGGTGAGCCCCAGGGCTTGCGTTCCGTCCTGCGGACGGCGACCCCGGGGCGGGCGCGGGTGCGAGCGGCGCTGGCCGAGCATCCTCGGACGAGCCAGGCCCGCCTCTGGGCTGCAGCTCCCCTGGCGTCGCGGTGGGGCCTGCAGAGCCCACCCCAGGCTGTCGCGAGCGCTGAGGAGCCTGCGGAGGCTTCCACGGAGGTGCCCGGCGTGAGCGGCCCTGCACTGCCCGGGGCACCCAGCAGCGGCCAAGGTGCTGGCCCAGGGCAGGGCCCCTGTTCTCCTTTCCTATCCCCTCCTGTGCACCCCACACCACTCCAGGGCAGAGGGCCAAGGGGAGATACCCTCACCCAGTACCCCACATTCCACCATGACCCCAGCAGCGCATTGGGAGAAAGGCATCACGCACTCTAAACTGGGGCCTCCCCGGTGGCGCAGTGGGTTGACGCCGCACTGTGAAGCATCCGGGACACTGCAGCACAAGTTCGATCCCCGCCAGGGAGGGGACCCACAGGGCGCAGCAGACCTCTCCTGCTCCCCCGCTGCCCCCCCAGCAGTGTGCTTCAGTGGATCTGCCTGTTCTGCTCCCCACTCTGTCTATGGTGGATCCTCTCACCTCCCTGGACTCTGGCCTGTACCCCAGCTCTTGTGTGCATAAATAAATCTTTTTTCTAAAAAACGAAAAGATCTCTAACTAGTGCCCGACACTCCGCACCGCTGGGTTAGCTGCCGCGAATGCCAGCCAGGCGGAGCCCCCTCCGCCCCCTCTGTGGAGGAGGGCCGCCCCACCCCCACCCCGGCAGTGCTGCTCTGGGGTCGCGCCAGGAGCGCACCTGCACCCGAGCTCGAGGCAGCGTCCAGGAGCGCTGGCCCGTCCTGGCTGTGGCTTTGTAGGGACACAGCCTCGCGGCAGCGCTGCTTGGGCGCCAGGAGGGGCCGCGGGGCGCCCAGGTCCACGTGCCCGCCAGGCTCCTGTGCACACATGGCCGGACTGTGCCAGGAACACGGCCAGCCAGCGCTGCCCTGGCACAGCGCTCGCGCCCCCTCGCGGTCACTGCCCCCGCCGGCCACTGCCCCGCCTGGCCTCTGAAGGCCCTCGCTGGTGTCCGCCCGCTGGGTGCCCGAGGCCCCTCGCCTGCGCCTGGCCCTCCCCAGCCCTCCGGCCCGTCCTCCTCGTGGCGTGCGTCGCCTCTCCGTGAGTTCGGCCCTCTGTTTGCCACCTGGCTTGCGAACGGTGTTTCTCCCAGTGTTTGCCTTTTAATCGTGGCTTCGCTTTACCTTGTTTTCCTGGGGGTAGGGAGGAGGGGCTTTCTTTGGTCAGATGTCTTCGCCTTCCCCCTCATGGTTTGGGGGTTTCCAGTCCTCCTGAAGGTAGCTCCCACCCCCAGGTTTGCTTGGCAGGAAGGTGGTTGGGCAGCAGGTGTGGGGTGGGCTGCACGGCTGCAGGTCTGGGGAGTCTGCTGTGCAGTCCGGGGGGTGGAGCTGGGCCCCCCTAGGGCAGGGAAGGGGGGGTTCCCGTGACCCCGGCAACTGAGTAGGAGGTGCCCACCGGTGGGCTGGGGCCAGACTGGGTGGCTGCGGGGCCTGACCCCCCGCCAGAGGGACTCGGCAGCCGGGACCTGGCGGATGTGAGCGGACAGCCGCCCTGGCCAGCAGCGGAAGTACCCTGTGTCCCTGCAGCTGAGCCACTCCCGGCTCTGCGGCCGGAGGCTCTGGGAAAGGACGCCGGGGCGTTCGTGGCAGTGTCCACAGCACAGGCTTGCCGCGCAGCTCGGACTGGCGGCTTTTATTGCAGATTTGTGTCGATACAAGGATAATCTGGGCACATGTTAGAAAAACAAACCTTCCCTTTTGTACACACAAAACACGCACGTGCTCCGTGGGCTCGGCGAGGGTGCTGAGGTAAGAGGCGCGCACCGGGCCTGGCCAGGACCAGGGCCCGCGTCCCGGCGCCGGCCTCGCAGCCCGGAGGGCCTCGCCGTCTCCCCTGTCCCTGGCTCCCTGCTGGGCAGTGTCCGGCCGGCCAGCACGGCCCAGAGCCCTCCGGCAGCTGTTATTGCCGCGCACCCGCCGAGGGGCTCCACACCCCGGCTCTCGGGTACCCCCAGAAAGGGCCGGGTCTGCCCTCCCTGGCGCCTGGCCCGGGCAGTGGAGTTTGGGAGGCCGGGGCCCTGAGGGCCGTCAGTCACGTCTCCTCGCTCGGGGCCTCCTGGGCAGGCAGCTCGTCACCGCCGTGAAGGCTGGAACGACACGTCGGCGGCAGTGAGCGGGAAGACGCAGCGGCCACGCGTTACTGCGGCCACGGTCAGCTCTGGGCCCGGCCGTCCCTTTCCTGACCAGAGACCGGAGCCCTGACGGCCCCCGACTTAGAGGCTGAGGGAGCTGAGGACTCCGAGGAGAGATGGCAGGACTGATGTGGTGGGGGACGCCGGCGGGAGCAGGGGTGCCCGCAGCCAGCCAGGGCTGGGGGCCCCGCAGGCCTTCACCCCCCGGCGGGGGGTCAGGGAGGGCGGAGTCCTGCAAAGGGGGCCGGGGAGCAGTGCAGCGGGAGGGGTCTGAGTCTGATTCAGTGTCCACAGGGGCTCCTGGGGGCAGCGAGGACCCCGAGAGAGAGGGCGTGACCTCCTGGAGGGGCCCGGCAGGTGGAGGCCGCACAGCCCCTGGGCTGGAGCCGGTGGCTGACCCGCTCTCGGAGGCAGGGGGCTCACGCTAAGGAAAGGCATTTCCTCGGAGGGAGTCGCGGTGCCAGCTGGGGCGGGCTGGGGCAGGCTGTGGCCGGCTGGGGCGGGCTGTGGCGGGCTGGGGCGGGCTGGGGCGGGCTGGGGCGGGCTGGGGCTGGCTGGGGCCGGCTGGGGCCGGCTGGGGCGGGCGCAGCCTGGCCTCGCCGTGGCGTGCGGCTCTGCGTGCCCGTGTGCCTGGCGCACCCACACGTGTGTGTGTTGGACCGTGGGGACGTCGTTTGCTTAAGGAAGGGCTTGTTGTCGGCCTGTCCTGCTTGCATGCTGAGGGGCTGGTGAGATGAGAACTAGCGGGGACAGAGAAAACCGTGTCTGCCCAGCCGCCCGTGACTCAGGAGAACGGAGCCCGCGCCCGCCGGGGCCTGCTGTGCCCCAGCCCAGAGCTCGGAGCGGCGGGCGGGCAGGCTTAGTGGAAGGTGTTGGGGTTGGGGCGGATCATCATCACCACTTTCTTGAGCGAGTAGGAGCCTCCGCGGAACTCGGCCCAGTAGACGCCGTCCTGGTAGCGGCTCCGGTAGTGGCCACCGCGGTACCAGACCCCGTTGAGGTTGGAGTGGGCGCAGGCGTTGTACCACCAGCCTCCCTTCTGGTAGTGCGCACAGTTGCCTGCGAAGAGCGGGGGGGGGGGGGGGGGGGGGGGGGGGGGGGGGGCGTCGGGGAGGCGGGGTCTGAGCCGGGGACTCCAGCAGGACCCCTCTGGGCCAGGGGAGCCTGAGGGGGTGGGGGTCTGGGCCCGCTCAGACCTGCCTGGCTTCCCCGGACCCGTGACCTCGGGGAGGCCCTTCCTGGGGTCCCCGCTGTCACTGTGGCCAGGAACAAGCAGAGCGCCGGCCCAGGCGTGCAGGGGAGGACTGCACCCCACAGAGGGGAGCGGTGGCTGGGAGAGGGCAAGGAGGTTCCCTGAGGCATCTCGAGGAGCTGGGGCTGCCGGTCGGAGTCCTCAGGGAAGGACAGAGAACGGCTGTGGGGCGCCTGTTCCTCTGCCTCCCGGGCCTGCTC
The DNA here is from genome assembly GCA_019455555.1 of Galemys pyrenaicus. NCBI lineage: Eukaryota > Metazoa > Chordata > Mammalia > Eulipotyphla > Talpidae > Galemys > Galemys pyrenaicus. Next base: position 1,664,885 of record JAGFMF010011785.1, on the reverse strand, counting down.
TCTGCTAAACACTTTAAAAAATTATTCCACAGAAGAAAAGAATTTTCTTTATACTTTGGCGTGGACATAGCACTCTGGAGCTGGTGCTGAGGAGGAGCCGTTTAGGACAAGAGCAACGACGTGGCCTCCCCGGGGCGGGGGGTGGGGAAGCCACGCTGGCCGGGCTGCTCCTGGTCAGAAGGGGACCCCCGTTTCCCCATCGGGCCCAGGAGGGGGCTGGGCAGGGCTGCCCCACTCACGCCTGTGGGTTGAGCGGCCCAGACCTTGGAGCAAGGTGAGGAGGGAGCAGCAGGCTGAGGCAGACGGCCGCGGGGAGGCCCAGCCCCGGGCTTTCTGAGAAGGTCTCTTGGGCTCCCCGGGCCGTGACGGGAGGCGGTGACGGGATGGGAGGCCGTGACGGGATGGGAGGCCGTGACGGGGGGCCATGATGGGGGGCCACACGGGGGGCCATGATGGGATGGGAGGCTGTGACTGGAGGCCGTGATAGGGGCTCTGACATGTGAGAGGCTGTGACGGGGGCCATGGGGGACTTGGAGAATGGAGCGAGCCTTCGGCGTGTGCAGCCTGCCGGCCGTGAGCCCACGGAGGCCGGCGAGGTTGAGCCTCAGAAGCTTGTCTCCAGGGACAAGACGCACGTCTGGCCATCCCCTAACTGTGGTGCTGGACGGGCCTGGGCCGTAGCGCAGTGTCCTCCTCCTCACGACAGCCCCAAGAAACGCTGCAGCGGACCCTGTGTCCCCAGAGTCTGACTCTTCGGGGTCACCTTCCTGCCTGCCCTTTGGGGAGCCCTGCACACTGGCCACGCCGCCTCCCCGGGGGCCCGGCCGCAGGTCAGTCCCAGGCCCGAGCGGGCGGAGCGGTGGCAGCTTGTGGCGCGAGCACGGCCTCCTGCGTGTGGGCAACGTGTCTCTGGGACCGTCCACAGGCGGGGGCAGTGGCTGCCAGACAGGACTCATGGGGCTGTGCAGGAGGGGCGGTTCCCAGCGTGCCAGCCTGGGGGCGGGGCGGGGCTGCCTGGGCAGAGGGCAGGGCTGTGCCTGGGCGCCCCTCCTCTGTCCTGTCCTCCTGTCCCTGCTCTCCTTGCTTGTTATTTGTTATTCAGTAAAGACTTCTCAGTGAGGACCTGGATTGAGGCACCTGACCTCGGCCAGCCGCCCCCCCCTCCCAACAGGCTCCTCTCGAAAGCTCTCCGAGGGTGTGGCGTTCACGGGACCAGCACGAGGACCCACCACTCACGGGGTGCAAGAGACACTGCTGGGGAGCCCAGCAGGCTGCTCCTGCAGTGCCGGAGCCACAGCCCCCGCCGCGTCTCCACCGGGGTGTTTCCTACCCTTGTGGGTTCATTGGGAAGTGACCCCAGGGTACAAGGAGGAAAGCCTGACCGTGCAATAAAGGGACCCCTGGAGAGGGCCACCGGAGGGAGCCCCTCACCCTGCAGGGAGCTGCTGTCCTCACTGCGGGATGTGGGAATGCAGGCCGGGGGGAGCTGGTGCGCTCGGAGGGGGCCTCCGGGGCGTCCCTGCACCTCTGGCCCTTTCCCTTCTTGTCCTCGCCACTGTGCCCGGCCTCGCCAGGGGCGTGTGGCTGTGGCGGGAGTGGACCGGGGGCAGGAGCAGCTGGGTCGCCGGCCCCGGGGTGTCCACGCTCCGGCCCTGGCGTCAGGGCCCCGGCTCTGCTGGCCTCTCCCGCCCCCGCTGGGCCCGCCGCGCCTACCTGTGTAGACGTCATGGTCCCGGTCCAGGGTGGTGAACTGCTTGCCGTTGTGCCAGGTGAAGGAGTCGCCGGCGTTGCCATGGTAGCGCCCCAGCCGCAGCTTGTAGTACTCGCTCTCAGGCTCCAGGCGGAAGCTGGCGTACTCCGCGAACACCTTCCGGCCAGACCAGTCCTCCATGGTCACCAGCAGCTTGTAGTTGCCTTGGTTCGTCAGCCAGTAGATGTTCTCCAGGCCCAGCCAGTACTCGCCGTCGATGTTCCCAAACCCTTGCTGGGGGGAGACGGCGCATCAGAGCGGGGCGCGCGGGGTGCTGGGCTGGTCCAGGACGGCGGGCGGAGCAGGCGGGGCTCCGGCCTCCCCGCTGGGCACTGCCTGGCGGGCCGCCTCGCCTCTCTGAGCTGCCGTCGGTCAGCAAGCCTATCTGGGGGCCTGCTGCGAGCCAAGTGCTGTGTGAACCCCGGATCTTCCTGTCGGGGAGCTCTGTTGATTCCCCGCAGGGACACGTGTGATGCAGTGCGGTCGGCAGACGCAGGCCCGGCTCCCTCTGTGCGGGGCCTCCCCTGGGCGGCGTGTGCAGGGCCCGTGCAAACCGGCTCACCCGCACCCCCTCGCAGGCCCGCGGCCGGGGCCCATCCTGCCGCGCGCTGGGGGGTCTGCAGCTGCGTGGCGGCCGGCGGGGTCCTGGCTGGACAGCTGGTCACAGCCGCGCGCGTGAGCACTCTCAGGGCTGCCCTGCCGGCCTCTGCCCACTCTGATTGCTGGGCGCCTCCACTGCGCTCCCCAAGGACGGGCTGGGGCCGGGGAGGGGCGGGAGCTCAGCAGCCAGCCTAAGGCTGTGCCCCAGGCCCCCGAGGAAGAGCAGGGCAAGGGGGGAGTCGGGAGCGCGTCCCCAGGAGCTGCCCCGTCAGAGGCCTGAGAGGGTGAGCAGAGCAGAGACCCGGCCGCTCAGCGGGGGCGGCACAGGAGGCCGGGAGGGTCCTGGCAGGGCCACTGCTGAGCTGGTTATTGGCCTCGGCCTCAGAGCCGGGCCTGGGGGCCCCTCGCAGCTATGCACCCAGAGCAGGGTACTGGGCCCGGGCATCTGCCGCAGGGTTCGCAGCGGTGCCTCCCTCTGAAGGCCGATGTGAGTCTGAGCACAGGAGCGCGGGGCTCACGGGGCTCACAGGCACGATACTTTGTGCCGGGGCCACCTCTTTGTTCAGGGGACGAGGGAGACCTGGCAGAGCCCTGGCGGCCGCTCCGACCCGGGAGGAGCATCCAGCGCCCCCCAGGAGCGGACCCCAGCACGTGGGCCCTGGTGTTAGGCCCCAGGGGTGCCAGCTCCCTGCAGGGGCCCCCCCAAGGCCCTCCTGGAGCCTGCTCTTCATCCTGGGGCTGCAAGAACAGGTCCTCTCCCCCAGGGCCCCAGCGGGGGAGACGCTGCCCGCCTCGGCACTCTGAGTCCTTCCTGCTGCAGGGGTTCGCCTGCACCACGCCGCGCAGGTCAGCACACACCTTCCCTCCCCTCCTGCCGGGCCCTTTCCCTGGCCGGCTGGCCGCGCGCCCCCCCGCTCCCACCTTGTATGTCTCCCAGTTCCTGAAGAAGTTGACGGAGCCGTCCAGGCGCCTCTGGATGACGGTCCAGCCTCCGGGGTCGTGCCTCTGGTCGCACCACACCTGCATGAGGCGGTTGGTGTTCTCCGGCTTCACCAGGTAGATGGAGCTGGTGTCGTGGCCGTCCTCCAGCGCCTGCAGGCAGTCTCTCCACGGGCCTGGCACACAGACGCAGGCGGTCATGGGCCCGCCCCCGCCCCCGCCAGCTGCCCCGCGCGGCTGCCTCTGCGGCTGGCCCGCAGGCCTGCGGTGCAGGGCGCGCGACTCAAGGACAGCCCCGAGCTGGAGGTCGGCGCCCTGGGCCCCGCGCCACTGTCGCCCCGACCCCCGGGCGTGCCGGGCAGGCTTCCTTACCTGGACGGGCCCTCGGTCCCTGGCCACGCCTGCCCCCCAGACTGTGCGCTGGTCGCTGGTGTGCAGGTCCGGGTGACTCTCTTCTCAGTTGCCCACGTTGGCAATGAGAGACTCCCTAGCACAGCGGCACCAGCGCCGACGCGCCTGCGTCTCCAAGCCTTCCTGCGCGGCCGGGCGGCTCTTCCCACGGCCTGGCCAGGACCGGCTGGCCGCCCCCCCGGACCCTGCACTGGCCTTTACCATCGCGGCGACATTATGAACTTGTGCGGGGCCAGGCGCCCGGTGAGACCCGAGTCTGGCCGTGGAGCCAGAGGCGTCGGGGTGTTTCTGGGGTTCAGGCACCGAGCATCTTCGGGGGTGGAGAGACCAAGCTGCCCCTCCGCCTGTGCACTTCCCAAGGGAAGCTCCCAAGGGGGCCGTGACCGGACCGCCGTGTGGGGACGCGCCAGGCCCGGCTCTTCTGAGGCTGGCGCCGGACGCACCGCGACCCCCGGTGTCACAGAGCCTCGGCCGCCCACCGGAGGGTGCGGCTCCGGGGGTTTGGGCCCTGGGGTCTGGGTGGCTCCCACCTCGCCTGCTTACGGCGCCATGCTGGTGCTGGTCACGCGGCAGGAGGGTGGCCGCTGAGCCCCGGGTCCACGTGAGCCAGGCTTCTCCTTGCTGCCCGAGGAAGGTTTCCGAGGCCCGGCCGTGGAACGGCTGCTTTAAAAGAAACAGAGCGTCCCCTCTTCTCCGCGGCGGCGTCCCCAGGCCAAGCGTGGCTCAGATCAGAAGCGCTGAGAAAAGCCATCTTGTTCTTTCTATTAATTTGTTTGTGCTCAGCAGCTCTGCCCCGCGGCGGAAGCCCAGCAGGGCGGCGGCTGCTCCGATGCCCAGTGAGGGAGGAGCCGGCCTCCCGGCCCCGCTCGGCGTGGATTCCGGGGAGTCCTGCCTTTCCCTGCGCTGGCGCCGGGGCAGGTGCGCTCGGCTCTTCCCGCACGGACCAGACTTCTCAAGAGCCTTCCTGGCTGTTGCCGGGGCCTGACCGGCCCCACGTGATGGTTCAGGTGCAAACTCGGGGTTGGGGTCTGCTGGACACACCTCCGCTCTTCTGCGGCCTCGTGGCTGAGTCCGACCGTCCCCGCCTGGAGCCCGACGGGCGGGAGGGCAGAGGGCGCCTGTGTCTCGTGATCCCCCTGGCACGGGAGCCGGCCCTGCGGCTGCGCAGCTCGCGGTCATCCCGGGCCTCGCCATCCTCACCCTCCCCGAAGGGGCTTCTCGCCCGTGTGCCTCCTGCCCCTGCCAGGAGGGCAGGACCAGCTCCACCCAGCCACAGGCCTGGCGCAGGCCGCTGCTTCCTGCTTTGCCTTGTGCCTTGTCCGTCCTGGGCATGGGGAGCCGGCGTGCCCCAGAAAGAGCATTCACGACAGAGAGAAAGGTTTTGGTTGTGCCCGGCCACAGCCCCGGGAACCAAGGCGGAGAATGGGCGTCTGTCCCCGGCAGCTGGAGCGGGACAGCGTCGGGCGTGGGTCTGCCAGCCTCTCCCAGGCCGGGGGCACGGGGGCGGGGGGCGCTGGTGCCCCTGCCCCGGCAGAGGATCCGCAGAACCTGCAGAGCGGCCCCCCTGGGGACGGGAGGCCAGACCCTCTTTCTGCGGAGTCCCCAGAGGGAGGACCAGCTCAGGGGCCAGTCCGGCGGGGAGAGGCTTCCGAGGCCTGAGAGCGGTGCAGGCCCCAGGCCCTGGCCTGCGGGTTCGTGTGGGTGCTCAGTGGGCCAGCCTGCCTCTGGCGCTTCCCCGGAGGGTTCTTTTTAAGGCAAGAGCATCTGGCGCTTTGGGGCCACCAGTCCCTTTAAGAACTTGAGCGAAGGTCTGTCCTCTCTGTTCAGAAAAACGCAGACAGTTCTGCTGACGGTCGTGGAGGCTCGGTGGGCCTCCGACCGCTGCGGGCCCTGAGCTCGCTGCTGTCCCAGCGGCGCCATGAGACCTGACTCCGGAGCTCTGGGTCCTGCGCGCCGGCCGCTGGGGAGGCGCGGCCCCCCACAGAGGAGGAAGCAGGGCCTGGGATGGCTGGTGGGGGCACCGAGCCCCACCCTCGAGTTCTCTTCTTTGCCCCCGGCCAGAGTGAAAGCTGGGGCGGGGGCGGGGAGGCTCCGGCCTGACTCAGCTGGTCCCCGGGTCGGGCAGCTGTGTTCGTGGTCACACTTCTTTGCCCGGTCGCTGAGGGTGTGTTTCTCCTGTCTGCTTATACGGTGGTACCTTTGCCCCCTTCTCAGCTGTGTTTAATGCCTTTTACGAGGTAGGCGTCCCCCATTTTTCAAAGACTGATCTGGCAGTTCTCCCTTGGCGACGTCTGGGTGTGGCCTGCTTTGGCGTCACGGAGCAGGGGTGGGGTGGGAGGGCGCTGCAGTGCTCTGCTGCTGGGCAGACTCCCTGCCTCTCGGGGAGCTGGGCCTCCAGCAGAGAGCCCCGCAGTTTCCCTTTAGAAGCCCCTTGGCGAGCTGCAGCAAATCTGCACTCAGCCACCCCCCCTTTCCGTCTTACATTAAAGGCAAGACCAGTGCCAGAGGCCCGAGACTTAAGCGATGGGCGCAGACTATCGGGGTGGGGGGGAAACAGCAACAGCAGCGGGAGCGCAGCAACGGCACAGAAACCGCAAGTGTGCTAGATGGCGGCAGCACAACGACCACACGACGCCCTGGAAGCAGAATCATCTGCAGCGGCTCCCTGGGACTGCCGGCACCAAGGGCTGGGGCACACCCCACTCTTATTAGGACTCCGGGGCGTGTGGGCTGGGGATAGGACCCCCAACTTGGAGCCAGGAGCCGTGGGCTCAAATCTCGGGGCCTGGGCAACCCTGTTTGGAGGCTCAGTTTCTTCTTCCGTAATCAGAAGGGGCCCCGCCGGTTCCGAGGGCCTCGGGACACGTGTCCACGCGGCCGGCCAGGGCGGGTGCCCGGCGAGTGACCACCTGCCCACCCCCCGCACAGACGAGCCACTGTGCTTGTCTGTGACCTGCCAGACCTAAGCTGAGATTGTCTGTGAACGGACGAGTCCACAGAGGCGTAGTGCGAAAGCCAGAGCTTCAGTGGAGAGGCCACCAGCTGTCCTGGGGTGAAGACCCGGTGGTGGCCAGGGCTCTCCGGGAGCAGCGCGAAGGGCCCGGGCTCCATCCCCTCTGGGCCCTTCTGAAAGGCGGCCCTGCCCAGCGCCAGGCCAGCGTTCGCTGGGGCACCAGAGCTCCACGTGGGGCAAGTGCCCCGATCTCATCTCTGCACAGGCCGTGACTCTGGAGAGCTGCAGCAGGACGCTCCCGTGCGGGGCCGGGAAGGACCGCGGCCACAGCCAACTGCGTCTGCCCTGGAGAAGCAGCCGGGTAGAAAGCACAGGGCCGAGCCAGGGTGGCGGAGAAAGGGGCGTTGGCAGCGGGAACGCACAGTGTGCAGGGCGGGGCAGCGGGCCCACCCTCGGTGGACCCCTGTGAGCACTGGAGGTGGTCAGGGATGGGTGCCTACGTGGCCTGAGGGCCGGGACTCGGGCACGCAGGAACGCGGCCTCCCGGCAGCTGGGACCGCTCTGACCCTGAGCCGGCCCGACCGCCCGCAGGCAGGGCCTTTCTGGTCAACCGAGTTGGACCTAAGGGTTACTTTCTAGTTCTAGTTCCTGTCTGAGGGGCTGGGCAGACCAGCCCCCAAGGCCCCGGGGAGAAACGGGCTCTCCGATCACAAACCTTTCAGCACAGCCGTCCCCTGCCGGGGCGGTGGCCGGTGGGTAGCTGACCCAGCCGACCTCACAGGCCGCTCTAGGGGGTGGGCAGGCCGGGGCCTGTGAGGCCAGCGGGTGTGGCCGCGCCCAGGGAGAGGAGCCAGCGGTCTGACGGCTCTTTCCCCACAACCAAGCCTGGGACAAGGCCGGCCGGTGGCCTGGGGCGATGAGGAGGGCGTGCCCACGCTGGCCGGGAGGGGCTTTGCAAGGGCACTGGACCCGCTGCTCTCCCTGTGGCTCCTCGCTGCTCTCAGTCACGCCCCACAGTGCCTCCAGGACGGCTGTTTGCCACTCCCTGGGATATCTTCTTAATAGGACAAATGGCTAGTTGTTGAAATTGGTCTGGAATTTCCTGCCCAAAGCCATCGTCTGTGCGTCAGGCCTGCAGACTCAGGTGTGCCGGGGACGGGGGCCGGTGAGCAGACGCTGCCAGCGGTGCTGTGTGGCCTTGCCGGCCGGGCGGCTCCTCCAAACGTGATTCTGGGGGAGTGACGTTTCGGTTCTTGCGGACAGAGTCTGCGCCAGCCCCCACTTCTCGGCGAGCCAGAGCGGACAGCGGACAGCAGCGCAGGCCACTCAGGTCCTGCAGGCCTCGGCCGCCCGCACGCCTCCCCCGTCCCTCCTCACACGGCCCCAGAGCTGTGCCGCCGCCCAGGGCTCTGGTCCTCGCCGGGGCCGGGGCCGGGAGCCAGAGGACTGGTTTAGGAGTCTGAGGCCTGACGACATTTATGGACCCTAAAATATGGGAAGAAAACTGCGAGATCAGAATTTATAAGTATATAATTACGTCTCTACAAAGTACAGCATCTCGTCAGGTCCGTTAATTGTTAAGCTAAGCCTTCGTAAAAATGTCACTGCTTTTGAAAACAATTTGTAGGTTGGGTTTTTCTCACTTCCCAGGAATTTCTCAACATGCCTGATGTTTGCCGAGAAATCGGGGCCAACCAGAAATTAATTGCGTTACTCTTGGCCAGATAGTTTCAAAAGAAGAATTATTAAAATCCTTTAAAATGTTTTACAGTAGAAATTACGGTCGACGTGTGAGCTGGTGTATTTCAGCACACGCGACACGCCGAGGCCTCCCGAAGTAGAGCCCCCAGGGCCCATAAGGAGCACAGAAGGGTCCCATTTCTGCCCGTTTGGCCTCAGGACGAGCAGCTGTCTCCCTGTTGCCTCCCAGGGGAACCTTCCGGAAGCTCAGTACCCGCGGTGGCAGGAGAAACACGGGCTGTGAAGCAACCTTAAAAAGACGGGAGGGCAGCAGGGGCTCGCTGCTGCTGAGTGAGCAGCTCCTGGGGTTCATGTGCTGGGACGAAGTCCTGGGGTGCTGGGTGCGGGGGTGGGAGCTCCCGAGGCTGCCTGGGCGAGGGAGGGCCCTGGCGGTGCAGCTGGGCAGTGCGGTGAGCTCCCTGGGGGCGGGGCTGACCGTGGCCAGGACGTCACAGGCCGGAGAGGGCGGTGTGTTCCCTGGGCTCGTGGTGAGCGCGCATCTCCCAGCCGCGGCTGTCCTCCACCAGCCCCGGCGGTGGGGGGCTGTGCCCGAGCGCTGGTCTGCTCGCCATTCCCCGGGAAGGCGGTCAGCCGCTGGGCTTCTTGGGCCTGTTCTCAGAGAGCCTGTGCGGGCTTTCATCGGTTGGCTTTTTAATTCTCTGAATGTGCCAAACCTCACCTTATTATTGTTCCTGTAATTTTAGTGGGGCTGGCACGGATGTCCTAGTATTTCATCCTCTCTTTGTGGGCGCAGGACACTTGCCCAGCTCCGCACCTGGGCTTCGGGGTGTCTTGTGGTGGCTGGCGGCGGTTCTGAGCGCATCTGCCCCAGCTGCCCTCCTCCCCCAGAGGAGCTGGCCACGAGGCCTTCGCTGTCCCTACCAGGACGGGAAGGGCCTTGTGCCTGCGGCCTCTTGCGCGCTTTCATCCCGGGGGCCTGCAGCAGTGAGGGAGCTGGCCCAGAGAGCCCCTCCCTCCTCGCTGCGTGGGAGCGGCTGGGGAGACCTCGGCTCCAATGCCAGCACTGACTCTGCTCCAGGGGTGCCCCGAGGTTTCTGAATTTCCACTTGCAGAATTTGAAAACGATCTACTACATGTGTCATCTGAGTGTCTCAGCAGAATTTCTCTCTGTGTATACAATAATTTTAACTGTATTAAAAAATCTATTAAGGAAAAAATTACTTATTCACATATGAGAAAGGGTGACAGACCCACCCAGGCCCTGCAGAGCCCCCGCGTCACCTCGAAGCCCAGAGCCAGGCCAGCAACGTGCTCTCCTTTCAGCGGCCCGAGCGGGCTGCAGTGGGGCGCTTGTGCGGCGGGGACTGCAGGGGGCCGACTCCGGCCCCCCCCCCGGACTCTGCCGTGGCCATCCTTGCTGATGCGGCGGGGCCAAGGTTAGGCAGCACCCTGCGTCACCCCTGCTGCCTTCTTTGCCACTTCTTTCTGGGGGAGCTGCTCACGGCACAGACTCACCACAGCGTTCATTTGTGTGGTGGGGACCTGGGCACACAGGCCCCAGAGCCGGGATTCTCCAGCCGCGCTCCGCTTGCCAGGTGCCAGGCCGTGGGCATCTCCAGCCACCAGATGCCAGATCCCCACTTTTACCAGCGACAAGCTGATAGTTTATCCCCTGGGGCTTGTAAGTAGCCGGAGCGGTCCGCCCAATGTCCTTGAGCCCGGTGGCGCTCAAAGGCTCTTTGTGGTCCTTTTGGAGGAGGAGAGAAGAGAAGCAAGCACAGGAAGACGACCCACCTCGAGCCCCAGCGGCTTGTTTATGAGGAAGCTTGCGAAGATCGTGCTGTGAGTGTCACCGCAGCACCTCGTTCCCGTGAGACCGGGAGCTCGCTGTGTTCAGTAAGACGGTTCAGGGACGGGGTGGCCCGGCACGTGGGAGCAGCCCAGGCGCGAGGGGCAGGAGGCCTGGGCAGGCCCCCCCAGCCGTGACCTCGGGCCGGCACGCGTCACCCGCACCGGCGCCCAGCGCCGCTCAGCTCTCCAGCCCTTCAGCCCGGGCCAGGACGGCCGGAGCTGGTCCACATGCAGCCCGAACGCCCTCCGGACCGACGCACCTTCCCTCGTAGGAAGGGATGCCGCGCCGCCACCTGCCTGGTTCTCCGCTAGAACGTGCCGTCGTGCCAGGAGTCAGCCTGGCGTGCCGATTTCCGCCTCGCAGGGGAAATAAGATGTGGGGGAGCCCAGGGGTCCGCGCCTGCCGAGCCGGGTCCCTGCTGTGCGGGGCGGGCGGTGCCTGCCTATGGCAGCAGAGCGATGGGCTGCCCCGAAGGTGCCCCAACGGCGCGCCAGAGCCAGCGCGTTTGCATGTTCAGCGCTGACGGCATCAAAGGACTGGACTCACCGCTCCAACGCGGCTGTGTGTCGAGACGCTGAGAGGTGACCGGCGCGTGGGCCCGCAGGGGGAGGGGCGCCGCCTTGGGAGAGCCCCGCCCTTGCACGCAGGCTAGCGCAGCCCGAACTCGCTCCCACGTCCTCCGCCGTTTGCTTCGCTTCTTTTGCAGCGCCTCGGGGCTCCGTGCCGTCTGCCGTGTGCGCCCACCACGGCAGCTCTTGGCGTGAGCAGGGGGCCGGCCGCCGCCGGCTGGTCCGTCTGGGCCCTCTGGGCTCGGGGCGGCTGGTGGCCACCACGGCCTGCATCACGAGGACTGCGAGGGGCCGTGGCAGACCCACCAGCCTGCCCCAGGGCTCTCTGACGAGCAGCGGCTGGAAGCCGGCAGCCGGGGCCAAGTCCAGCTCTTAAGGCGTGGGATGCGCGCAGCCCCTCTGCCTTCCCTCGGAAACGCGCACTTTCCCAGAGTGGTTGAGACAGGCTTGGGCTGGCGCCTTGGCTGGGCCCCTCGCTGTGTCACTGGCCCAGTCGCTTAGCCTCTCTGGACCTCCATATCCCACAGTCGGAGACCCAGACGCCGCCGTGGCCGCGCGGGCCGCTCTGGATGGGAAGGCCGCGTCAGGTCCGAGACACCCCAGCAAGCTGTGATGTCTCCTGACTGTGCCCCTTCTTTTGTCCAACGAGAAGCAAGCAGAGTCGGTGAGGTTCTCGGGAAGAGAGAACAGCTAGAAATGCCGGCTCCTTCTGGTTTTGAAAGATGAGTTCCGGAGCAAGCCTCACGTGGCGGCTGGTGGCTCTGCCCTCTTTGCTCTGCTCAGACTCTGGGGTGGGCACCGTGGCGGGGGGCTGCGTGCGCGCGTGTGGCTGTGCGGGCTGGGCGGCGCAGCCGTGTCCGGGCCTCCTAGGGCCCCTTGGGAGAAGGCCGTGGCCGGGCTCCACCCTGAGCTCACCGCCTAGAGGACAGCCTCTGCAGCCGTCCTGGTGTGTGTGCGAGACGTGCACCCGGGTGGAGAAGGCCAGGGTACGTGTGAGAGGAGGAGTAGAGGAAGCAGGGAGGCAGCAGCCGCAGACCCCCAGGAGACAGAGTGCAGGCAGGGCCACTTGACCAGGCCTTGTCTCCTGCATCATCCCAAGTGTGTGCCTGTCTGGCCAGAGCTGAGATAGGACAAAGCCCAAGTGATCCACTAGGGATGCCGGAAGCATGTGGGCCTCCCTCCCTTGGGCTCTTGGTGGCCCGGGGCCAGCCTCTTACTGTGGAGGAGAATAAGCTGCTGCCTGTAGACTCCCAAGGCTTATCTGAAAGCCCCAGGGGCGCTGTGAACACTGGGTTTGCCCCAGACCAGCAGAGCTGATGGCTCGGGCTGTGGCATGCCAGATCTAGAAGCTGCCAAGGCCCCAGCGCAAGGTGTCTTATTGCAAAGGTGTTGCTGGCTGAGTGATACCCCGGGGGCAAGGAATCCTTTGGGTCAGAGCACAGAGAGGCTTTGTCTCCCAGACCAGAACCTGCCCCCAAGCTCTCAAACAGGCCTGATAAGAGCTCTCTGCTGATTGGCTGAAAGGCCTTCTGCTTTCCCCCAGGTTTAGTGCCAGCAGGAGGCGCAGGCCCCTCCCAGCCCCCATGGGGGGCCGCCACTCTCCAGTCTGGGTGTCTGTTACTGACGATCATTGATGCCAACGTTTGGGAGGACTTTGCCCAGAAGAGAAAAAGCTAAAATGCCGTGCATTCACGTTGTCTTCGTAACGAGACCCCCGCCCCTCCGTCCCACGCAGCTGTGCTGGAGCTCGGCCTTCTCCCCGGCTGGTCCGTGTGGAGCCTGAGGTCGAGCACACAGGGCCCCGGGCCGCGCTGCAGCCTGGAGGAGTGGGGCTTTGCACCGCCAGGGTGCCGAGGGGGCGCACCCGGGACCTTCGCCCTGGGGAACCCCTGAGTCCTCCCAAGAGCAAAACCGAAGACCCCGCCTCTGTCCAGGCGGACTCGGCCGGCCCCTGTCAGCCGCAGATGCCCTCTGCCGGGCGCGTGGGCTACCAAGGGGACCACAGAACTCCCACCGCCGACCAGGTTCAGAACCTGTGCTGTGTTGGGCCCGTACGTTCTCACACCGTTCTGGAAGTCCCGGCCTTCGTGGATGCTCCCTTCAGAGAAACCCTCCATCAGACCTCAGGCGACTTTGGACTTTGGAGCATGGAACCGGAGGGCCCTGGGTGTGCCCGAGGCTTCCCTGCATCTGCGCCCCCTCAGGCCACGTCCTGGAGCTCAGGGGCCATCATTCCCCAGCAGCCTGTGGGACCTGGCTCTGGGCCGTCTGCTGGCAAGGTCAGGTGCCCCGCGGCCGTCCCTGGCGCTTGCCCCCGCTTTACAGGTGAGGAAACCGAGGCCCCACAAGCAAGGAGCTGACGAGAGGTCGCGCCCAGATGCAGGCCGCCTCGCTCTCCCCACACCCTGTATCTACCCAGACAGAAAGTCCTGATGTCACTGCCTTGGAAGCCAGAGCTGCCTTGGTGGAGGTGGACCCGGCAGCCAGCGGGTCGGCCTGGCGCACGTGAGGCTGCATTTGGTGCCCTGGGCATGTCGTGCCCCACGGGCTTTGGTTCTAGGGAGGCTTATTCGCATCCTCTGGTCTCTGGGCGCTTCTGGTTTAAAGTAGACACGTGTACGGGAGGACCAGGTCGTCAGCTGCAGGATGCCAGGGCTAAAAAGGGACTGTTTGTTTATTGCGATTTCCTTGTTTTAAGAGGAAGACTCTGAGATCAAAGGACACTCATAGTCACCATGTGCTGACGCGCCCTGGGCCCAGCACTGCGCTCAGAACACGCGTGTTCCTTCAGCGAATCCTCCGGCAGGCGGCGTTTCTCTCCCCAGTTAACAAGTGAGGAAGCCGAGGCTCTGGCTTGCCTAACACGCCAGCGCAGTGAGCAGGGTCAGAATTAGAACCCGGTGCCACGGCACAGGTTCTTAACTCTCGCACCCCGCGGGGCTTTGCTGTGAGGTGGGGGGTGGGGCGTGCCCCGCCCCACACCCGGCCCCCGCAGGTCTGCAAACCAGACCTCCCTGGTCTCTGCGCTGGACTCCCTTTCTCAGGAGCAGTCAGCTCAGCCCCTCGTGGAATTAGCAAAAGTCTCGTTCTCCCTCGTGCTGGCGGCTATTTTCAGAAGCGTGAAATGAATGTAAAACAGGATATTTTCAGTATAAATACCTCCCTGCTTATATAATGAAAGTGGCACCAAGATCCCCGGCTTAGAGCAGACAGGTGGTGAGGTTTTGCAGAGACGTAGCCCGCTAGGGAGGCTCTCGGGGTGCCGGATGAGCTCGAGGCTGAGCCCCATGGGGAGGGCTCACGCGTGGCCCGGCTCAGCGCTCCCAGAGCTCAGAGGCGTCAGCCCTAGCCTGCAAGGGAGAAGGCCAGGATTCAGGCCCAGCCCCGGGCCCTGCAGCGGGGCGCACGCTAGCCTCTCCGTTCACCAGTCCTCGGGGGGCTGCCGGCTGAGGACTGATCTGCCCGCACGCGCCCGCACCACTGTCTGGTGAGGCGTCGGCCCCTCAAGCCCCATCGCTCCGTGATGGGGTCCTGACACAGGTTGCCTCTGATGGATGTGTGCGAGAGCTCGCAGAAACATCACCGAGAGCCCCGACCAGGTGCGCTGGGCAACGTGGGGCTCCAGAGGTGCTCCGCCGGCGAGAGCGCCCCCTCTTCCTCCGGCCCGCGCTTCCCGGTGCCCGTGCTGTGCCAGGCACAGCCCAGAGCTTGCAAGGCGCGGCCTCCTCGCCAGCACCGCGTCTGCACTGTGGGCCTCGGGCTCTCTCCCACCCGCGGCCAGAGAGCGTCAGTGCTCCCCAGGCGCCCCCCTTCGCCCGCTCAGCCTTGGAGAACCCCCTCAGCCACGCGGTTCCCGCTCCCCTGTGGGCCCCGCTTCCCAGGCCACCGCACCCCCCACGTGTGGTCGCGGCCAGGGGAGCTGGCGCCAGGGGCCCGAGGACTTACCTGACGGCTTGTCCGTGGCGGACGGGAGGCTGGTGAGGGGGGGCATGGTGGGCAGGGGCGGCGGCAGCACCTTCAGGTTCTGGTCGCTCTGGATCTCGTTGGTCGAGATCTGGTTGATGATGCGGTTGTAGGGGGGCGGCTGGTAGACCCGGGGCGGGCTGGCGGGGGGCGGCTGGGGCATGGGCCGCGCGGCGGGCACCCGCTGGCAGTGCTCCTCGAGCTGCGCGATGGTCTCGGACTGGTTCTGGGCCAGCGTGGCCAGGTGCTGGTACTTGTGCTCCAGGTCCTTGTACTTGCTGGCCAGCTGCAGCATGTCGGCCGTCTGGTTGAGGATCCTGTTCTCCAGCTGGGACAGCTCCAGCGCGTTGTCCCGCTTGCGGATGATCTCGTGCAGGAGCTGCATGTACAGCTGCGTGACCCGCGAGTTCATGTTGCGGCTCTCCTTGCGCAGCAGCTTCACCTCGCTCACGATGCCGCCGTCCACCTCCACCAGCTGCTGCAGCGTCTCAATCTGCCGCTTCTGCTTCAGCAGCTCGCTGTTGAGCAGCTCCAGCTCCTGCTTGTGCACGCGGTTCTCCAGCAGCACCTCGGGCTCCTTGGAGTTGACGCAGATGGCGCCCGTCACCCGCTGCTGGGGCACGATGAAGGTGTAGGTGCACTTGTCCGGGGCCTCGCCGGCCCGCTTGTACCTGTTCAGGTAGATGAACTCGCCCGGCGAGCCCTCCTCGGCGCCCTCCGGCCCTTCCTTCTGGCCGGCCGCGGCGCCCACGGCGGCCAGCAGTCCCAGCCACCAGCACGTCACGCCCAGCGGCCTCATGGTTCTCGCTAACGGGTGGCGATCCTCTGCGAACAGAGCCTGGGGAAACCTGAGGGAGACAGGAGGGGGGCCTCAGTCGCTGTCCTGTCTGGGCCAGCGGCCAGTGCCGTCGGGAGCTCGGCCTTCCTCCGAGGCAGGTCTCTCCCCAAGCGCCACTTCGGGGGGGTGGCCTTCCGGGAGCAAAGGCAGACCGGAGACCCCCGCAGAGGTAGAAGGCGAGAAGGAGGGGGCCAGGCGTCTGCAGGCGGGAGACACGGGCCCTGCCCCCAGTGCCGGCTCAGCGCCCACGCCCGCTCCCTGAGCTGCTGGCCTGGAGCCTGAGACCCACACAAGGCCAGCTTGACACTGGCAGGGAGGCAGGGGCACCCCTCTGCCTCACGCCCCGCAGTCAGTCGCCTCCCCCTTCTGCACATTTACGAACCCCGGGCCTCTCTCTTAGTAGCTGCTGTCCCGGTTGCAGCGAACGCCCACTCTGGCTCTCCTTCGGGGGCCTCGGCGCTCCCCGAGGGCCGGCACCGCGTCTGACTCCATCCTGCACCCAGGACGCTGCGCTACGCGCCTTTTCAGTAGATGCCAGACTAATGAACGCCCCGCTAGGCTTCATGTGGGATGCGGTCAGTTTGTAGTGGACAATGTCAATGAAAGGCTATGTCCAGTCACGTGGTTTTGGTCTGACTGTTGGCCAAGCCACACAGCCCAAACAGGAACAAACAACTGAGCTTCTCGAGACCCAAATATTTGCAACAGCCCGCCACCGCTCGGGCCCGCTCACGCCGACTGATTAAACCCGGCGGGGGCACGGGACAGACGTGCGCCCCGGCTCTGCCACAGGGGGGTCCTGGCCTTCCTCCCCTGTACCAGATGCTCCCCGAGCTTCTGCGTGTGCCGGGCGGCGTGCTGGCTGCCGGGACAGCTGCGAGCCGCACGGTCGCGCCTCCCTCGCGGGCGTGCCCCTCACCGCCCAGTCCCGAGTGCAGGGCCTGGGGCAGGAGTAGCACTGGCCCCGAAAGGGCATGCGGGTGACCTGACCTCCTCGGAAGGTCAGAAAAGCATCCCTGAGAAAGTGACCTTGACGCTGACCCCTGAGTGCTGAGTGGGAGTCGGCCAGGCCCGAGGGAGGGGACCGACATGTGCAGAGCCCGGCGCTCGCCCACTCAGGGACTTGGCTCCGGCGTCCCCCCACATGACCGCATTCTTCCTGCAGCCCTGCTGCTATTTCTCTCAACTTAAAGAGGTCCGCTCTTGACCTCACATCACTCTCCAGCTACCGATCGATCCCCCTTTAGGAAAACCCCAGAGAGTCGCTTGCCTCAGTGTTTCCAGAAAGTCCCTTCCTTGTCGCCCCCTAAGCCCGCTCCCGTCAGGCCTCGCCCCCTCCGCTCCCGCCTCATGCCCTGGTCAGGGGGCCAGGGGCCGCCCCTTGCCAGACCCAGCGGGCCTCATTCCCACTTTGCCTCCCGAGCCTGCCTGGCGCGGCTGCAGTGCACTCCCTCTGCTCTTTCCTGAGCTCCACCCGCCCCTCCTGCCTCTTTCTTTCTCCTCTGCCGCTCAGCCCCCGCTCCGGCGCCGGGCTCCGGGGCTCAGAGCTGGCCCTCCTCGTTCCCTCGGTCTCGTCCAGCGGCTCTGCCTGCAGGCGCTGCTGGTGCCCACGTGTATTTCTCCAGCCGGGGCCTGCCCCCTCGACTCTACACTCAGAGCTGCAACTGCCTCGTTGACATTTCTGCCCAGCCAGCTACGCACAGCTCGGACGCGTCACGAAGCAAACCCCTGCCTTCCCCGCACCTCCATCTAACCCGCTCACCCCGGTTCTCCTGTGTTAGGAAGCGGCAGCTCTGGTCTTCCAGTTGCTCAGGCCTGGAAATCATCCTCTCTCCCTTTCCAGATCCGATTCATCCGTGAATTAAAATAGCAACATCCGGACACACCTTAGAACCCTGAGCTTCTCGCCAACCCCCTACTCCCTGGTGTAACTTCCCACCTTCACCTGGTCTCCCTGCGCGTCCTTGTCTGCACAGTGTCCTCAGCCCAGAAGCCAGCTTGACCCTTCCTGAGAAGTCGGCCTGGGCCGCTGCTGTACTCAGCATCCTCCGGGAGTGGAGGAGCCAGCGGTCACCGGGTCCGGTCCTCCCGATCCGGGTGCTGTCCCCACCTGGCCTGCTCCGTCGTGTTCACGCCACGCGGCCGCACTGGCCTGGCAGGTGCCCCCGGAGCTCTCGGCACGCCTAAGCACACCTGCCTCGGCCCTTGCGTGTGCCGTTCTTGTCTTGCCACCTTTCCTCACGGCTCATTCTCCTGCAGAAATGGCACCTTCCCAGAAGCCTTCCCTGCTTATTCCAAATTCTGGCTGTACCTCTTTCCCCCATCAGATTCCTTATCACCGTCAAATAGCTAGCGTCTCCTCCCCCTGCCCTGTGCCTGCAGCTCCGTGGGGGGCGGGGCTGTCTGTTTGGGTCACCGCTCCTTTCTCAGTGCCTAGCCCAGGCCCTGGGGTACAGAGGTGCTCGATAAATGTGGACTGAGCAGACACACCCACCAGCAGTTGCCACGCCGTGGGGAGTGCCATGAAGAGGGATGTGGCAGGCAGGCCAGGGCGCCCTGGCGAGAGCCTGCCGGGGCAGGGCGGTGGCGGGGGTGGGGTAGGGCGGGGGGGGGGGGGGGGGGGGGGGGGGGGGGGGGGGGGGGGGGGGGGGGGGGGGGGGGGGAGCTGAACAGAAGGAGACTGTTTATTGCATGCGTTAAAAAATCCATTTGCTGAGTGCCCTCTGTGTTCATAACCCCGCCCTAAACCTTTTGCAAGTGTTTTCTACGCAGTTGAATTCTCACAGTATCTTTTTAAGACAGGTACTGTTGCACCGGTTTTACGGATGAGGGGACTGAGGCTCGGGGGGCTAAGCGACTTGCTAAGATCACCCAGCTGGGGCGGGAGAGCCGGCAAACAGCCCCGGCCTGATGTGCTCAAACCTTCAAGCGCTCACATAGAAATGTACTCAGCGAGCTGTTTTGCAGTAGTAAGAAAGCGTTAGCATCCCGACTTCCTGGCTTCGTGCGAGCTGACGGCAGAACCGCGCCTGACACGGGGCCTGGGGTTTGTCTTCCTCTGGGGAGCAGCCTGAGTCCGGCTCCGCACGGTGCAGGCCAGAGGGGCTCTGGCTTCCCAGCGCCACGCCCAGCTGCTTCCACTTGAGTGAGAGAGCCCAGGCCTTTGGGGCCCAGAGGAGAAAGGTGTTTGGAGCCTCTGGCCTGGTTGAGCTGCAAGTTAGGGCTGAGTGACGTTAGTGGAAGCCGAGCTGTGCTTGTGTTTGCCTGGTTTCCAACGCACTTGGGCCTGGCCCGTGCCAGCTGCCACGCCCCGGCCCAGAACAATGCAGGGAGCCGCCCTCTCGGCTAGGGCGGGCCTGGAAGGCGCTGCCTTTTGGGGGCTGCTCACCTGTGTCCGCTGGTGCCAAATACCTCTCTGCGCTGGCCTGGTGCCAGGAGGGCCTCCGCCTGCACCGCGAGAGGCCAGCAAGCCCGGGGCACCTTGGCTCCGGAGAGGGCTGCTCTCCAAGCCTTCCGAGAGCTCCACGGGGCCAGGGGGCACGGTCACTTCGGTCCCTCCCTGGGGCTCCCGCAGCCTCCCAGAAAGCCCTTGAACTGGAGAGCCCGAAGGCCCACCTGGTTCACGAGGCGAGGGTCACGGGATTGCCTCTGGAACGAGGGAGGGGTCGTGGGACGGCAGGTCGCTCAGGGACCACGGAGCTGGCCTAGCCGCGGGCAGCGCGCGCCAGCACGGACAGGGCGTGCGGGGAGACGGCCGGGCCTCCCCCAGGGCCCTGGGCGGTCCGCCGCCCATCGCCCCTCCGCAGAGCAGGCTCTTGTCCCGCCTCCCAGGGCCGGCGGGGTGGGAGGTCTGGCTGCCTCACGAGGCCGGCTCTGACGTGGTGTGCTGCTGAGGCTGGGTCCTGGCCGACCGGTCGCAGCGTCGCCACCCCGACACGCGGCAGGAGTGGTCAGGCCGCGCCGTCGCAGAGGGCACCTCTCGTGGCCGTTCGCTCCTGGGTGGACCCGGCCCGGGCCTGAGCGCTGGTGCGGGGCTGCACACCCACGGCCTCGCTGAGCCAGCGGCGCGGCCACTTAGTCGTGCGGGGGCCTGCGGGTGGGGGACCCCAGCGCGGCCTCGCCCCTACATCTCTGTGGGCCCTCGCTGGGCAGGGGCGACGGCCCCCACCCCCCACCCCGCAGATTCCACAGAGAAAGGGAAGGAGCTGGGCCCCGTGCTGGGCCTGACCGGCTGAGCCAGGCGTCCCTAGAAGGTGTGATCCCCTGTTGTGGAAGGAGGGCCGGACCCCAAAGCAGCGTAGCGACTTGCCCAGAGGCACAGCAGGCGAGAGGAGCAGCCAGGACCACCAGCCGGATGGGGGCTGCCCACAGTCTCCGGGCCATTTATTTTTCTTAAAGATTCCAACCCTTCGCCTTGCTTCTTTGCTACTTTGGCTGTTCTCAATGGGCAGTAATGAGTTTGTTTGCTTTTGCTCGCTTGATATTTATTCAGCTAATTGTACCCCAAGAGGACCCCCCCAACCCCGGCATTCCAGCCATCTTAGGCCTGGAGAAGAACTCAACTCCCATCAGAGCGATTCCCCTCCGTTTCTTCCTTTGACCAACAAAGAAAAGCAAATCCAACTATTTTCCTTGGCTTCAAAACGAAAATAAAAACGATTCTTGAAATTGCTTTTCCACATTGTTCTGCGAGGAGTTTCCATTATGTCCGGGCTTCCCTCCCCACCGCGGGGCTGGTGTGCCGGGGCCACGTGAGTGCAGCGGCCTCCCTGGGCTTGGGCTCCACCCAGCCCCGGCGGGCCCCCCGCGTGCCCCTGCCCAGCCCGGAGCGGTGGGCCGCACGCCGTGCCCACGCCCCGCTCCCCCAGCGCTGCACCCGGGCGAGGGGCCGCCTGGCGGGAGTTCGTCCCACGTGCGGTGGAAGCCGCTGGCTTGGGGTCCTCTTGTGAGTTCTCACCCCATCGGTCAGGACGAGGAAAGTTCAAATACTAAAAGTAATACTATAAGTTCACCCTGACCTAAGCGTAGTGATGCATTATCTGACTTAGTTTTCTGATAGCCCTGGGAGAGAAGCCCTGTTATTTCTGGGCTGCCACGCACGGTGGTCCAAGTTGTGCACTGTGCAACTCTGGGGAGCATGGTTCACATTCATGTTGCGGCACTTTTCTCATCCCCACAAAGCTGCTTTTAAGGCTGACGGCAGGGCTGACTGTTACCCCGTTTGAGGCAAGGAAACTTGAGATTTAAACACAGCATCAATTCGCCAAAGTCGCTGAATTACTAAGTAGCAGAGCTGGTAACAAAACCCCAGACGTGCCACGCTGAATGTATATGAAGATGCTGCAGTGACAGGAAGCTCTAAAGTTATTGTGCCCTGCCACCCCCTTTCCGGGGCAGAGGAAAACAGGAGCGCTCTGGGGATCCTAAGAAAACCTCCCACATAAATGCAGCCCCCAGGAGGTCGTCTCATCCTCATTGCGGGTTGTTGCCCTGTGTCTGCAACACTGGAACCCCTCTCCCATCCCAGATGGGGACGGGGTGGGGGGCGGAGTCCAGACAGAGGCGCTGCAGGCAGGGAGGGAATCTGCAGCCCCTCCTGGCTCCAGGGGTGCCTGGCCGTCCCTGAAGTCTGGGTTCGGGGAAGCTGGGAGCGCGATCTGTGCTGGAGTGGTTCTGGAGGACCTGCGCACAGATCGGGCTTGTTAAACAAACATCAGGACA
This sequence comes from Galemys pyrenaicus, assembly GCA_019455555.1. NCBI lineage: Eukaryota > Metazoa > Chordata > Mammalia > Eulipotyphla > Talpidae > Galemys > Galemys pyrenaicus. The sequence continues at coordinate 1,643,588 of JAGFMF010011785.1, read as the reverse complement.
GACACGAGATAAGCCGGAGCTTCAAAGCTGACAGCTTCTCCCAGATGGAGCTGTTTGGCATGCCGTTGGGGTGGTACCCAGGCCGGGGAATCCAGGATATGGGCGGGATACAGACAAAGGGCGTTCCAAAGAGCAGGCCAGGAGGCCCAGCTGACCGCTGAGCAGTAGCACAGATAACAACAGCTGTTTGTGTACTTGCTGTGTGCCCGCTGCACTCTGGCTCACTGGTGCTCACGGCCCTATGTGGAGGGCCCCAGCTGAGCCCCCTGTCTTATGCAATATTAATCGTAACCCCTGGGCCTCCTTGGTGGGGTTACATCTCAGTGCTGTCACCGCTACGGCCTAGGTTCGAGCCCCAGCCAGGGAGCTGACCCACAGGGCGCAGCAGACCTGTCCTGTCTCCCCGCTGCTCCCCTCAGCAGTGTGTTTCAGTCAGTCCCCCTGGTCTGCACCCCACTCTGTCTCTGGTGAATCTTCTCACCGCCCCCCAACACCTCTGGCCTACACCCCAGTTATTCTACACAAACAAACAAACAAACAAAACCAACCCCTTTTGCTCTCAAAATGTTCGGCCTGATCGGACAGTAAATTCTGCGGTCTCCTTACCTGTAACACTTTGCAAAGGTATTATGGCAGGCATTTTGCACAAAGGAAACCGGGTCCAGAAAGCCTAGGATTCGCCTAACGTCGCTTGGAGCAAACGCCAGGACACAGGGCAGCAGCCTGCACCAACGGTGTGAGCCATCCCGAGACGAGGCTTGAGTGTGAGCCACAAGGTGCAGGCCCTCCTCTGCCCAGAGCGAGCCAGAGGTGCCCGGCTGTCTAGTGCCAGGTGCGGACGGCTCTTAGCTACTGCTGGCTGAGTAAGCAGAGATGTGTCAGGTCAAAGCAAGGGAACCTTCTGCTGGCTCCTCGGGTTTCTCGATCATCCAAGTGCTGAGACCCCAAGAGCGTCTGGGCTGAGCCCTGGCTCCCGTGCCTCAGCAGCCCTGCAGAAGCTGTTGGCAGGGGCTTGCCCTGGTGACTCAGCACCAGCCTGGGGGCCAGGGAGAGCAACGCCTCTTCAGCTGCCATCCCCTCCCGCCAGCCCCTCCAGGTGAGGGTGCTGTGAATCATCCCCCCAAGATGGCGTGGGTGCCCAGGGAGTCTCGAGCCAGGGTTCAGATCCTGCCAGCTCAGCTCTCCTAGGTCCTTCGAGCGAGCCGTTCACCCCCCAGCCCCCTGGGGCTAAGCCCTCCTGCTCGGCTGGCCCTTGAGTGGTCAGCCCTGTCGTGGCTCGTGGGAGACAGCCAGGAGCCAGGGAAGCAGGTGGACTGGGAGCAGACAGGCCAGTGGGGCCGGCGTGCGGCTGGTGCCTGGGTGCTCGCGCTCCGTCGCTGCCAAGCTCCTGGGGAAGGCGGTTGTGGTCGCCATGTGAGCTTACAGGGCGAGCGGGATGTGGCGAGACAGTGGGGAGCTGGCTGCCGTGCCCGGGGGCAAGGTGCTGCTGTTGCTTTCATGGTGCGTTATGTGGGAGCTATTTTGAGGCCCCCCCAAAGCCCGTGCACTGAGCCCTCTGTGCCAGGAGCCTCAGCCAGCAGAGCAGAGGCAGCGCCTGGTGAAGTTGGGGGCCCCGGGGCCAGGGCGCCTCAGGGGAGAGAGTGGGGCCAGGGACCGGTGGACCGGCTGCCCCAGGGAGGCTCTCCTGGCTGGTGGCGGCCCCAGAGCCCCCTTGGCCCGCCGGCCTGGGCTCAGCCCTTGTACCCAGGATGAGACCTTGCTGTGCCCGCGCTGACTGTGAGGCGGGGCCGCGACTGGCCCCGTTGCCCAGACCAGGGATCTGAGGGGGCGAAGCCGACGTCTCCGGGGTGAAGCTGCGCGTGAGCCAGGTTGTGCCGCCCGGAGCCGGGTTCCCACCGCTCGGTCCTGCCTGGCCTCCTGCCCTTGACTGCCCTCTCCCTGCTGCCCTTGCCACACATAGCTCCAGCCTCTTGCCAACCTCACGTCCGCGTGTCGGCGTCCTGCTCGGACGCAGAGCCGGCGTGGCCATGCCTTCGTGCCCACACGTGCCGCTCCCCGCCCCATGGCCCGATGGAGGCTGGCCCGCTGGCCCTTCCCTGCGGCCCTCCCAGCCCTGCCCTGGAAACCACCCACCCGCGCGCCCACCCGCTGCGACGCTGCGACTGCCGAGCAGGGCCGGGCGGCCCCCGAAGACCCAGCACCCAGGAGGGCGCCCGGGCCGCTCAACGGAAACTCAGGGTTTCATTCCTCGAGTGATTTCCTGAGCAGATCCCGGTGCCGGGGACTGGACACCGGCAGGAGCCAGCCAGGGCCCCACCCTCAGGGCCTGCAGCAGGGGGTGACACAGGGCCGCAGGGTCAGTGGCCTGGGGGTGCCTCAGGGGACTCAGGGGTACCTGATCTGGTTGGGGGTGGGGGAGCACGCAGGGGTCACACCGTGGGAGGGGGGGCTAGACAGCATGGGGTGTTGCGTGGCGTGCACCCTGGGGCTGAAGGCCTTGCCTGGGTCTGAGACCTCATTCATTCACTCCTTCATTCATTCTTCCAGATACCGTCTCCACCTGCCTGTGTGGGGAGAGGGGTGCAGCAGTGACCACCTCTCCCTGGTGGAGGGTGGAGTGGGACCCCCTCAGGCTGGACTTTGGGCGGTCCTAGGGCCGGTGTGTCCTCAGGCATGCCTCAGAGATGAGAACTGAGGTCCCGCTGGGCTCTGCTGAGCTGGTCCTGTGCCCACCTTTCTGTAGGACGAGGCCCCTTGGCCACAGGGGTTGGGGGTGGGGGCTCTGGAACTGCTGGTCGACCAGAGACTAAAGCTGACGTGATGGCTCGCTTGGAAGGGCCTGCCCCCACAGCAGCACGTCAGCATCGCTGCCATTGGCACGTGCCTCGTAACTGACAGCTGCAAGGCGGGACTGTCTCAGGCTTACGTTTGACGGGAGGGAACAGTTTTGTCAAAGGTGCGACCTCAGACTGGGGTTCTGAGGCAGCCCGTCTGTCCCCACACACGCCAAGCTGCCAGTGACCTAACGACTCTTCCATTTCGGGTGTCTTGTGCCAGTCACGGGAAGGAAACCCTGTCTGATATATCGATCCAGGCTTGAAATTTCCGCCGTGCGAGTGGCCAGGGTGCCCGTGGGCTGGGCCACCGTGAGCCCAGGCCCGGGTCGGAACTGTGCCGTGGCCCACTCGTGGGGAGACCTGGAGAGGGAAGCTGCGCCCTCCAAGCCTCAGTTTGCTCCTCTTAAAGCTGCAGCACCTCGTAGCGCTGCACCCCTCCCCGCGCCCTTGTGCGTGGGGGCCCAGGGCCCGGCCGCTGCCAGTCGTGGGCGCTGGAGCCAGAGCCCCTGCCCAGCCAAGGGCTGTCGGGGCGGCCAGCTCGGAGCCAAGGGCCGCGCTGCAGAGGCTGGATGTGCCTGCCCGGCCGGACTGCCGTCCGTCACGTCTGTCCTGACGTCACTTGGCACCCGTGCCGCCGGCCCTGGAGCTGCTGGGCTGGCAGTGTGGGCCGCGAGGGCCTGGGGGTGTCCCAGGAGCACGGGGAAGGCCTGCGGTGCCCTTGGGCACATGGGTCAGTGCCTGCCCCGGGCTCTGCCCTCTGAGCTGGCCCAGACTCAGTGGGGGCCTTCCGAAGTCGGGGAGCTGCCTTGGGGTCCAGCCGCCCCCTCAGTGAGCGCCTGCTGGGCTGGGGTGGCCGCGGCACTGTTCTGTCGGAGGGGGCTTCTCGGGCAGCAGGGGATGCCTGGGCCGGGCCGCGCCTGGCTGGGAGGGGGGAGAGGGCGGCTTTCTGCCGGGCAGCGTCGGAACAGGCGAGGCGCCAGGCTGGGGAGGGGCCCAGGGCCAGGGTCAGGGCAAGAGGGGGCCGTGCAGCGAGGGGAGAAAGACGTGGACTTCAGAACCAGCCCGACCAGGGCTCAGGCCCCACACGGGCTCGCCGCTGTGGCCGCATCACGGGGCTCGGGGGGCTGGGGAAGGGCCCGTGGCTCTTACTCTGTCACCAGGCCTGGCCTGGCTCAGGCCTCTGCTCCCCGGATGTCTGTGCTGGGGGGCGGGTCGGCGCCCCCAAACCCGCCGTTCTGGTGGGGACCAGCCAGCGGAGAGGGGGCCCTCGGGCACGGGGCTTACCGTGAAGCTGGCGCCAGCCCACTGAGGTCCCTGTGCACTCTGCCCAGTGTGGGGCACGCTGAGGCCGCCCTGGCATCGAGCCCCACAGCATCGGCTGCGCTGGGCGCTTCCCAGCCGCCTGCTCAGGCACATCAGGAGGGGCTTGGGCGCTGCTCTCACGATGCTCGCGGCTGAGGTTTCCCAGGCTCCCCCGGGCGTGGCCCCTCCAAAAGCCACGGAGTGCGGGGCGGGGGGCGGGCTCCACGTGGCCAGGTGGCGGTGGACACCAGGGCCATGGAGAGCCTCGTGCAGGCCGGCACCTGCTCAGAGCGGGAGCGTGGGGTCCCTGCACGCGCCCCGCCTTACAGGTCGGAAACGGAGGCTCCGAGCGGCTGAGTCCCCTGCGGACACTCGGCCCGGCCCGGCAGTGGCAGAACCGGACCCGAGCGGCTCGCGAGCGCGCCCTTCCCCGGCCTCCGCTGGGAAGGCACGTGTGGGGGCGCTGGGCCAGCCTCGGAAGTGGCCGCTCAGCTTTCCCCGCGCGGGTGAAAGGGGATCCTTCCTTCGGCAACCGAACTGGCCTCTGGGAGCTCTCCTAATCCCACAGCCGGGCGGGAGCCGACCCGTGACACACATATCACAGGAGGAGCAGGGCGGGAGCGGCGAGGAATTTCTGTTTGGAAATGTTATCTAACCCTGAGTGCTTTCAAGGGACTGGGGCCGGAGCTGTGCTGTGCCCCGCCGAGAGCCGAGCCCTCCTGTTTCCAGCCTGCTCCGGCCTGCCGGGGACCTGGGCACCGGCCAGAGCCAGGAGCCGCCCGGCATCCCCGGGCCGGCAGGGTGGGCAGCACCGCACCCGAGTCCCAGCGGCGGGAACCACGGGCACCAGACCCTCCTCGCCGCTCTGCCCACCCGAGGGTGCTCCTAGAGGCCCCTCCGAGCACGGGCTCGGCTCCGGCAGGACCACGTCTGCTTTTGCTTTTGCCTCTGACGCTCTCCCTCCGGGGCGCACAGCAGCTCAAGCCAGTCCCTGGGCTTCCCCCGCAGCGGCGTCCTCTGCCCCCCTCAAGCTCACACCTCCACACTGACACTCGCCCCCACAGCCCAGCTGCCCACCGGCCTCTGCCTTCACCCCAAGGCTCTTTGTGTGAGCGGAGTCTGGGGCCGCCCGCAGAAGCCCTCGCGCCCCCGGCCCTGATCTCGTGCGGCAGAACACCGCCTCTGCCCGAGCGTGTCCCCAGGTCCTGCTCGGGGGTGCCTGGTCTGGCTCCACTGACAGCGGCTGTGCCCACCCCCAGCCGCAGGGGTCGGGGCTTCTGAGCCCTGGGACACGGAGCCAGCTGTGCCCCCTGCCCCCTGCCCCTCGGTGCCACAGAGCTGGCCCCTTACCTCGTCCCTCCTGCGGGGCTCCCGGGCAGCTCCTCACATGCCTCGCCTCGGCCGTCAGGGCAGCCTGCCCATGGCCTCCAGGAGGGGCCCCTGCGTTGCAGACCGGACCGGCCGCCAAGCCACCGAGCCTCGCTGGCCTCTGCCGCGGGCCCTGTCTCCGCAGCGGGACTCCGGCTGGGACGGGGCGGAGGCTGGCCAGGGTCCGGCCGGGCTGCTCGCGACCTGCCTTCTCTGGCGGGGGGCCGGCGGCTACCTCAGGGCCATGCTCTCGGGTCTGGGACTCAGGGCTCAGGGTCCATCCTCAGGCCGTCCGCTGCAGCCTCATTTGAACTCCCGACTCCTTTGTGGAGCTTTACATGCCGCCGCTGGAGGAAACTGTGAGCACAGCCTGACCCTGGTTGGCTGCAGGCGCTTTTCTCCACCCACCAGTGCAAGAGGATCCCCCAGGCCCCAGAAAGGCTCCGGGCCTCCCCTCAGCCCCAGACAGAGGCGGGCCGCCCGGTGATGTCACACTAACTCCGGCCCCAGCTGGCCTGGCCCCTCCCGCCCCAGCCCGCTTTGGCGGCCTCGGGAGCCCCCTCCTTCCTTGGCACCGGCAGCCCAGCCAGCCCTGCCCCCGGCCCGGCGCGCCCGCAGCCCTGGCACGGGGCTCTGCCGAGGCACAGGGCTGCCCCTGACTCCAGCTGTGCAGCAGCGGCACGTGGGCAGCTGGGAGCCGGGCGGCCCCAGGGGCTCCCCCGCCCGGCACTGGCCCCAGAGCCCGGCTGGACAGGTGGGGCTGCGGAGCAGATGGCCGCCCCTCTGGCTGCCCTGGGGGCGGGGGCTCGCTTTCACCTCTGAACTCCAGGAAGGGGACGAGCAGGAGGCGCTGCTCAGGGCTGGGGTGGCACTGGAGAGCTGGTCGCTGCCCTCCTGCCTGGCCTTGGAAGCCCGAGGGACACGGCGGAATTGGCAGGTGTGAGCTGGAGAGAGGGCGGCCGGGCGGAGAGAACAGCGCGTGAAGGCTGTGTGTCAGATTGCTTTCAGAGCGGTCCCGTGATGTCCCGTGAACAGCGAGGCCTTAGCATCCCTCCCGTCGAGAGGAAGGGGCTCTGTGCCCTCCGGAGCCTGGCCGCTGGTGTGCTCTGGCCAGGGAGCGGTGGAGCCCACGGCCCCTGACTTCGGCCGGGCGGGCGTCTCCGGGACGCTCTCGGAGCCCCGAGTCAGGCTCCAGCCGCCCGAGTGTCGCAGAGGCCGCGGGCGGGGCACAGATCCAGCCGGACCCCCACGCCGTGTGAGGAAAGACCCCTCTAGATGAGCTCCCCGCGGCCCTTGAGCCACCCCCCGGGGAGCCCCAGACGTTGGGGCGCAGAGGTGCACCCATTCTTGTGTTGCCTTCTGACCCGCGAGGAGAACGTGGTCCTTTCGGGCGCTCACTGTCCCCGGCAGGAGGACCCTGGACCTGGCAGCTGAAGGCCGCTCTCTCGGGGTGCCCAGAAGTGTGGCTGGCGGGGCGGGGCGGGGCGGGGCGGGGCGGGGCGGGGCGGGGCGGCCGTGAGGTGGGATTTGCCTCAAGGACAGCCGAGAGCCGCTGAGAAGTTCAGAGCAAACTGTTCCCGTGCGTTTTCTTCTAAAAGGCCAGATGGGCTGTTGAGCGAAGGCAAGGCGGGTTGATGGGCGCAGACTGAGCACTGGAGCCAGCCGGGGCACGGCTGCATCCGGGGAGGGGCCGAGGCGCCCTGGGGCGGGGCTGCCCCAGGCCTCCCTCCCTCCCTCCGCAGAGGCACACCCAAGCCCCTAATCACTAAGATCGAGCTGGCTTCAGCACTCCTAGGGCTGCCTCAAGCAGGAGAGGAGCCCCGGGGGCCTGGCGGAGCTGCGCCTCCAGATGCCTGGGCCATGGGTCTGCTGCTGGGGGGCTTGAGCCATGGCCTCGGGCTCTGCTGGGACAGGAACTTTGTTGCTGGGCAGCGGGAGAGGGGCCCAGCAGCCCTCACCCTTGCAGCAGGTTGGCAGGGCTCTGCTGCTTGGGCAGAGGCCCTTGCGCCTCTGTGTGCGTGCAAAGCGCACAGGCCAGGGGGGCTGGTCGTGTGACCACGGCATGGGGCGTAAAGGCAGAGAGGGTGGGGCAGGACGGGGCGCAGGGAAGGGGACGCCGTGACCATATGTGGGGACACATTTGCGTCAGCAGAGTCTGCCTGGTGTCGTCACAGGCGGGTTACCCGAGAGCACCAGGAGAGGTCACGCAGTCAGGCCAGCAGCGCCAGGTGGCCAGGAACACCCCGCGGTGGTTTGCAGCTGCAGATGGGCCACACTTGCTGTGAGCAGCCAGCTCGCAGGAACCCACAGGGCTCTAGTCCCAGCAGCCCTGGGCCCCACTTTGCTAGTCTGCACAGCAGAGATGATACAGGTTAGCTCATACGGCCCTCGTGAAAGTTAAGTAAGATGCAGGTAGGAGCGTGACACCGCCGGCGGCCGGTGCGTGGTGTGTGCCGCCGAGCTGGGCCGCCGGGTGGGTGCGCTTGGGCTGCCCAGGACGGCACGTGCGGGTGCACGGGTCTCTGTGCAGCCAGCGCGTGGCGGGAACGGGCGTGTGACTGACTGCAGGGCCTAGGACAGCTGGGCCTGTCCGACAGCCCGGTGTGGCCCCCAATTCTTTCACGAACCTGGGGCCACCTCTCTCAAGCTTTGTTTCCTGCTTGAATGAAAGCCCACTCCCGAGGGCTGGTGGGAGGACGGGGCGGGGTCCCGGGGCGGAGGCGCCGGCTGCTTTGCTGCCACTGCTGGGAACGGGGTGCTGCCGCCCCTGCTGGGAACGGGGTGCTGCCGCCGCTGCCGGGAACGGGGTGCTGCTGCCGCTGCCGGGAACGGGGTGCTGTCGCCGCTGCCAAGGAACAGGGTGCTGCTGCCGCTGCTCCTCCCGCTGTCCCAGCCCCGTCTTGTTAAGTGCCGGGCTCAGGGTTCCCGACCTCCCCCAGAGCGCAGCTCACGCACTTCTCCCGCCAGTTGGACCAAAGTGTCATGGGACCGAAGAAGGAATCTTGATTTTTTCTTTATTGTTTTCATCAGGGTGAAAAGGTGTGATGTTTACCTGGTGGCTGAATGCAGGGAACCTACATGTGTGTCCACGATTTGCGTTGGTGATTTCATGCGTTTGTCTTATCGTGGCCCTACAACTACAGTGTGTGTGTGTGGGGGGGAAGGCCAGGTGTGCAGATGGAGGGTGAGTGTGTGTGTGTGTGTGTGTGTGTGTGTGGAAGGCCAGGTGTGCAGATGGAGGGTGAGTGTGTGTGTGTGTGTGTGTGTGGGGAAGGCCAGGTGTGCAGATGGAGGGTGAGTGTGTGTGTGTGTGTGTGGGAAGGCCAGGTGTGCAGATGGAGGGTGAGTGTGTGTGCCTGTGTGTGTGTGTAATGTGGGCTACAGTGGGGGGGATTACATATCTTGTGACTTCAGCATTTCACGAGCATCATAAACCTCACGTCCCAAATTGGCTCCCTCCTTTCAGTCCCTTCTAAAATGCCGTTCCTTGTCTTCTGGCCTACTTCGTGTTTGATGAAAAGTCAACTCTTTCTTATTGCCCTTAGCGCATAGTGAATCTTTTTCCTTCTGACTTTTAAGTTACTTCTCTTTATCTTTGATTTTTAACCCGTGATGTGACTCTGGTGCTTGTCTTTGTACTTACTCTGCTGGAGAGTCCTGAGTGTCTTGGATCTGTGCAATTATATTCTTCACTAGCTTTAGGGATGTGGGTGTGATTTTGGGTCATTTTTACTTCACTTGTTTTTTCTGACCAGTTAGTTCTCTCCCCTGCCCTTCTGGAACTCTTTTTACATACTTGGTGTTGCCATGCAAGTCACTGGATTCCATGTACTTATTTTATGTCTTTCTGCTCTCTGTGCTTCAGTTTGGGTCATTTTTTATGAGCTATCTTCAAGTTCGCTGGTCTTTCCTCCATAGTGTCTAACTGCAATTTTAGCCAAAGTATGCTTTAGGATACTAAATTTTTTGATTCTAGAATCTCCATTCCGTTTATGTTTATAAGGTTCTATTTTCCTTCTGGATGACCTAGTCGCTCCTTCATTCTGTCATTCGCTTCCTGAAAACCCTGTGCATATCTGTAATAGTCATTTTAAAGTCCTCGGTTGCTAATTCCACCACCTGTAACTCCAGCGGGTCTGTTTTATTGACTGTTATTTCTCTTGATCATTGGGTCACGTTATATGACTTCTTCACGTGTCTGTCATCTGTTAGTGGGTATTGTGGCTGTTACATTAAAGAGATTATTTTATTGCCGAAAAGAATGTTGTGTTTTGTTCCGACATGCGGTTAAACTACCGTCATCGTCCCTTGATCTTGTGGGGTTTGGTTTTTAGGTTTTGCTGGCTCATTTTGGTTGTGGTCATTTTGGTTTGCCCGCAGTCCCGGGGCATAACCTTTCATTCAATCCCGGGCTTACTTGTGAGGATTGGTCTTTATGGAATTAAATGGGAAGTCAGAAGCATTTGCTAAGCCCCTATTCACTTGACAGGATTTAAACTCCAGCTTCTCTCTGCAGGCCGCTGCTGGGGCTCCTTGGAGCCTGTAATCACACACAGTCAGGGGTAACTGCGGGCCCACGGGGCATGTGTACAGTGACTGTGGCGTGCTGCTACCGTGGCGCCCTCCTCCTTGGCATCTCCTCCTTCACCCCTGCCCCCGGTGCCCAGCCTCCGCCCCTCCTCCCATGACACTGTGGCTTTGCTTTCGTCTGTCCTCCCGTCTTCCACCATGGCCTGGGGAGCGCCTGGGTCTACTTCCTGGCTTTCAAGGCTTCTTCCCGTCCTGCCGCTTGCTTTGGACTGTTCTCAAGCGCCTCCACACGGTTGTGGCTTACGTTATTTCCCAGAGTATGTCACTGTTACTGGCCAGAGGGCAATATCAAGACAACCTACGCCACCATCGTAGGGGCTGGCACTGCCCACGTGCCTGTTTCACGCATCCTCCCACCCAGGTCCCCTTCCAGGTGCTGCTGATAATGCCCGCCGTGGACCGAGCCAGCTGGCTGGCGGTTCTTCCTTGCTGTGTCCCCTCCTTGCTCCTGCTCATCGTTTGCTAGGAAATAGCCCCTGAGAATGCATGGGCTGGTTTGACCCGGTGCGCCTGCCTCGCCCTGGAGGATGAAGGAGGTGTGTCTCCGTGAGCACTGTTGGACGACTAAGGCACTAGCTTGGCGCCGGCTGCCTGTACGTGCTGGGCATCTTATGGGTGTCTTTTTACCTCCTCTCAAAACCCTGCAAGCAAAGGAAGTGGTAGTATTCTGCTCTACTAACAGGAAGAGCAGGGCTTGGCCAAGTGACGTCCCTTGCATGAGGCCACACAACTCAGAAGTTGTGGGACTGGGGCTGGGATCGACATCAAAGCCAGGAAGAATGCAGGTCCTGAAAACAAATTTCATTCTTTGACGCTGACATCTTGGTGTTGTTTTAAGATCCCTGAAATCAGGAAGCCTCTTGAAGTCAGTTCTGCGTTCGCACTCTCCCTATTTTTGCTAGAACATGCTGTCTTTAACAGCTGGCGACTTTGCAGATGCAAGGCAGTGTGGCAGGTTTATTGCTCAAGGCTCCAGAGCTTGACCTATGCTTGAAGGACAAAGGGCAAGCAAGGCCCCTCCCCTCCTGGTCAGCTGCTCTTGGAGAGGCTCAGAGGAGTGTCCAAGCACCAGGAAGTAGGTGGAACTGCCCCAAGCCTCTGTCCATCCTGATTTAGCGGAACAGCTGCCTGGGAGCGGAGAGGAAGCTGGCGGTTCCCGTCTGGAGGTGTTTGGGTCGGGTCTTGTGACTCGCTGCCCTGGCCCAGCCGGGAGGCCACATGTTCCCGGCTCTGGTGAGAAGCGAGGAGACTGGCTTTCATGGGGAGCTTCTCAGGCAGCGCGGCCCTCTCCTGTACTGTCCAGGGCCACGGAGGATGGCCAGGCACCGTGGAAACCCCGCTGAGGACATTGTCTGTGAAATTCCTGCCGAATGAGTGCGTCCAAGTGTGAGGGGAGGCCCAGAGTCTGTCGCTGGCTAGTTCGCCCCTTTCCGTTCCCAGCTTCTCGGCCCACCCGTGCCCAGGGGACAGTCAAGCAGCCCTCGCCAGCGTGGACCCGCGGGACCCAGCCTCCCTCGTTCTCCGGGGCGAGGGTGACCGAGCCTGGGCCCCAGGTCAGTCACCCAAGGCCAGCCTGCAGAGCCTTTCAGCTCGCTGGGTCTCACTTGGTCTTCGTGATGGTGTTTTGGGGGTGCTCGTTGCTCCCTCAAACAGCAGTGGAGGCCGGGCCCAGCCCTCGCGGGAAGCCTGAGAAGCAAAGGGAGGGGAGACGCACTTTCAGTTTGCCGGCGTGCTCTGTCCCTTCACAGCAAAACCACATAGAAGTTTCCAGAACGATTTAAAATCATCCCAACCAACCCCATGTCATTTTAAAACAATTCTTGCTTCCGGAACATGGTCTGTGCCAGACAGGACTTCGGTCCCAAACAGGAGATGACGGTGTGGGGGCAGCTGTGGTCGGTGGGGCGAGGACCCGGCTTCCTGCACGGAGACCCGTCCAAGTTCTTGTCCAGAGGAGCAGCCGTTGCCCGCTTTGGTCATTTTCCTGCTCAGAGCTCCGCTGCGCTTGACTGGTGGCCGAGGGGTCAAGGGCAAGGCCCCTCCCGTCCTGGTCAGCAGGTGGACCAGGGCTCCTGGCAGAGACCGGTGGGGGGCACCCCGGGAAGGAGGCGAGGGTGGGGCCACCAGGCAGAGCTGGCCAGCAGGGCGGTGCCACTGTCGTGGCGAGGTCTGAGGTCCCCGGCCCGTTGGCTCCCTGAGGCCTGGCACAGGGAAGCACATGCAGATGTTGTCCGGGGGCTCCACGGGAGTGCTGGCCTGCAAGACCTCGTCCACTGCCCCCGCGTACAGCCACACAGGGCCACCCTGGGCCAGGCTCATTCTTAGGCCAGGACCCACAGGGTGTCAGGCCCCGGGCCGATGTGAGGGCCTCCTCGTGCCTGACAGGAGGGGGAGGCAGAGGCGTCCACCGGCCGCCAGGCTCCCTCTGTGGTTCCCGAGGGCCATCTGGCTTGGCTGGGCAAGTGGGAAGGCCGCTTTCTGGGGGGCGCCCCCAGGTGGCCGGGCGAGGCAGCTGTGATGGAACTCCCAGCAGACGTGGTGGCTTTGGCCCGGCTGGGGCAGCGTGGGGCAGCCGGAGCACAGAGCCTGAGGGGTGTGCGAGGCCCTGGAGGGCAGCAGGCCAGCTCACGCAGGGCCCGGGGACAGCCAGGACAGGCCTTTCCCCAAGGGCCGCGGGAGCCACAGGGTGAGCAGAAGAAGGAGGTCACCTGGCCAGAGTGCCCCGTGGGGCATGGGCAGCAGGCCCTCGGAGAGCCGGCACGGCTGACCCAGAGCTGCGTGCTGGGCAGGGCCTGGGGTGGGCAGTGCTGAGACGGGAGCGAGGAGCTCTGCTTCCGACTAAATCAGACACTGGGGCATCGAGGGGGCGGGCAGGTCTGGGGGCGCAGCGGGAAGGGGAGCAGAGGCAGAGCAGAGGCAGTGTAGGGCCCTGCAGGGAGAGGCCCAGCCGCCTAGGTTCTGCGTGTCCCAGCCCTGGGAGACAACACCGCAGCCAGACGTGATCCCCGAGATCACCCAGGTCCCGGGCCGAGGGCAGCGAGGCGTGTTTGTGGGCAAGGCCCCGGAAAACAAGGCAGCTGCCCGGCAGTGTGCGGCTGTGCTGGGGCCCTGGGGTCCCGGCGACTCCCTGCCCCACTGGCCAGCCCCAGGCGCCCTCTGTGGCCTTCTTTCCCCGGTTCCGCCGTCCTGCCGGGTGTGCCGGGCGGTCGGCCAGCAGGCGGCGCGGGCGCCCCATCAGCCCCTCTGCAGAGCCCCAAGTGCTCGGCAGGTCATCCCCCCACCCCAAGACTCAGAGCATCCGGCGGGGTGCGGTGTGGGGGCGAGGGCGGCGGTGACTCTGTTTCCTAGACGAGCAAAGCGAGGCTGTGCAGGCGTGATGGCTGTCGCGTCTGTTCTCCGAGCGTTTGCCGCGAGGCAGCATGGAAAAGACAGCGCATCACCTCGTGGAGAGATGTCTGTACGTGAGCTACTGTTCCCTCACCCCCAAAGCACGCACACGCACACGCACACACACGCTTCTGCAGCGTCGCCAGCTGGCTGTGCTTCCTCACATGCGGCTCTTGAGGGTTACCTGGTGGCGTCCCCCCGCGGGCTGCAAGGGCGGGCCAGGTCCCCAGTCCCGTCTGCAGGCCCCAGTGCCCAGGCAGTGCCCAGCAGGGCGCCCAGTGAGCGCTGCTGCGGGGTGGGCTTCTGAAGGGCCAGGCCACGGTGTGCGCTGGCGGCCTCCGGACCGGCCTCCGGACCTGGCCTGCCCTCCCCAGCCGAGTGGCTCTGGGCAGGCAGCAGCTCTGTGCCTTCGTCTCCCCTTTCTAAAAGTGGGGGCAATAGCAGTCACCCCTGTATTTACAGGGGTGTCATGAGAATCCAAAGACTTAAGGTAGCCGCGCCGGGCTCTCCCTTCCTCGTGTTCCCGTCGGGCTGGCGTGGAGTGCGGGCTCTGGAGCCGACGTCCGGGCTCAGATCCCGCTCACCACCCAGCGTCTAGGGCAGGTGGTGCCTCCTGTGCGTCAGGGCCCTCGCGTGAAGATGGCTGAGACGCCACCTCGCGGCGACCGGTCACCACGGGGCGTGCGCGTCAGGTGCTCGCCGCAGGCCGGACGCACTGGTGGCGCCTTTGCTTCCACATGTGCAGAGGGGCAGGGACGCGCCGCGAAGAGAGCAGCCTGGCCCCCCGGGGAGGACCTGGGAGCGGGGGCGTCCCTCTCCCTGCCCCACTCCACCCCAAGCCCAGCAAGGCCCTGCCCGAGACCCTCTGCAGCCCCAACCCCTCCCTGCCCCACGGGAGCAGGGAGGGGCAGCTCAGCCTTCAGCTGGTTCTGATTACCCGAGTCGCTCCAGAGAGGGCTGCGGAGACACCCCCTCTGCCCGCAGCCTTGGCCTGCAACGTCACCCCGCCCCCTTCCTGCTACCTGCCAGGCGAGGGCTGCGTGGGGCGGCGCGCTCAGCGGGGTGAGCCCGCCCCTGCCCGCCTTCCTCGTGCCTTTCTTCCTCTGCCAGGCTTGCCGTGGGGAGCCCCGGGCCTTGGCCCGCCTCCCGACACTGTCAGAGACGCTTCCAGCACCTCAAAATCCACCCTGGGTGGACCCTCCCTGTCCTCTTTAACGTGGAACGCAGACCGTCCTGGTTTCTATGTGTGCGGAGCGTTTGGTAAACAGAATGCTTGAGCCCTGACTTGCTGGAAGGGGCGAATCCCCGCTGACGCTCCAGGCTCTCAACTATTCTGGGCCTGGCCTCTCCCCCGCGGTGCTCATCTGGGCCCCCAGCACCCACCCACCGCGGTGGCGGGGGCCGGTGTCACGTTCCTTTCCCCGGAGCCTTGGCCCGGCTGGGTGCCCCCTCCCCCGCCTGCCCGATGCCCAGTGTCCACTTAGTGAATGCTCTTGTCCCCGCTCCCTGTGAATGCTGGGATTCAGCACGCTCGGAGGAGCTTCCCAAGAAAGAGCGCATTCACCCGCCATCCAGCCCCACGGCGCCGGAGACAGCGGCCGGCTCCTGCCCAGCCGGGCGGGGGGCAGCCCCCCTCCACACAGAGGGGGCTCTCCTCCCTGTCAAAAAAAAAAAAAGGCGGTTGCTGGACCAAATGCAGCTTAAATCTGTGTTCAGGGCACCTCGTTAACAAGCAGCAGATTAATCTTCCGCTGGAGTTGAGAGAACACCACCCATTCACCAAAATATGTGCCACGGCCAGTGTCTGCCCGGCACTGGGCTGGGAGCCCCGCGGCCTCGGCCGGCGCCGGGAGCCTCCCCAGCAGGACCCGGCCGCAGCGCCCGCTCGCCCTGACCCCGGGCTGGGGCCACGTGGGTCGCGCCGGCGACCCGCTGCTGTGGGACTCTCGGCCCCTCCGCGCCAGCTGCAGTGGGGTCTCCGTGGGTGCAGTGGTCTAGTCCCCGCTGTGTGGACGGGGAAACTGAGTCCCAGTGGGGCGAAGGCCCTGCCCGGCGTCACTCAGGACAAGGTCTGCCCCCAGGACTGCCCGACTTTGTTTCTCTCCGGTGTGAACTGTCCCGTGTGAACGTGCTGCTTGTGCTAAGTAAAAAGTAAATGCCCCCCAGCTGTTAACCAGCGTGTGGCTGACCAGCGCTCCCGTGGGCCGAGGAACCAGGTGCCGCGACCCAGGTGGGTGTGGGAGGCCCCGCCCCGCCCCACCCCGGCCCCAGCAGAGGGTGGTTGACACGCAGCTCCTGAGTTTGCATCCCGGCGAACAGAGCGGCTGCCGCCTTCTTGGTGCAGGGATTTCTGAACGGGGAAGTCGAGGGAATTACAGGACTTGAGGAACCCTCCCGTCCCAGGCCCTCATCTCACGCCGATGCTGCCACAGCTCGGGCTGCCGGGGTACGTGCAGGGGCTGGCAGTGTGGCGGGGGCCGGGGCTGCTCCAGGGGCCACCACACCGGCCATCGGCCGGCCAGCCCCAAGAAGGGGCCCGACGGCCCTGCAGCAGCGACAGAGCGCCCCCTGGGGGCCCGCGCAGACCACACCCGCCCTGGGCCCCTTGCCAGGGCCGCCTCCGTCAGCAGGACCCAGAGCAGACCTGGGCCCCCCGACTGGCGACCCCACAGAGTGGCCAGTGCTGCCTCTGGGGTCGGGAGAGGTGGGGAAGGAAGTTCAGAAAGACAAAGAAAGGGACTTGGTGCAAACAGAACCCCCCCACCCCCACACACACCATCTCCCAGGGCTCCGGGAGAGGCAGAACAGAGGAGCCAGCGCTGAGGCTGAGGCAGGTGCTCAGAGGCCCAGAGCAAGCCTTAACTGAGTGGCGGGACCGTGCGGAGCTGGGAAGGAGCTGCAAAGTGCAGACCGGGCCAGATTGCACTGAGGGCCGCTGCCGTGACTGGGAGGGGAGCTGACGCGGGAGGGCTGGGGAGTGGGTTCGGGGCGAAGCATCCGTTCCAGGCTGGTGCCCCAGGAGACTCAGATTGCCCAGGTGCTAGTCACCAGGTCGGACCGCTGGTCTGGCTGCCCGAACGGCCGCAGATGCCAGGAAGGCTCGGCTGCCCAGGGGCCTCTGCGCTCCGGGTCCCGACAGCCGACGATTCCCTGGCCTGGGTCCCACAGACCCCAGAGGGTCGCTGGCCCTCCCCACAGTCCGGGGACTCCTGTGGCTCGGCCCCCACCCCCGCGCTCTGTCCTCACGGGGCCTGGAAGATGATCCTCCCGAGATGTGTCCAGCCCTCGAGGCCAAGAGCGCCGAGTCTGGGCTTGCCCGGCCTGCAGGAAGGCTTGGCCGGAGGTGGGTCACGCCGTCCTGTGCTGGCTTGCGCGGGCCTGGCGAGGCGAGAGGCAGCAGCCCGCGGCGCCCTCCCTCCCAGCGGGGTGCTGGGAGGTTTCCAGCGGTGGCCCATGCCAGGAGGCATTTCCAGGCCAGCCGGGCTGCTGGGTCCCCTCTGACCGTGGAAGCCCAGCAAGAAGGCCCAGGGCCGGTGGCCTCTCCCAGACCTCATGCCCCCTGGCCACACAGCCTCTCCTTTTTGAGGGGGGGGACCCCTGAGGCCAGCCCGCCGTGTACCCGACTGCTGGGGTGGATGCTGCGCAGCCGTGGCCTCGGCAGTGCCGGGGAGGTGGGCGAGGGCCTGCAGGAAAAGCAGAGCCGTTCTCGGGAGGCGCCGGCTCCGGGGCCGCGGTGCCCACCCTGCGTGCGGGCGGCCTCCCGCTGGCTCTCGAGGAGGCCCTGCTGTGAGGCCGCACGCGCGCGCCCACGCCATCCTCACTTTCTGCTAGCTCGCCGCCGTCCTTCTCTGAGTCCTGGCTGGTCAGCTGCGAAGCCAGAGCTCTGACGGGCTGTCGCCCTCCGATGTGACGCCCGTGCCCACCCCAGCCGCCCTGGCCTCTCGGTGGGCTGCGTCCACGCTGCAGAGGCGGCGCGAGGGTCCTCGGCCACGGCCCGGGCAAGCTCTGACCGCCTCGCTGGGCGTCGCGACGGTGACTGGGGCTGCCGCCGCGTGGCGGTGGGTCTGGAGGAAGAAGCGGGGTGCATGGGTTCCCTCGTGGCTGCGGGCTCTTCTCCTCCCGGGAAGCCCCTTCCTCTTCCTGCTTCTCCTGCCGCCCTGGACGGCGGTGAGGGAGCGGAGCACCCAGGAAAGGACAGAACCCGGGCGCACAGCCCACCCGCCTCCTGGGGTTCAGGGAAGGGGGGCGGCGAGCCCCGGGGCTTCTGCCCACAGAGAGCCCCCAGGACTGCACCGCCGTGGCCCCGCCTGTAGACAGTGAGTGTGTGAGCAGCACACCCCGAGCCCCGAGAGCTCTTGTTTCACCAGGGCGGGGTCACAGGCAGCTGTTCTTACCGTGTTTCCCAAGATGGGTGTAAATTCCCCTTTTAAATAGAGAAGCGAGTTCTCTCCAACCTTAAGTAATAGCAGCGGGCAGACAGGAGACATTTAAGATAGCCGGAAGGGCAGCGGTCACGGTGGAGAGCGTGGTGGCCCTGGGGGCAGGGAGAGGATGCGATGGCTGGGCGCCGGCTGGCCCCTCGGCTTTCCCTGAGGAGCGGGTGCCCCAGGGCAGAACAGTGGGATGGAACAGGCACGGGATGGGGGCCACCGTGGCGGGGCCAAGACTGAGGGTGGGGATTCGGGGGAGTGGCCGTGCTGCAGCCTGGGGTGAGCGGCTCCCAGAGTGCTTGGCAGCCCGTGGGGGCGGGCTCTCCCTCCAGAGATGGAAGCAGAGAGGAGACCTGCCGACCTGCACCTGGCAGAGCAGAGGTGCCCGGGGTTGGGTGCTGGTGAGGGCCCGGCGGCCGGCCCTGCAGGGAGACTGGGAAACGGGACGTTCGGAGAGAACGCAAGCGTGAGACTGTCGTGCCACATCCGAGTTCCCACTACTCAACCGTCAAGCATTTTTTCTTAAAGATTTTATTTATTTATGTAGACAGGGCTGGGGTGCAGGCTGGAGGCAAGGGGGTGGAGGACTCACCAGAAACAGGGTGGGGGGCAGAACAGGCAGATCGATTGAAATACACTGCTGGCTTCAGGCTTTTTTAAGTTTTAGGGCTCCTTCGGCCTGCAGCAACCCAGACCTGCCTCTGCCCAGCCACTCACTCTCCTCACGGGGGCTGCTGGGGCTCCCCGCTCGGGCCAACCACCTTCGTCGGGGTTCAGGCCTTTTTAAGTTTTAGGGCTCCTTCGGCCTGCAGCAACCCAGACCTGCCTCTGCCCAGCCACCCCACTCTCCTCACAGGGGCTGCTGGGGCTCCCCGCTCGGGCCAACCACCTTCGTCTGGTGGCACCCAGATTTTGGGTCAAATGGCACAGAGAAGAGAGTTTGGAGACTGGTGATGCTACCAGCTCTTTTTTTTTTTTTTTTTTTTTTTGGCAAGTAAAGAATATATAAATTAACCTCGTTATTTCCTAGGAAAAGGAACATTTTAACACCAACAACGAATAAAGGATATTTTTTCCCAAGTAAGGACAATTGGCAGCCTTTGCTGAAATCATCTTTTAAACTTTTAGAACCGTAGTCTTTATTTAAAATGTTTTGAGAATAGAAAATTGCACCATAATGTTTTATCGCATGCCTTGGCCTTATATGTAAATGTATTTTTGGTATGAATTTGTCGTTTTGGAGCTTGTATTCAGCAGCCCACTCCAGCGCTTGGGATTTTTTCACAATTATTTGTGAAAACCCAGCCTCACATAGGTCTGCTGATAAAAATAGAAGCGCTGGTTCTCCACGTGGGGCCTGTTGGAGACAGAGGCTGCCTGCTTCTCCCCAGGTGCCGGGAAGGTGGTCGGGCAGGGCCAGGTTCAGCTCTCCTGCTGGAGGCTGCCACGCCCAGGGGTCAGCGCCGGACTGGCCACCTCCTGGTGGATGGAGGGTGCAGCTGGAAGGGCCTGGGGTCCCTTCGTCCTTGCTGAGCAGCCCATGTGCGGCAACGGGAAGCTCCGGTCTCGCCTCCAAAAGGAGGAACGGCGTGTCCGAGGGACCGTGCAGTCCCTCTGGCTAGCAGGGCCCCTCCCCCGCCAGCCGGGTGCAGGACGGGCCACGCCAAGGGTGGCTGCACAGCCAGGCGGAGCGGCCCGACTCATCGAGGCAAGGCCGCTGAGACCCTGGAGGTAAGTCCAGGGCTGAGAGCAGCAGCGGCCATCTGAAGGGCAGGCGCCAGGCACATTTCTTCCTGTCCAGTCCAGGGCGGCCCACAGTCCCTCCCGGGGGCGCTCACCGCCCCACCGTCCAAGCTGTAGATGCCAGCCCTGGAGGAGGCCAGGGGCTCGCAGCCACTCATGCGGCGTCCACCACACCAGCCAGCAAGTGACCGGGGGGAGGGCGTGGAGCTGGCGGCACTCGGAGGCGCCCTCTGCGGCGGTGGGCGCCGCGGCTCCGTCTGCACCCCGAGCAGAGACGTGTGTGTGCTGCTGCTTTGGTGAGGACTGACCTTGAACCCGACAGCCAACATCGGTGATTAGAGAAAAGGTGCTCGCTGCCAGCCGCCCAGTCCATGCCGTGCCGCTTGTCCAGCTGCTCGGCTGCTGCCCTGCTGCTGGCCGTGAGGACACGCCCAGGCTCTGTCGTTCTTGTTGTTGCATTTTGTTTTGTTGCTGCATTGTTCCCTGCAGTGGACACCTCTGGGCAGTGTCTCCCCTCTTTTCAACGGATTTCCTCAGAACAAAGCCCAGGAGGGGCTTGCTGAGTCGAAGGACGTGGCACTCGCTCCGAGCAGCCCCTCGTGCTTCCCAGGAAGCCTCCCCAGCGCCCGGCTGGGGGCGCCGCGTCACTGTGTCGTGGCTGGAAGGGGCGGCCTTACTTACCCACTCCCATTCTCGTGCTGCCCAGCGTCCCCCACACCCCGTGCGCGGCTGCCGTGCACCCCGCCCGGATGCCCAGCCCAAGAGAGCAGTGACGCTGGGCTGGACGTGCCCCAGTTTGCGTGGGGACTGGCTCAGCAGTTCTCAGGGGGGACAGTGGAAAGACGTTTGAACCATAAATAGTCTTGGTGACACCTCTTATTTGGTCAAGGTGGTGGTCCCTGCCATGAATGTGGCCTCTGTGCTGCCGAGAGTGTTTATGTCTCGTTTGAATTCTGGAAGACATCAGAAGAGCGTGGTAGCACACGCCGTGTAATTTAAGTCAGAGGCGTGGAGAGCCCGTAATTACCGAGGCCGAGGCGTCTCCGCAGGACTCCTGGTTGGAGGACGGCTGAGGGCCGAAGGCCTCTGCCCTCGCCTCACCCTCTCTGGCACCTCGAGAGAGAAGGCTGGACCTCACGGGGGTCGCAGGCCCCTTTCCCCACTGGCCCCCGCGGGACCTAGCGCCTGAGTCATGTCTGTGGGTGGCGCAGTCCTGCCCCCCACTCCCTTCATGCTGCCTCCTGCTCTCCCCGGTGGCCTCTGTCCCCATGGCCGTGGGGGCTGCAGGCTGACTCAGGCCGGGCCGGCCCCTCCAGCAGACTGCTGGCCCAGCAGCTGACACGCGCCCAGCTCAGCTCAGCCCCGCGCCCGCCCTGCAGCCACCTATGGGTGCCTCCAGTGGGGCACCCCGAGTCTGAGTTCCGGGGTAGGCACTCATGGTTTAGGTGTCACGGAGGAAAAGGACCTCTGATTTTGATAACTATTTCTCGTAAGGCAGTGAGCACGGGAGTCCGTGCCCTCACTGACGTCATTAAAACATGACCTTGCTCCCCCACAATCCCGCTCCCGGGGCACACAGCTCAGCTCACGAGAGCCAAGCGCTGGGGTCCCAACAGAAGCGTCTGCACGTGTGTGCCGCGGCGTCGCAGAGCCACGGTGAGCACGTCCCCGGCCGTGGCTGGAGAAGCCAGACCGCCACGCGCCTCCGGTGGGGGACGGCGACCAGCCTGTCACCCGTCACGGGCAGGGGTGCGCTCTGCTCCGTGGCTAGCACGGATGACCCTTGAAAGCGTCGAGCTCGGTGAAAGGGGCCAGGCGCAAAGGACACACGCTGTCGCCCGTTCTGTGCTGTCCAGAGCTGGTGCAGCCACAGACAGGAAGGAGACCAGTGGTCACTTGGGGTCGCCGAAGCAGGAAGGAAGGGATGCAGGTGCAAATGGGCGCGGGGTTCCTTTGGGGCTGGTGACACCATCCTGAAACAAGAGCATCGTGACGGCCGCACAGCGTCTTGGGTGTAGTAAGTGTCCTGGTGGTGATGCTTGTCACCAGCACAGTGAGGTCCTGCTGTCAGTGCTGAGGCGATGTGTAAATGCTGACGTTATGGGGCCTCCCTGGTGGTGCAGCGGGTTGAGTGCCGCACTGTGAAGCATCTGCAGCACAGCGGTGCAAGTTCGATCCCCGGCCAGGGAGGGGACCCACAGGGTGCAACAGACCTCTCCTGCCTCTCCTGCTGCTCCCCTCAGCAGTGTGTTTCAGTAGATCCACCTGTTCTGCTCCCCACTCTGTCTCTGGTGAATCCTCTCACCCCCCCACACCTCTGGCCTATACCCCAGCTCTTGTGTGCATGAGTAAATTCTAAAAACAATAATAATAATACTGTTGTTAAAGTAACAGTACAGTGAATAAAGCCAGCTAAGAAGTAGATGTTTGGTCTGGCAGTGACACCTGAAAAGGGAAGGAGGGAGGAGGGGAGGTGAGAGGAGGGGAGGAGGGAGAGAAGGAGGCCGTTGCCTTCCTGAAGTCCATTTACCGGCCAGGAATTCCTGGGCCCGACATCCTCTCCCGGAGCAATGGCTGTGGGGTCCCGGCTCAGCGGGAGGGCTGCAGGCCCTGGCAGTGCGAGGAGGGCGGCATGTTTGTTCGGGCAACCTCTGAGTGCATCTTTGCTCAGAGCAGTGGCCTCAGACCAGACTGGGTCCCTGGGCAGCCCTCTGGGGCTGCTGGTGCCGTGGCGGGCATGACGGTCCCCCCGGGGAGATTTGGGACCCGCGTCTGCCTCTCAGGTGTGCCGACATCCTGCCCCTCCGTTCCTCTCCCGGAAAACACACGCGTGGAACTTATGCAGCCGGAGGACGCGCTCTGCTTGGGCCACTTTCGCTCTTGTCCTACCGCTTGACTCGGTGGGCCTGGCCCCTCCCTGGGCGGTGCGCGCCAGAGAGCGGAGGCTGCGTTGGGCATGTTCCCAGCGGGGCCCTGGCATCTGGCATCTCCGTAAATGCTCGATGAACAGGAGGACGACGCCGGGAGACCGTGCGACACGACCCTGGCGCGGCTCGGTCAGTCGATACCGCCGGCGGCCATACGCCCATTAGTGCTGTCCAGGGCGGCTGTTTGGGGCGTCCCTGCAGTAGCTCAGTTCCCTGAAACAGTCCTGTAGGTCGCAGTTATGCTCATCCGGCAAAAATGGAAACCGAGACACGAATTGATTAAATTGGTCTCCCAGCCCCAGGGAACTGCTGACCGCAAGGCTCTCACGACCCACGTCCGTGCCAGCAGCCGCGCAGCCCCAGCCCCTTCGTGGACTGAGGTCTGGTTAGACGTGGTCGGGGGCACATCTTAGAGGTGAGCGGCGAGGTAGCACCCCCAGGTCGGGGTCAACGATGTGGGCCCAAAGATGCGTGCCCCTCAGGGCTGCCACACCCCGAGTGCACGGGACCCCTCCGCACGGCCGCCCTCAGGTGCTCCCTGCACACCCGCGGCGGAGCCAGCGCCCTGGAGGGCAGGACGCCCACCGGGCACGGTCAGGCTGCTGTGACTCTGGAGCCAGTGCGGGCCAGGAGGCCGGTGCACGCAGCAAGTAAGTGTCCGGCTGGAGAACGGCTGGTGGACAGACGTGTGGACACGCCTGCATGTGCCAGGCAGTGCTTCTCTTTGCTGGCCTCTGGCCTCTCTCACCTGTACCCAGAGTGGACGCAGGAGGTGGGAGCAAATGGGAACCAGAGGGCTGGGTTGCTCTCGGCGTCACGGGGCGGAGTGGGTGCTAGACGGGGCTACGTCATGTGCTCCATGTGCTACACCGAGGGGCTCCACTCAAACAGAGCCTCTCACAGCCCTGGCCGTGGTGGAGGCCAGAGAGGAGCAAGAGCGGGGACGGACTTGTCCTGAGGCGGTCACGTCCTGGGGCAGCCCCCCAGCCACAGCGAGGGCTGGCGGCGGGCAGGCCGGTGAGGAGCGGAAGGGGCTCCCGGGCCTGGCTTCCCTGCGGACAGGGCCTGCCAGGGACAGTTTTTCTACCATTGCCATCGGCTTGGCCTTCGTCAGCGCAGTGGGCTTGGGGCGCCGCCCGCTGCTCATTCTCTCCTCGCCTGTGCGCAGGGGCAGCACCCTGCTGCGGCGGGCAGAGGGGGCAGGTCCTGCGCTGAGGCCACGGAGAGAGCTGATGGCCGAGCAGGCGCTCCCAGCAGACTGCCTGGCTCCAGCCCCCCACCCCCCATGGCACGGGACGCCGGGCTCCAGCCTGGCCTCGGACGGCTTAATCCTGAGCAGCTGCTCCAGGGTGGCGGCCGCCTGCCTCCCGCACCGGCCGTCACCGCTGTCTTAATTGTCAGCACGGAGCCATCTCGGGGCTGTGTCCAAAGCGGTGCAGTCTCAGCCTCACCGCAGGCTCACGGTGTGGGTTTGCACAGCCCCCTGGCCCCCCAGCGTCTCTTGCCTCTCTGTGAAGTGAGGAGTCCCCGAGATTGTGCAGGTGCCGCGCTTGGCCCGGAGCCTGGCCCAGAGCAGGAGCCGGGCTCCGAGTCCTGCCCCGCGCTGGCCGGCCCGCGGGGCCTGCCGCCCCCACCCCCGGGCACACAGTGCTCTGAGGCACTCTCTGGGCTCGGGCGCTCGCTTGACGCTCGCTGCCCACCCCCGCTGTGCATGGGGCCTGGGTGACCAGGAGACTTGCTGAGAGCCAGGTCCAGGCTGTCAGGAAGCCTGAAGGATGAGGAGGCGTGGCCTTTGCTCAGAGCGGTGCCCGCTGCAGCCAGGAAATAAGATCTTGTGCCTTATCCCTCCCTCACCCTCGCCCGAGGTGGACTTTCCACTGGAGCTGAGGCCATTTTTTATCCTCCAAATAGACCCTCTCATGGCGTCCCTAGGTGACCCCAGCGGTCACCCCCACCACCCGCACTGTCGCCGGCGCTTGTCACTTTGGCGTCACTGTCCCTCCACGGCCGAGGGCAGCCTTCTGTGTGCGCAGCGCTCGGAGCGGGCAGGGAGCCCTGCCCGCCCCACGCTGGGCTGGACGGCGTGCCTCTCCCTGTGCCACTGCAGCCGGTTCCTGGGTGGCCTTGCCAGTGGGCCCCAAAGAAAGGCATTCATCCTCAGAGCCCGCCAGCATCATCCCGCCGGCCCAGCCAAAGCCGCGAGCTGCTTCCCGACCCCGCCGTCTGGGGCGGCCTCTGTAGGAGGGGTTTCCGGCTGTGCGAGCGGCTGCGGCGCCTGCGCCCGGTTAGCAGAGCGTCCAGAAGCTGACGTCTGCTGCCGCCGTCGTCTGCGATGGTGAAACAGCCCCATCAGTGCATGGAAAAAATGTGCACCGGCCACATTTTACAGCGTCCAAAGTCATATATAATCTCTTTGCGTCTTTATGCTTAAGTTTCATAATCACTAGGGAAATATTTTTCTTCTTTAAAAACCGAAGCCCTTGACCAGTCACCTAGCACCAGAATGAGTCAGGACGAGCGGTCCCCCCTGCCCGAGCAGCACCTCCTGCCGCAGGGGAGCGGCGGGGCGGGCGGTCTCCCCGCGCCAGCCACGGCTGTCCAGTGGGGCGTCATGGGGAAGTGGAGCAGAACAAAGGGGGCCGCCTCACTAGTGGCATTGGAGGTTATGTTTATGGCTGCTTTTGGGTTTGGCATGGATCAGCACAACAATTCTCGGCTGGTTTTTAAATGTGAGCATTGTTAAACGGCTATCGAGGAGGTGCTGGGGTTCTGGGGCCCGGTGGACGTCCGTCGGGCAGCTCTGCCCTGGTCCCACGCCCCCACGGGGTCGTTCTTCCTTGGCCCTTTCCCTTGGCTCTGGGGACACCCCTCTGGGTTGGCTCCCCATCCTGAGGATGTGTTTCCAAAGGACCCTTCACCCTCCTCCCTACCTCTGATGTTAAATTGTTTTTGTTCTTCTCTCCAGCGTCCAGTTTCCGTCCATCCTTTTGTTAGCTCGTGCTTCTCCTGCCCTTCTCTCCTGTCACACAAGCCCTGTCTCTTGCACTAAACTGAAAAGAGAAGGTGTCTTGAAATGCTCTTGCGGATCCTGCAGCAGACGGAGGCCATGTGCTCAGGGCGGCCGTGTGCTTGGGGCATCCATGTGCTCCAGGACATCTGTGTGCTCCAGAGCATCCGTGTGCTCAGGGCATCCATGTGTTCCAGGAAGCCGTATGCTCAGGGCAGCCGTGTGCTCAGGGCAGCCATGTGCTCCGGGCATCCATGTGTTCCAGGAAGCCGTGTGCTCAGGGCGGCCGTGTGCTCAGGGCATCCATGTGTTCCAGGAAGCCGTGTGCTCAGGGCAGCCGTGTGCTCGGGGCATCCATGTGCTCCAGCGCATCGTGTGCTCCAGGAAGCCGTGTGCTCAGGGCAGCCGTGTGCTCAGGGCGGCCGTGTGCTCTAGGAAGCCATGTGCTCAGGGCGGCCGTGTGCTCTAGGAAGCCGTGTGCTCAGGGCGGCCGTGTGCTCTAGGAAGCCGTGTGCTCAGGGCAGCTGTGTGCTCTAGGAAGCCGTGTGCTCAGGGCTGCCGTGTGCTCTAGGAAGCCGTGTGCTCAGGGCTGCCGTGTGCTCTAGGAAGCCATGTGCTCTAGGGCATCCGTATGCTCTGGGCACCCATGTGCTCAGGGCTGCCGTGTGCTTCAGGAAGCCATGTGCCCAGGGTGGCCGTGTGTTCTAGGAAGCCGTGTGCTCAGGGCAGCCATGTGCTCCAGGGCATCCGTGTGCTCCGGGAAGCCGTGTGCTCCGGGAAGTTGTGTGCTCCGGGGAGCCGTGTGTTCCAGGACTGAGCCTGTCTCCCAGATGTCCAGGCCTATCCTCCTATTCACAGTATTTCCTCCCGGCCCCTCTCCTCTCTGAGTCGACCCCCCCGCACCGTGCGATGGCCCCCACTCGTCTCTGGGTTCCTCAGTGGCGGAGCATGTGGGCTCTCCCCTGGACACCTTTGATTCTTCCCTGGGAACAACTATCTCCAGATGGAGGAGGGGAGGGGCAGAGCCCGCAGAGCTCTGCAGAACCCCAGGCCAGCGCCTGCTGGGCAGTGTTCCGGTCAGGGATCCGAGTTTTCTAGTTTCTGCACCCTCGTCTCTGCGTCTGGGAGGGACAAATGCTCTGGCCCAAGAAGCAGGTCTGCACCTGCCTTCAGCGCGTCATTCTCTTCCTCGACTCTGGTAACCCGGTCGCGGTCGGTCTGAGCGAGGCGGTTTTGCATCTTCTGTTCTAGCCACAGAAACTTGAGTGACAAGTCAGGGAGGCTTGATGAGGGTCTGTCTGGTCTCTCTGGAAGTTTTCCAGAAACAGTCACATACTTCCATCACCTCTTAGAGTTGTTCTTTCGTTTCGTTTTTGTTTTTTTCTGGCAAGTAGCTCTCCCAAATGCCATGTCACCCTGATGGCACCCGCCTGCCCCCTCCCGTGCCACCCCTGCCCTCAGCGTGTTGACGCTGAGCGAACAGACACCAGGGCTTGCGCACAAGTGTGCCACAGGTATGTCACAGGTGTGCCACAGGTATGTCACAGGTGTGCCACAGGTGTCGCAGGTGTGCCTCACATGGGCACTCAGCAATGAGAATCCACACAGAAGACAGCGCAGGGGCCTGCGGCGCCCTGCCGCGTGGCCGTGGGCAGCTACTGAAGATGCCCAAGTGCAGGACAGCGGTCAGGGCCAGAGAGAGTCGCACTCCCCGGGCTGTCAAAGACGCGGCAGCCTGCTTCCTCATGCGCGGCCGCTTCCCGGGTCTCCTCACATCTGAGGATGGTCCCCCGAGTACGTGTGTTTGAGGGTCAGATTTTAGCAGTTTCGTGCCCTTGAAGGCCCCCTCCGCCAGCCCGCGTTGCTGGCGGGGCCGACCGTTCGCCTGCGAGGTTCCCCGCGTCTGTCGCTACGGCGCCGCTGGGCATCGCCGGGCGCCCCTCGCCCTCTCCCACAGGGGCCTCGCCTTCCTCTCGCCCCTCTCCAACTGGTCAGCAGACACGCTTCCCCAGCACTCTGGCCTCGCTTGCCTACAGCCAGCCCCGAGGGGTGACCAGAGCGTGCCAGCGCCAGCGCGTGGCCCCAGCGCCTGCCGGGAGGGCGGCGAGCTGTGGGGGAGGGCGCCGAGAGAGCCGGCGCAGGAGCTGGGGCCGGGTCCACAGGAGGTGACTGGGAGGGAGCCCAGCGTCCTGCAGGGGCGAGGTGGGCGGGGGCCATGTTTCTTGAATCGTTTTCCAAGGAGTCGAGTCTAGTGAGCGAGGGGGGAGCAGCCCCGGGGAGCACTTGGGAGCCTCAGTGCTACCCACGGTGAGGCAGCTGCTGAGGCCGCCCGCTGAAGCTCCCCCCGTCCACACAGGACCCCAGACCAGCCTGGAACGGCTACTTCCGGCGCCCCCTGCTGGTGGGGCGGAGCGCTGCGCCTCTCCTGTGGGTTGCGCTCCCAGGTCCAGCTGCAAATCCAAAGCATGGAGTGGGAGCGGGACCGGCCAGGAGGCCTGGGGCCCTGTGCACACAGTGTGACCTAGGGGAGACCCCACTGAGGCAGGAGGGCCCTTGCTGGACGTGGGTGTGCTAGGACAATTCTGGGGACACTCACACGCTCTCATCTCTGCTGAGAAGGGCAGGGAGACCCCAAAACACCCGGGCCTGGAAACCACCAAGAAATTAGCAGTCAGACGCCTTCTTCCATTTCCGCACAACCAGAGGATTCTCTTTAAGACAGTGAACATCAGTTCAGATCTAGCTAGCCCTCTAAAAATCTGTTGCTTGTTTTCCAGAGAACCCAGGGAGGGTGATTGAGGTTTAGAATGTTGGGTTTCCTTACACAGTTTCCACTGAGTAATGAATAAATGTGACAGTGTCGCCTTGGCCCCCGCCGCTTTGTCATCCTTAAAGATGAGGCAAAGTGTGGTCGCGGGTCTGGGGAGTGGAGACACTTTGGTGACCCAGGCAGCAGTCGTGAGCTCACCCTCTGGCCGGGATCCTGGTGGCCAGGGAGCCGCTCCGTGCACAGTAGCGGGCCTCCGCGCCAGGCCTGGAGAGACGAGCCAGGAGTGTTTTCCTTGGCACGTGGGCGGCCGCGGTTCTACCCGACGTGCAGCAGGTCTCCGAGGCTTCCGCAGGGGAGATCAGCTCTGTTTCCTCTTGGTGACTCTAGCGCTTCTGGAAGCCCTTTCAGTACTCAGGGAGATGGGAGTGTCTCCGTTGGGGATCCCAGGATACAGGACTGCCCTTCACGGTGTGGCTGTGGGGTGGGGTGCCCTGCAGCCTCGGCCCCTCCTCTGCCTTTGGGCAGTGGGGCTTCAAAGGCCAGACCGAAGAGCCGTGTGTGTGCATGTGTGTGCGTGTGCATATGTGTGCACGAGTGTGCGTGTGTAAGTAAAAATGTGACACGTGGGCCAATCATCTGCCAAACATGTTCTGAGTCCATCATCTGTGCCAGGCTCAGTGCTGGGCCCTTGGGAATGCACAGATGGAGAAGACACAGCCCCCACCCTCTAGGAGCATATGATGGATGCAGCGGGGGCGGGGGGGAGTGGGTTCTGGAGCCCAAGAGCAGCCAGCTGCAGGCCCAAGGAAAGGGAGGCTGAGTGGGCACCGAGGAGACACAGCTCTGCCAGACCAGAGGCACGAAGCAGAGGCTCATCCAGCCCGGCCCGGGGAACTGCAGAAGGCGGCGTGGTGGAGCATCGTTGGAGAGGAGCAGGCAGAAGTGCCAGAGGTGAAAAGTCGTGGCTTTAACTTGGGGTGGTGTGCTGGTCTGATTGGGCTCAGCGAGATCGCAGGGCTGGAGGTGGGGACAGCAGAGACAGGGAGAAAGGTCAGGAGATAGTGAGCATCGATGGCCTGGCTTCCGGTCAGAGGTAGCTGGTGAACAGTTGTGGCCTTAAATCTAAACAAAAAGACCAGCTCTTCAATAGGAGCAAAGTATGCTCAGAAAATTATTTGTGTAAAACATTGCTGCCCTTCTGCCTGCCAGGAAAAAATCTGTTTCTTTAATATTTGAAAGAAAAGAATTTGCTCTTTAATATTTCTAAGAGTATTCCTAGCTAACGGTGGAAAAGTAAAGTTGTATAAAGCAGAACATTACCCTAAAATTCCTTTAATGTGTCAGGCAATATATTCTCTCTCTCTCGAACGCGTTAATGTGTGGATTTTTCCCTTTTTTTTTTTTTTTCACTTAAAAAATACATCTTGGATATCTTTACATGCCAGTTCTTGAAAATATACTTAACCTTTTCATAGCCTCATAATATTCCACTCCTTGTATTAAAAAATCCTATACTATCTAAACCATGTAACTTTACACAATTATAAGTTACAGAAAATAAATATCCCATGTTTGTATTTTCCAACTTAAAAGATTATTGCTGTAGAATAAATTTCTAGAAGTGGAATTTCTGAATCCTGGAAAAGACTATCCTAGATGATCTAATAATATAACTGATATGATAACTGATTACATCACCTGAAAATAATGGCAGTGTTGTGTGTCTTTAATAGTTACAACACATTTTTTAAAATTTATTTATTTATAGAAGTGCTGGGGTGTAGGCCAGAGGTGTGGGGGGGGGGTGAGAGGATTCACGAGACAGAGAGTGGGGAGCAGAATAGGCAGATCTACTGAAATACACCACTGAGGGGAGCAGCAGGGAAGCAGGAGAGGTCTGCTGCACCCTGTGGGCCACCACCCTGGCCAGGGATCGAACTCGCGCTGCAGTGGCTGCAGAAGCCCCACAGTGTGGCACCACCAGGGAGGCCCTACGACACATTTTTTTTAAAGATTGATTTATTGGGGCCTCCCTGGTGGCGCAGTGGGTTAAGCAACGCACTATGAAGCAAACTTCAGCCACTGCAGCATGAGTTCGATCCCTGCTGCCGGCCAGGGAGGGGACCCACATGGCATAGCAGACCTCTTCTGCTGTNCCCACTGCTCCCCTCAGCAGTGTACTTCAGTTGATCTGCCTGTCCTGCTCCCCGCTCTGTCTGTGGTGAATCCTCTCACCCCCCACACCTCTGGCCTGTACCCCAGTGCTTGTATGCATAAATAAATAAATCTTAAAAAAAAAAAAAGATTGATTTATTTACAGAAGAATTGGTGTATAGGCCTGTGGTGTGTGTATAGGGGGTTAAAAGGAGTGAGAGGATTCACCAGAGACAGAGTGGGGAGCAGAACAGGCAGATCCACTGAAATCCACTGCTGAGGGGAGCAGCAGGTGAGACAGGAGAGATCTCCTGTGTCATGTGTCATTAAAGTCAGCTCCCTGGCCGGGGATCGAACTCAGCCTTGGTGCACCCTCCTGGTGATGGCGCTGAGGCTTAACTCCTGTGTAACCAGGGAGGCCCCACAACACTTTTGTGCATCCAGAATAGTGTTAAATGACAGCAGAACGGTGGATATTCTTGGCTTGTCCCGATTCATTTGACTTCAGTATTAAGGACATTCTATGTTAGGAAACCAAATTAGAAGAAGCACAGAGGAAGTCTGTGCCCAGCCCCGTGCTTTCCCCAGAGGAGGGTCAGGTCATCAGTGACGTCTTAGTTCTTTCACGACCACACATCCTTCCACTCCTGTAGTAAACATCAGCTTTATCAGTCTTTAATATGTTGCACTTCACCCTGTGCTGATTTTCTCTGGAAACACTGGTGAGCTTTATTGCTAATGTTTTATTTGGAATAGATGAGTATCTCTTAATGAGACTGATCTCTTTTTTATGCCGTCTTTGTCAGATTTTGGTATGATGCTTATTATACCACAGTCATAAAAAGTGGTATCCCAAAAAGCTGACTTTTTCTACGGTCCGGAGCAGTTTAGATATCATTCAGCTTGCTTTTGGGGGTCTGTGGAAGTGTTCCAAAAGACCATTTGGATATTGTATTTTCAAGTTAAGGGTATCGTCCCCACTGTTATGAATTTTACTGGTGAATGGAGTTGCTTCTTGAGAGAATTTGGGGAAGACAGACTTTCTCTGTAAGTACCCGTATCATCTAGATTTTCAAATACATTGACATAAAAATTACACGCGCCCTCATCGCCCCTCTCCTCCGTCTCGGAGTCCAGCTCTCTCCCTAACGCTGCACTTCTGTGCTTTCATTCCTATTTTTCCTCTACCACGCTTACCAAAAGATGTCTTTTATTGACTTTTTCAAAACCAACTTCCAGTTTTACTTACTCTACAGGACTTAAAATTTTTCATTATTTCTGTTTTTGTATTTTTAATTGTTCTCTCCTCTCCTGCTGTTTGGTTCTCGTTCTAGTGCTAATGAGGAACACTAGGTTCATTTCTTTATTTTTCTTAATTGTTAATAGAAGCATTGGAGGATACAGATGGCTTTTTTTCTGAGTTATCTGGCTTTTTATCAAATACATGTCTATCACTTTTAATTTTGATTTTTTCTTTCATCTATGCATTCTTTGGAGTGGTTTCTTTCTTTCCAATATGGTTCATTTTTAAAGTTTGCTTGTATCCCTGGGGCAGGGGAGGCGGTGAAATTGCTCCAGACCTACCCAAACCACAGGGATTATGACTATGGGAGGTACGATTTCCCCCAAAGGAAAAACTCAGAACTGTTTCCAAAAGAATTGGGAGTGGCTGTTAGGCAGACAAAAGGGCCAATTTCTCCCCTACCGCCAGGACAGTTGTGGAAGGATTAAATGAGATAGTATTTACTTAGCAGAGTCCAGCACGAGCCGAGCCACATAGTACCCAGATGGCGTGCCCTCTTCACAGCCCCCATCGGAATACCAGCTCCCGCTACCTGCCTCGAGCCCTCCGGCTGTGAACACCCACCGCCCCGCGGTGCCAGTAGATGCCCAGGCTGTCCCGTAATTGAGGGGCTCCACACTGTGTCCTCATGTCACCGTGGGGAGCCAGGGATGCCTGCCCTGGACCCCAGGAGTCTGTACCGGCTACAGCTTGCCTGAGGGCCTGTGTGACTCATGGGCCTGCACAGCAAGAAATAAACAAGGCCGCGCGCCTGCCCAGAACGTGGTCTCTGACCACCCACACGTGACCGGAGCCCCCGTCTGCAGGCCCAGACGCCTCTGTCTCCAGGCCAGTAAACCCCCAGCGCGTCCCATGCAGGAATCTTCTTCGGTGACGATTCCTTCTCTCCCCTCCCCGACCTCCCCCCCCCGCCCCGCCTTCTTTTTTTTTTTTTTGCATGATTGGCATGAGTGAGTGAGCGCTGCTTGACGCAATCTTGTGCACAGGCAGGGCGACCGCCTCCTGCAGTAGGTTGGAGTGGCTCTGTGCTCTTTCAGAAAACCCTAATGAGCTGCTGTTCTGTTATTTCATTTGGGATTTATCAGGACAGTTTATGTGATCCAGCCACACAAGTACAGTGCCGGGCGCCAGCGCCCCTCTGGCTGAAGCCTGCAAGAGGCCTTCCGAGACCGTGTGGGAAACATGGAAAAAAGCCTTTCATCTCGGACTTTGAAAGAGAGAGAGGGAAAATGGAAAGCATCGAATGGAAATGTGGCATATTTTTATGCTGTGGGGTGTTCTTTCCCCTCAACACAGCAGACTTTTCCTTATTAAATAGATATCTGTGTGAGAAAAACCAAAACCAGACTCCAGGTGGAAGCGAACAGCGGTGACGGGAGAAACAAGAGAGCAGTGAGTTCGGGGCTTGTGGCGGGCCCAGGTGCCAGCCGCCGGCTTTGCTCTGCGAGCCCAGCGCCCACGGGCTCCGCGCCACGGCGCATGGGTGTCCCTCCGCTAAGAGAAGGGCCTGTTCAGGAGAGCACCTCCTTCGTCAGCCTGGAGTCCCCCCGCAGGGCCAGGCCATCTTGCGGACACCCCGGTGGGGGGTCTGGAGTCACTGTCAGGAAGGAGGTTTGGCCCCGAGCCCCTGGGGTTGGGGCGGCCCAGCATGCCAGGCACCCACAGACAGCGAGGCGAGGCCCGCCCAGCCGTGGCAGTTAGGCTGGCACTCCCGAGGTGGACACAGCAGCGCCATAGGCCACATGTCCAGCTCAGAGGAGGTCCAGCCTGCAGACAGCAGGCCACAGTGCAGACGCCAGCGGCCACCAGTGTCCTGGGGGGGAGGTCATTGCACCCCCACCTCTGGCTGCGTCCCTGCGTGTCCCTGCGTCAGCCCCTGGCTCCCAGCCCCCACACCCAGCATTGCCCTCTGCCCAGGTCTTTGGAACCCGATAGGCTGGAATTAAAATCCCGACGTCAGGCTGTGTGATCTTGAACAAGTCGCTTGTTTTCTCTGGGCTTCCACTTCCTGTGGACGGAGGGATGATAACGCCCTCGTTATGCCCGTCCCCGCGGGGAAACTCCGTGCATGCCGCAGGGCTGCCGTCGCTGTTGCAGCCTGCAGCTGCTACGCGCGGCTGTTTCCTCCTGTTCATCTGCACCTCCAGGCCTAGCCCCGTTCCTGCCGCTTCGCAGCCAGGGCCCGGGATGGGCCCAGCGACTGTGCGTCTTACCAGGCCCAAATCACAGAGCCCTCTGCTGCAGCAGCTGTATAAATAGGAAGGGATTCAGACGTCCCAGCTGCGCCGTCCCAATCCAGATGGACGCTCCCGGCGCTGGCTGCTGAGGTGGGTGGCCACCACGTGGTCGGCATCTGGGCGCCATCCACGGCTGTGGCAAGCCCAGCTGGGTGCCTCCCTCCCCTGGGCATCCCTGTGTGGCTGCGAGTGGGGCCTCGTCATGGAGCCAGGCTCAGGGCAGCTCAGCCTCTTGGGCACTGGGCACTGGGCCCTGGGCTGGGAGACTCCTCCAACCACTGTCATGCACCCTGGTCACACTTGAGGAAACTGAGGCACGGAGGTGCAAGGCTTGCCTGAGGCCACCCAGCTGGTAAGGGCAGAGCCAGGGCCCCGGGACTCCTGGCTCGGGTCCGTATGCCCCTCGTGGGCCACAGCTGTCCGTCTTGTGGCGGAGCTGGCAGGGCCCCCAGGCCTGGGTGGGCCGCCGGCCGTGGACCTGGGTCTACCTGCCACTTGGGAGCCAGGAGCACTGGGCAGAGAGGGAAGTATCTCAGGGGGCAGGGCCACGCTGCAGGGGATCCCTCGGGAGTGTTTACCTCGGGATCCCTCGGGAGTGTGGGAATCACATAAGAAGAGCACAGCATGGGCCCCCATCCCCCACCCCGGGTTTGGCAGTACCCTGTCTTGCCTCACCTCCCAGGACCCCGGTGGGGGTGGGGTGTAAAGGGACTGATGGGAATAGCCCGGACAGAGCCCCGGCCAGCCCAGCCCCTGCGCTTCCCAGCAGTGGCCTCCCACGAGGCAGTGCGCTCAGCTTCTGTTCCTTTCTCTGTAAAATAGCAAACCTCCCAACAGCAGCACCATGGCTGCCAATCAGTCATCCAGGCAAGGTGCTTATCTTGGGACCCAGTGCCATGTCAGTGCTCAGTTTTGTTAACATCATGGCTTGACTCTTGCTGCCTCTTTTGTCCGGCTATGGAATGAGGGTGAAATGCCCTGCCCAGGGTACTGTGCCGGTCGAACGAGACCTTTGCTCCCACTGTCCTTCTTCAGCTAATGTTTGCTAAGCTGCTCCCGCAGGCTGTGTCCCAGCCCCTGGGGACTGAGCTCTTGGAGCAAGGCTTCCTGCTGGGACGGGTTGTGAGTTGGCGGGGAATCTGGCATCAGACACAGGGATGACCCAAGGTGCTCTCCGGCCGCCGCAGTCCGGAGTGGCGAGTGCCCGCCGCACACAGGGTTAGTGCCGCGCCTAGCCGCTCAGGTGGGAGGTGGCCGTTCTCAGGATTTCAGTCCAGTTCAGGCGTTTAGAGATCTCCAGTTACGGGCTAGCAACAGCACTGCATGTGTGCAGCATTCACTGTAGATTTGCTGCTTTTGGAACAATTTTTGTTGTGGGAGTGCAAGGCTGTTTATTTGGAGGTTCTGACCAAGCGTGGCCGAGCTTCTCCCCAGGTTGTTGGGGCCAGGTGACCTGGGAAGAACCTCAGCATATCATGGCCCAGTCCCTGCTCTCACGTCCTGGGGCCTAGGCAGGTGTCGGCTTCAGCATATCTTTAGAGGGGATGATGAACACTCACTAGGAAGGAATGAGCTCCCCTGCCCCCAGCATGCAAGCAAAGGCTGCAAGTGGCCAGATAATCCTTTAAGAATAAAAATTTTAAAACCCCTGACTCCTGCAGAATTCCCACTATCAAATTCTCTCTGATTTGTGAGTGGGAGAAAATCTATCATTTACTTAAATTCTGATGGAGGAGTTTAACTCCATTCAAATGATATGAAAAATTCATTTAAAAATATGCGTATACCTTCAAAAGCTCTCAATTATCTGGACTGAAGGCTTTATTCTTACTGGGGCCAGAATATTCCTGTACAGGAATCCTACTATATTTTAAATTACTTAGTTATTGATGTTGTGTTTACAGATTTTTATTTGGGAATTTTTTTTTTTTGCTTAAATAAATGTTATAAATTTAAAAAAATGTGGAAATGGGGTGCTGGTCTCTTTGAAGGCAAACTTCCCCAGGCCTCTGCAGAGCCAGGGACCTAAGAGGGAACAGGGGGACCAGCCCCAGGCCTCCTGGGGTGCATAGGACAAGCCCTTCGTCTGAGGGCATCGAGGAACAGCGATTCCTGTGTGTTTCTGATGGTCAGAGCACAGGTGCTGGAGCCAGCCAGACCTGGGTTCAAATCCTGCACACCATCCCTGAGACCCCAGGGAAGTGTCCTAATCTCTCTGAGCCTCAGGGGGGCCAACAGGATGATGACATGGGTAAAGGGTAGGTTCCCATCTTGCAGTAGCTCCTCCAGAAGCATCAGTTCAGTCCTCTCCTTTCTGCTCTCCAGCATCTGACCTTGGCTCTAGCTCCAAGTCAGCATGTTCATGTCTGCACAGTTTGCATCTGGAACAAAGCTGCCTCATCCCTTATCCCATCACCTCATGCTAAGTGCTAAAGGATGCTTGTGGTAGTTGACAGTAATGGGATTTTCAGAATTGCCTTTGCTGAATCCTTGGGGAGGTAACTGAGTTACCTTTTAAGAGGGGAGAGGAAAAAAAACAGGGTAAAAAACAAGGTCAAGAAAGAATACATCTATGGATTTTGACTTACCAAACTTGGAACTTCTGTAAAAGGAAAATTACTTCTAATTATTAAAGTTTTGGAACCATGGTGCCTGCAGAGAGAAAGGAAGTGGAAATGGTTCCTATGAGAAGTGCTAGCATATGTTTCTGTGATTTAATGGTTTCCCGTAACAATGTGGAGCTATTTTAAAAGCAGACGAATGACTCATGGTAACCAGCATCAGCAGTCCACTGTTATAGCAGGAAGCATGTACCCTGGGGAGACAGGCGTGGGTTCGACACCATCATTTACCAGCCTTGACCTGGAGCGAGTTATACTCCTCTGTGAGTTTCCATTTTCTCCTCTATAAAATGGGCTGTTGTAAGGATAAACAACATAATGAATGTATGATTCAGTGGCATGCTCATCCATCCATGCAAAGCCCCTACAACTTTTACATTAGTACCCAGTTAACTACATTTCTAATAATTCTTAGTAGTTTAATAGTAAAGTTTAAGGCTATAATTTTTCCTCTAATTACCATTTTGACTAGGTCCCATAAATTTTGATAGGTAGTAAGTATACTGTCCTTGTCTTCAAAAAAGTGTTTTTGACCTGAGAGTTGCTTCTGAGCACATGTGTGCGTTCTCATGCATGTGCATGTGACATGCACTTGTCTTCCAAGTGGTTAGAATTTTTTCTATATTTATTGTTAAATCATAGATATGATATAGTAAGGTCAAAGAGTGTAGATTAATGTGTTATTAACGTCTTAGAACTTATAACCTTTTCTTTATAGTCTACTTTGTATAGAACCAATGTCTGTAGGTATTTCGTAGATATCTGAAAAAAATACATTTTCATACCCGTAAAACCAAGTTTTTTAATTTTGATATTCAAACCCCATGTTCATATTGCACACAGACGTGTATGTACATATACATACATTCTAGCAAAGATTTGCTAGAAGCTGCTATGGTTGTAGCTTTAATTCCTTTTTCATGTCTTGAGTTTTATGTTTTATATGCAGTGCTGCTTCATACATAGAAATTTGTAATCATTATATCTTCTCAGTGGACTGTGCTTATTTTTAATACCAACTGCTCCCCTGCGCCTTGTTCACTGCTGTGGCCGTGCATTCCGCTGCACACCACTGCTGATGCTCAAGCCCAGCAGGATCCTGGGGGCAGTGGCCGTGCTCACATAGCACTGCTAGAAGGACATGCCACGGCTCCACCGAGTCCTACGTGCAGTCCTGCAGCAGCCCAGCAGCCAGTCTCTTCTCCCATCCCTGGCCAGGTGCCTTGACCCAGCTGCCCCTGGGGTGATGCCATGAGGCCATGTTGGTGGTCCTCATAGGCTGTCACGGCAGTGTTTCCTCTCCCGTGTCATTTTCTTAGTAAGTTCCTCCAGGAGAGTTCTCTCTCTAATCTCTTTGTACCTCTTTGTACCTTTGGACTATTGCTTTTATGATTTCTTCTTTTGGCCCTTAGTTCATTTATGACTTTGGTGGGTATGTTTGCGTATGAGTATGTGGCAAATTGATACATAGCAGAATGAGTAAATAAAAAACTGAGTTCCATCTAAAAGGGTGTTTTCTTGGATAGGACTCCTCAGACTTATTAAAATTCATCAGTTGGTGAAAAATACAAGTATTCATCCTTTTCATGTCTGTTATTTTCCATTTGGGTTCCAGGTAAAAACTCTTGTTGCTGCAGAGTGTCTGAATTAGAAATGCTGAAAGTTTGCCAGAGCTCACCTGATTATCATTCTGATGTTTGATTAACATTGCGCAACCTGTGAAAAATGAGTAGTCAGGATTGGAATTGAAGTTAACGTAGTATCTCCATTCCCCAAGTCACCCTTTATACCAGAGCAGTGCTGTTGCCTGCTGTCCTGTCCTCATCAATGGTAAATGCCAACCACTATTAAGTGCCTTCTTTGATTTTAGGGATCTATCTTCTGGATTTAATCTACATCGATTCTGCGTACCCTGCCTCGGGCAGCATCATGGAAAATGAACAAAGATCCAATCAGATGAACAATATTCTCCGAATAATTGCTGATTTACAAGTTTCCTGCAGCTATGGTTAGTACCCTTGGTTGTTGGAGTTGTGAAATCTTACATCACTGAAATTTGGATTCAGCACCTGATCAATGAGAAGGTTCTAGCAGCCAGGTAGTCCCCACAAAGCTCTTCATTTTAATATCATGGGCATCAAACATGCACTAGATCCTTGACACAGCTTTGATCTACAGACTGTGCAAAACAGATGTCAGCACACCCATGTTATAGATGAGGAAACTGAGGCTAAAAAGAGCCACTTGTCTAAGCTCACACTTCCCCGTTTCAGAGACAAGAACACTGAGGCTCCAGAGAAACAAAGTGCCCTGCTCAGAATCTGAAGTTGGGGGGCCAGGGCTGCCATGTGCTCCCAGGGCCCCGTGCACCTCCCAAAGCCCGGGGCTTCCCACCCTCTCCTGCTTTTCTTGAAGCCTCCCACTACCTCCACCTCCCCCTCCACCGCCCCAGCTTTTTGTCCCCCTGGGGGAATGGCAGAGAGACCTGGCGGCCTCCAGCCCCTCAGGACGAGTGCGGTGCTCATGAGGGTCTGAGCAGAGCAGCCAGTGTCACTTCAGGAAAGAGGTGACCTGGCACCGCCACCCTCAGTGAGTCGCCTTCGCGGGTTGCCTCGGGTTCTTCCTCTGTGCTGTGGGCATTTCCCCCCAACGGGGAAGATGAAGCTTACAGCAAATGACTCCTAGAAACGGCCTGAAACAGGCCAGCACAGATCAGATGCCCCTGACCCTGGACCCCTCCCTCTCTTCCCAGGATGCCGCAGCTGCAGCCCAGGGCTGCTCTCCAGGGGCCGGGGTTGGGGACTTGGTCATTCCTGGGCATGGGCAGTGTGGAGGCCTGCCGGTCACCCCACTGGAAGCCTGTTCTCAGGCAGGGGCACCCGGCTCTAGTTTGTTCTGGAAGCCGTCTTTCTCCAGCCAAGAAGCTGCGGGGCCTCTGGGTGGGGTGCACGCAGCTCCACCTTGGGAGGTGCTCAGAGAGCAGAGCCGGGCCTGATGGCACTGCGTGCCCGGCGCCCAGCATGGGGCCTGACCCAAAGCGCCACCCACCACCACTCAGCACCTGCATGTGTGTCTCGGTATCTAAGGCGCATCTGGGCTAAAATCCGCGATTCCTGCCCTTCTTGTTTGGGGCCTGGAGACGGGCAAGATGGACACCTCAGGGTGTTGTCCACCTTTTGCAGATCACCTGACTACCCTGCCCCACGTGCAGAAGTACCTGAAGTCCGTTCGCTACATCGAAGAGCTGCAGAAGTTTGTGGAAGATGACAACTACAAGTAAGTGTCACCCACCCGTCATGTTGTTCGGACCCGCCCGGCCAGCGGTCAGCCTCAGCACTCAGCTACCTGCAGGCGGCCCGGCCCTTGACGCAACCCGGGAGGCGCCACCTCTGGGACTTATAGTAGTCACTGCGACACCACCCATGTGCCCCAGATCCAGAGGACGTGCCCACGATGTGACCTTTGACCCCACAGGGGAGCTGGACTCTGCAGCCGTGTGTGGCGCAGGCTCCTGCGTGTCACGAGTGTCTCCCCGCTAGTTGTGCTGGGAGAGAGCTTAGCTTCCCGGCCGCACCTCCGGGCTACCAAAGGGGCTTCTCCTGGGGCCCCTGGGGTCCCAGCTTCTGCAGGACTCCAGCATTGGACACTGGCCCAGACCCGCTCCCTCTCGTGCCGCCCTGGGGAGCAGACCCAGCTCCCATGAAAGTCCCCATGCCCCCTTGGCCTCATTTCCGGTCACCCCGCCCTGGATTTC
Source organism: Galemys pyrenaicus (assembly GCA_019455555.1). NCBI lineage: Eukaryota > Metazoa > Chordata > Mammalia > Eulipotyphla > Talpidae > Galemys > Galemys pyrenaicus. The sequence continues at coordinate 1,603,158 of JAGFMF010011785.1, read as the reverse complement.
AGCTCTTCCTTCTTTTGCGCCACCTGGGAATTTGCCCAGCGTCTTGGTCTATGCAGAGGGAGGCGGGGTCCCGTCTGGCCCTGGCTGCCGTGCCGACAGGCGTCCTCGTGGCACGTGTGCTCGCGTGCGAGGGACGAGGTACGCCAGCAGGTTAGATTCCGGCTTCGGCCAAAGCTTCTCCTCTTGGCGCTTTCTCGGCACGCTTTCCGCCCTTCTCGCCTTCAGGAGGTCAGACGGTGGGGAGCAGACCCAGCGCCTCCACGGGCTTCCCCACCAAATGAGCGGCAAGGCCCACACTGAAAGGCTCCACCGGGTGGTTACGTCCAGCACACCATGACGCCTTTGAGTCGCTCTAGCCAATATGTGTTGCAAACCTCTTCCTGTTTTTGTCCCTGAAAATTCGATCAGCTCGATTACTTGGTCTCCTTCTGAGCCACTGAAGACTGTTGGGAACCGTGGCCGCTGGAGACACCCCCTGGCTCCTGTGACCCCGCTCCAGGCCCCGGGAGTGGGTGGCAGCTCCCCACAGGCCGGCTCCGCAGCGGAGGACCCTGCCCCCATGAGGCGGTCACGGGGGGCCTGCTGACCCTGCAGATGTGGGCGGGGCCTGGGCAGCGGTTCCGCTTCCTTGCTCCTAGACGGGGGCACCCTGGGGTTGCTGGCATCTGCCTTTGTGGTATCGTGAGACAGTTGGCTATAGTAGAGTGTAACACGAAAGCCAGCCTCTTACGTAACAGCGACAACAATAGACGAAGGCCAGCGATGACCATGAAAGTCGTGTTTGCCAAATGGAGCTCATTGCACTCACGAGGCATTTGCAGCTCCTGAAAAGAGCGCTCCGGAGTGTGAGATGATCCCCACTTAGGTCCTGGGATAATGTTTTCCATTCATGTGTCAGTATTGAGATTGAGAGCCAGTGGGTTTTCATTAGCACGGATATCGTTGAAGGAGAAGAAATGGCCTATAAATGCTCCTGACCGTGAGCTCAGCCTTGGGCAAGCTGCAGAGCCTGAGCAGTCGGTCCCGCCATGGAGGCCACCGAGCAGCTGGCTCCTGACACGGAACAGCAGGCGGCCCGGGCTTCACAAGGGCCCTTTCTGGTGTCCCAGTGAACAAACCCGGGGGACCTCTGCAGTCTCACCCCTGGGCCTGGCCCGCCCTTCCCAGGAGCCCTGGCACTAAGTGGCCAGAGACACCCCAGCTTGTGAGTGCCCAGGAGCCCATCTGGGCTCCCAGTCACACCAGGGCCTTCCCACCCCATGTCAGAGAGCGCAGCAACTTAGCTAGGGCCTCCATGGGGGTTCCTGCTAATGCTTGCCCTCTGTCCCCCCACCACGCTCGGGGGTGCCGCACCAGGGCCTGACCAGCACTTTGTTAAGCTCAGTCTCTCTCCTTTTTTAAAAAGATTTTATTTACGCACACAAGAGCTGGGGTGCAGGCCAGAGGTGTAGGAGGTGAGAGGGTTCACCAGAGACAGAGTGGGGAGCAGATCAACAGAAACACACTGCCGAGGGGAGCAGCGGGAAGGCAGGAGAGGGAGCGAACTCGCGCCGCTGTGTCTGTGGAAGCCCCACAGTGCAGCGCTCAACGGTTGCCCCACCGGCGGCGGAGGGGAGGGTGGGGGGCCTGAGCTCAGTCCTTAACACGTTTTATTTACTTATGAAAAATGACCCAAGTTCACACCACCTAGAAAGCACGGCCGCTCGCATCGCGCGGACATGAGTCCCCGCACAGAGAGGGGTGGTGAAAGTGGGGCCCGACAGAGCGTTCTAAAACCAGGTCGTACTGCACTTGGCGCTTTTAATTATTCACCTTGGTTTTATTTCCACGTATCCAGAAAAAGGAACTGATGCAAAGTAGTAAGGAACTGCCGCTTTCCAGAGACCCCATTTCCTAGAGGGCCCCCTGAGACCATAAAAGCGGCCAGGAAGCGCGGGGAGCTGTGCGTCGGGCTGGGTCCTCCGTTCCGCGGTGAACGGTCAGCGGAGACGAGCGCCGAGCGCCTTGCTCTGCCCGGCCTGCGCCGGGGCTGCATGTGCCGCTGTCCCGCACAGCCCGGTTGGCCACGCCCGCAGCCGGCCCCCCTCTCAGCACGCCTCCTCGCCCCCCTCTGCTACCCAGACCCGCCTGACCTTGGGGCAATCTTTCTTCCAGACTGTCGCTCAGGATTGAACCGGGAAGCAGCTCTCCAAGACTCGTCTCTTCCAAGGAGGACCTCGCAGGTACGGCGGCCCCTCGAGTGGGTGCGGGCCCCTGCTGGCCCGTGGCGGCCTTGACTGTGGCGCCACAGGCCAGGCTGCGTTTCTGGGCTGGCGGACGCAGCTGTGCCCACTCACGGTGCCCCACGCCAGCCAGCCCAGGCGTCTGGTGCCGCTGGAACTCTCAAGACGAGGGACCCTCTGGGCTCGGGCTCCGGAAGTCTGGGGCCCAAAGGCCCTACGGGAGGCGAGCCCCAAGCCCAGGCTGGGCGCAGGCACAGGGCAGGGAAACCCGGGTCTTCTCCGGTCCCTTATCATCGAGGCAGGTGTGCCTGGGGCGCCCCGGGGCCGATGGCTCACGCTCCTGCAGCATCCGCTTCGCTCACGTTTCTGGGGCCCACACCGTGCCCCTTGGTGGTGAAGAGATGGCTCTGCAGTCTGAGTGCTGTGCTTTCCTCCTCTGTCCCCGCCACAGTGCTCCCCGAGGCTTCTCCACGTGGAAGGGCACACGCGCCCCTGCAGGGGGTGGCCACACCTCCCTGGGCTGCTCCCGGGCACCCCCTGCCAGAACATGGGGGACGTCGTCACCACTGGGGAGTGACCCTTCATCCCTGCTCCAGCCGGCCCCATGTGCCGCTGGTCTCTGCTGCTGGCTGGGGGGGGAGGCCGGCTTGGGAGTTGGGGTCCAGTTAGAACTTGGGTCACACCAGCCCGGGTTCCGGCCATTGCGGTCTGGGGCAAGTCACTAGGTGGGCCTCCGTTCTTACCTGTAAAGTGGGGGTAGTGGAAGACCCGCCCCAGGGCGGCCAGCGTCAAATGCCAGCGCCCTCCGGCAGCACAGTGTCGAGTGACCTGCGGGAGGGTGGGGAGGCGGCCACGCTGCTGCTGGCCTCATGCCACCTGTGACCTGCTCCAGCCGCTCTGCTCTCCGCCGGGCTGGGCCGGGGCGGCAGCCGCCTCTTCGGCAGGGCGCGGGGCCGCAGAACGATGAGGGGGGGCCTCCCATCAGCGGCTGTGCCAAGCCTTGCCCACCTCTCCCGGCTCTATTTACGCGCTGGCCCCGCACCCCTGGGGGCCCAGTGACTCAGCGGCGGCGACACTGGCTGCTCCCAGAGCCCGGGGTGCTGCTGCCGCCCCTCTGGGGTCCACGAGCCGGTGTGTGGACGTCTCCTGCGCTCGCCCCCCTGATCCACTGCCCTCCCCGCACGAAGGTGGCCCGAGGGAGCTCCGGCTGCCGTCCCGTCCCGTGGCCCGGCACTGGCCCTGCTCCCAGGCGTGGCTGGCCAGCGGCGTGGCTCCCAGATGCGCGGTCACCAGGCTGGTGAAGGGGCCGGCCTCCTGCAGAGGACGCAGCAGGTGTCCGAGGCGATGGTTTAGGCCCTCGAGAGGGACAGCAGGAAGCACCCACCGTTCAGGACTATTCCTCCAGGAAGTAATGGCAAAATTCTAGTAGAGAGGGGGCTCCGATGCAAAAATGCCCTGCCCCTCTGAATGCGCCCCCAGATCAGTTTGGATGAGAGGCCCCGCAGCCTCGTGTGTCCAGCGCCTGGCGAGACGGCCAACTCTTGACCAGGTGCCTGCCAAGAAGCGCCCACGGCCATTCACTCTCCTCGTCCCCAGACATCACCGAGGGCTCATCCCCAGCGCCCCTGTCCCGGCCCCCACTGCGCCCCTGCTGGGCGGGAGGCTTGGGGACCAGAAAACTCACGCTGCCTCGTGGGCCTCGCGCTGAGCCTGGGCAGGAGAGGAGGGGCTGCGTTACCCCGACCCCGAGCTCGCGTGCTGGCCCCCTCTCCAGTGGAAGCCGCTGCCTGGAGCCGGGCTCAGCCCCCAGCCAGCCTCCTTGAGGCTCAGCCAGACTCGCTTCCGTCCCACCCACCTCCCCCGGCTGGCTCCGCTGCTACTGGCCCCGCGAGACGACTCCAGCCCGGCAACCAGCATCCCATGTCGGGCAGACTCCTGGCAGGAGACAGAAGTGCCCGCATGGCCCACGAGGGATTTGCTGACGGAGAAGGGGGAGTAGGAGTGAGCGCCCCACACACAGAACAGCCTCTAGGAAAAGGACACGGAGACGGAAAGGCGGTACCCACGCCCGCCGGGGAGCGCGGGTTACAGCGGCCGGTGGCTTGGCGGGAGCTGTGGCTCGGGGGCGGCCCCCTCCCCCGCCCCGTGCCCCAACTGTCTCGGGGCCTCCCACGTACCGAATCGGAACGGGAACCTGGAGCCGCCTCGGAGGCCAGCCCACAGGGCCGCAGCCGAGCCCAAGCGCGTCGGGGGCTCAGAGCACCCAGCCCGCCCGCTGGGCCTCGGTTTCTCCGTCTGCGAAGTGGGCCCAGTGGCGAGCGCCGCGCAGGACTGTGGGCCCGAGTGTGCCTGGACCGTGCGCGGCACCAGGAGCGCCCTCGGCAGGGGGCCGCATTCGGATAGTGCTCTGAGGCCCTGATTGTCCTCCTGGATCGGCCTTCAGGTCTTCGTGACCCGTCACCGCCTCGGGAAGTCTCTCCTCCTGCCGGAGACCCTCCCCGAGCAGGCCAGGCCCGCCCAGCCAGCGAGTCCTGGCCGCAGCTGGTTCTGCATCGGCGCACAGCCATGTGCTCCCTTGCTCTGCGGCCCGGGGCAGGCCTGAGCGCCTGGGACGAGGACCCATGGCCTGCAGAGCCTGGCCCCTTCAGCTCCGGCCCCAAAGAAGGCCGGGTGCCCGTGTGGTACCCCTTGGGCACTCTGTGCTTCCCCACGGCCCCCCTGGAGGTGCCATAGCTGTCTGTGCGCTCCCTGGCCCCAGGCCTGCCTCTCCTGAGGTAGGGGCCCCTGGGGAGCCCCCTGCGCGCCCCCCCGGCCGGCCGGCTCTGGGCACCTGGCTCTCCAGGCAGCTCCCAGCTATGGCTGGCTGCTGACTCGGCACGCCGAGAAGTGCTGATGCCGGCAGTTTGCGCTCCGCCCAGCAGCCTGCTCACAGGGATTTTCCAAATCCCTGGCTCCGGCCCTGGAAGCCGGATGTTAGATTTTCACTGACCACCGGCGCGTCTGGGAGGGCCTGCAGGGTCCAGGCGCGCTCGGGGGTCTGGCTGCTGCTGCAGCCTCGGCTGACAGATGTGCTGTGTCTGGGACACAGGGACACAGGACTGTCCCTGTGCCACAGGGACAGTCCGGGAGGCCCTCCAGGCCTGGCGGTCAGACTGGGCTGTGTGGCAGGAGCCCGACCAGACCCGGGGCAGGAATGTGCCTCTCAGGCCCGGGAGTGGGAGGGACGCGGCCCCCCTCGGCTCCGAGGAGGGCTTTGAGCCGCAGCCCTGGACTGTCTTCCCAGCGCAGGGGCACCCCCGTACCTGCCAAGGAAAGACCCACGTTGGGTTCGCGCGTGCATTCGCTCAAGCCTTGCACGCCAAGGCCTGTGTGGGCCAGGCACTCGCCGTGGGGCTTGGGGTCAGGGGCCCGACACCGGTGGACTGGATGGGCGTCCAGTGGACATGGCAGGGGCCTGCCGCTGCCGCTAGTGGGGGAGCCTGGCAGCACAAGCTGCAGGGGCAAGGCGTGGCACAGGGTCAAGTCGCTGAAGGAGGCTGGGGGGGCAAGGCCAGATGGCCGGGGGGCACTCTGGCCCTTGCTGCACCGCGCCCTCCCCCGACCCGCTCACCAGTCCGGCCCTCTGTCGAGCAGGCCTGGACATTGGGGCGTGCCGCGTCTGCACCGGCCGTGGCTCAGAGCAGCCCCCCAGCCCGGGCAGCGGGCTCCACACCACAGGCAGACAGGCTGTGAGAGCGGAAACGGAGAAGCCTTCTCAGTTCCTGGTCTGGGCAGAAAGAGGGCCAGGAACGCCACGTCCTCAGCTCCCCTCCTATGTAATGTTTAGTTTGTATAAACGAACTAATATTTTCCTGGAGAGCAGAAATCATCAAGAACGCTGACCTCCGGAGAGGGCAAGTGTGTCTGCATGTGCCTTGGGCCCAGTGAAGACATTTCCAGATGGAAATGGCCCCACTCACGTGGCTGAACCAGCGGACGGGTTGTCTCTGGAGGCCTCACGGCAGCAGGACAGGTCTTGGAGAAACCTCAGCCCGGCCTCGGGTTTCCGGCCCCCACCTTTGGGACTGCTCTGTGACACACCTTTCCGCCTGCCCTGTTTCACTGCCGGATGGCAGCAGCTCCGCTCTGGGGCGGGGCAGACCTGAGTTCAAAGCCTGGCACCTCTTAGCACTTCCGCCTCATTCCTCCGAGCTTGGTTTATCCAGTTGGTGAGTCTGCAACAGGAAGAAATCCTTCAGCTCCGCTCACTTCACAGAGCGGAGACGCTGCCAGAGAAGCCCACAGTGCCGTGCCTGGCACACGCTGCCCACAGGAATGTGAGCGGTGGCCGCACGGGCAGGCGTCTGCCCCAGCGGAGGGTCGGGGGGCACAGCCGACAGAGCGCCGGACAGGGAGCCAGACAGAGGGGCTCCCTACAGCTCCAAACTGCCACACGCCTGCTGAGCCAGCCGCCACCTGCAACCCTGTGCTGCAGCATCCAGGCCTCGCTGGAACACTTAGAGGCTGAGGGGCCTGGAGGCAGGGGGCTTCCATCACCCACCACTGTCACAGCAGTCTCGAAGGCCTGTCCACTTACAGGCCATAGAGACCCAGCCACACAAGGGAACGGTGCCCGCAGCTGCAGACTTGGGTTATGGCCACACCAGCCCGTTCATGCTGGGGAAGCAAAGGCTCGATGTTTTACAAGAAGATCGTCATCTTCGCAGCAATAGTAGCCTCTGCAGTGAGGCCGCTGAGTGCTTCCTGCATGTTCATCCAAGGCCCTCACTCCAGCCCTCTGAGCTGCGGCTGCAGCACCCCCATTCTGTGGGCGACAGCGTGCAGGAGGCCGCTGGCTGAGCCCCGGGTCGGCTGATCGTCGCCGGCCGCAAGGGCGTGGAGCAGCCGGATGCACGGGGGCCGCCGCCCCATGTCTGTGCGGTCCCGGAACCACAGGTCAGCGCGGCTCACACGCTTGTCCCAGCTTAGTTCTCAGGAGGCCGTTCCGGGCAAGAACACAAGCCCGACCTGATTTGACATTCAGTCTCCCCCTCACCCCAGCTGGGTGCTCGGCCCTTCTCCCTCCTGACCCCTGTCCTGCTCCCACCGGCTCTGTAAAGGACAAGGGCCAGGACGCGGTCTTAGTGGGGTGCTGCTGTCCTGGGACTCGGGGCTCCCGTGCAGTCCCTAACGCGATGCCTCTGCTCGTGCACGCTTCCCTGGGTTTTCAGAGCTCTCACGGCCCCTTGGCCCGGGCAGCTGCAAATCCCCCCCGGGGCCTCTGCAGCCAGCCCCACGGCCCCAGTCTGTGCCCGCTGCGGCTTCTGGTTGCTCGGCCCCTCCTGCCCGCGGCGCTCACAGGCCCCTCCGCACCCAGGCTGTGCGCGGCAGACCTGCTCGTACCGTTGGCCTGGGGCAGCCACCACTGTCCTCTGGCTGTGGCCGCATGGGCTCCCCCAGGCCCGAGTGGGGTGGGGGATGTATTCCAGCCCCCAACCGTGCTGGGGCAGAAGAGAGCACCCCATGGGCGGGGCGCCGAGGTGAGGCGCTCGAGGCCTGGAGGCCAGTTCTCTCCTCTCACTCTGGAATTTCACATCTGCTCTCACAGCCTCAAAGTCCCTGGGTCTCGAGTAGCCTGTTGCATCGAGGCCAAGCAGAGGCGCTCGGAGCCCAGCCCTGCGGCGGCGGCTGCTGTTGGCACCCACGGCCCCAGCACCCCTTGCCCTGCGCCCTGTGCCCTGCGCCCCGGGAGTGTGGCCTTCAGCCTGCAGGGGGAGAGCGTCTGGACCCAGCTCGACTGACGGGCCGTGGGATGCCCGTTTCGGAAAGAAATGAGCAGAGCATTGAGTGACGCCTGAGCTGGAGCTTGGCTTGCAGGGGACCCTTGGGAGCGCCTGTACGAGACGCAAAGAATGCGTGTGAGTGTGTGAGTGTGAGTGTGAGCGGCTCCCAGGCTCCCGGGAAACCTGGCCGGAGAAGGGTTCCAGGCAGAGGACCCCGTCTGCAGCCGGCGCCGGCACACCCAGGGGGCCACCCCCAGTCTCGGACGGGCTCCCCGCACGCAGGACAGAAACCCAGACACGGCCCCTTCCGGGCACCCAGGGTGGCACATGACAGCCCCGTGGCCACCCTCTCAAGGAGGACGCAGGGCCTGGAGGCCGAGGAGCGTGGACAGAGCCTCCTCCCCCGCGGCTGGCTGGGGTGGGCCCGCAGCGCGAGTCTTGTGACTCCGCACTGGGCCGCTTCCCCGCGCCCAGCTGCCTCCCATTAATTTCTGATGTGTGAGACTTGGCAAGTGAGGCCCCGGGAGCAGGAGCAGGGCTGCCAGACTGGGCACCAGGAGCTCTGGCCCTGGGCAGCCCGCCGCAGGCCGTGGAAGCCCGTGGGAACGAGGCCGTGTCCAGCCGGCACCTTGGCCGGCGCTTGCTGTGGCCCCACCTGCCCTGGGCCTGGGGCACGGCCCCTGTCCCCCGAGCTGTCTGCTGGGAGATGCCATCGGCGACAGCCGTCCTTGGTGCGGCAGGCAGGCACGGAGGGGCGAGCGGCTGGCCGCCGGGCGCAGATGCCAGGAGGGGGCCGGGCCTCTTGCGAGCGAGAACATGGGCCGTGAGCGCTTCGGGCCTCAGGCCAGCTCTCAGGAGCGTCCTCACCGTCGTCTGGTCTGGCCCTCAGCGGGGAAGCAGTCGCTCTTCCCCCACTGCTCTCTTCTGCGAGACGCCCAGGCAGGCAGAGGCCCTTTCTGGGGGGCGTCAGGCTTGCCCCTGTGGCCGCAGAGCGGACGGTGCCCTGGTGCTGGCCGCTGAGCGAGGAGGCAGGCTGGGCCCTCGGGCCACAGGAAGGGGCTGAGGCTGGGCACCGGCCCCAGAGGCGGTGTGGCCGCGCGCAGGGGGCCCTGCACAGGAGCAGGCGTGGCCTCGAGACCCCCTGGGGTGCCAGGACAGGCACAGAGCTCCGGCCACGGCCCCGGCGGCGACGGTCTCAGCCACTTGTTCTGTTGATGCTTTTTCCCTTCTGGGCATGCGAGCTCTGGCCCCCGCGCCTGGGGGAAGGCCTCGCCCCTTCTCACTGGCCTCGCAGCCCGACGCTGCCCCACCAGGGCACCGCAGGCCCCGTGCTGACAAGCCCCGCGGCCGCCCTCCGCCCCCGTCTCCCCTGCGTGGCCGTGGCCTCCAGGCCCCAGCCCCAAACAGCTTCTCGCCAACCGCGCACCTGCTCCCCGAGCGAACGCCCGCCTGCACCCCACGGGAGACCCTGCGTCCCTCCTGCCACGTGCCCAGCGGTGGGTGCACCTCCTCGCCTCTGCGTCCCAGCCTGTGGCCTGGGCCGCGTCCAGCTGCTCTCCAGCCAGTGCCGTCCATCTGGGGTGGGAGCCAGAGTGCTTCACTGCTCCTTCCCGGAAGCCTCCGCGTTTGCCTCCTCAAGCTCCGGGTCCCCCAGAGACCCTGCAGCTCCAGAGACCCACGCCCCATCCCATACACACGCACACACGCACTCGCACACTCGCACACTCTCTCTCTGAGCCCTCAGCTCCTTGGCCAGCCGCCTCTGTGGGTTCCATACTGGGTGCGGCCGGGGTGCAGCCCGTGTGGGCCCCCGTGCACACGCGTCTGGCTCGGGCTCTGGCGCCTGGTCACCGCTCAGGGACCGTCGGCCTTGTGGCAGCTACACCGGCGCAGCGCTGACCTCCTCGGTGCTCATCTGACCACCGGTCTCTGCCCTGTCCCCCCGACTGAGCTCTGTCAAGGCAGGAATCAGCTTCCAGGCCCCTTGGCTCCTGCCTGGGCCGGCGAGGAACCGCAGGCCCTGCAGGGCAGGTCGTGTTCCTGGTCCACAAGGAGGCGGCTTGCCCGGGGCCACCCAGCCGGCAAGTGGCCGGCGCCGCGGGGCCTGCTGCCCGTGGCCCAAGCGCCCGGCTGGCTGTGAGCCGGCCGAGCCCGGCCTCGGTCGGTGAGGGCCTGCAGGGCAGCGTGCTGGCTTCTTGAGAGCGATGTAATGAGAACCAGACTTTCCTCAACATGATATCTCGTTCCCCACAGAGACCGTCACTTCTCACATGTTCCAATAAAACTGCTGAAGAAACAGCCACTTAAAGAGCTTTAAAGATTATTCATGGAAAAATTATGCTGAGGAAAAATAGAGCAATGCTCCGAGATAGCCGGGCCCCGCAGTCAGTTTTTCCAGCTGTTTGTGCCATATCAGGCCGGTGGCGGGGCGCCCTCTGCTGCGTGGGGCCCGGCCCGGCTCCCCAAGGATGCGGGAAACACACTCGCTGCCCCCCACCGGCTGGACACCACGCGGCCCGGCTGGGCGCAGCACGTGCCGCTGGAACCTTGCAGGGCGGCCGTCGCTGGGGCCCGGCCCTGGAGATGCCCGTGTCTCCGTGTCGGACCAGGCTGTTGGTCAGCGTGCGGGGGCAGGCCCCGGGGCCGCGTCAGCCTCCCACCGTGCCCGCAGGACCACAGCCACCTCCCCTGGCCCTCCCCAGCCCGGCCCAGCGAGGACCCCTGAGGCCGGCCGCCTCCTGTGGCCACCCAAGTGGGGGCGGGTCGGCCGGGCCTCGTCGCGGAGAAGAGCCGTGAGCGAGCAGGAAGGAGGCTGCAGGGTGAGAGGGAGGCCGGCGCCCCGGCACATGCAGCTCAGGTGGCAGGCCAGGAAGGGGCCCACCGGAGGGAGCAGGAGTTCCCGGCCAGCCTCGAAGCGCCCAGCCCTCGCCTCGCAGCCCGTCTGGGAGCAAACCAGCACCCTCAGCGTGTGACCTGGCGGCCCAAGCCTGCTCTCAGCGCGGAGGCCAAGGAGCACCAAGCACTTGGGGCCAGCGACAGGACGCCGAGCCCAGCACACGCTGGGGCAGGGCAGGTGTCAGCCCGCCCCCACGGCTCGCTGGGGCCGTCACCCCTCCGCCATCGCCTGTTCCCTGGAGCAAGGGCCTCCTGCTCCTCAGGCCCCTCAGATGTGTCCCTGTGCCCTTAGGTCTTCGCCAGTGCCTGACCTTTGAACTCCCGCCACCCTGCCCCACCCCAGCTGCCACGCCACCGTGACTGTGCTGCACCCCGTTCAAGCCCCGCCTTCAGCATGGAGAGGGGGTGCTCTGTGCAGCTTGCTTACCTGTACCCCAGGGCCACAGGGGCCCTACCTGGGAGTGCAGCTTGCCAGCGGGGCGCCGCCCCTCCAGCGCTGCTGTTGTCAGCACGTTGTCACCCTCGGCACGGCCACGGCACCTGTCACCGCCATGACCACTGCGGCGGCACGGGAGCCCCGAGCACGCTTGGGGGAGCGGGGGGCGGGGGGAGCAGCGCCACTTGACCTCTGCAAGACACCACTGCGAACCCGGCAGGAGCCAGTGACTCAGCCGCAGCCCCAGCTCAGGCCTCTGACAGCAAAGCCAGCTCCGCCCTCTGTGGGCTCCTTTACCGAGCAGTATGTGCCGAACGACAGCAGCAGGCTGGCCCGCACCCTCGCCCTGGAGCAGCCCAGACGCATTGCAGGACGCGCTCGAGTCCTGCCCCGTGAGTGCGTTCACCCAGGTGAACAGGGTCACCTGGAGAACAACGTCCGGGCCGCCTGGCTGGGCCAGGCTCCCCGGACAAGGCCTAGTGAGGGAGCTGCAGCCTCTCGAGGCGGTGACCACACGGACCCTGCCAGGAGGCACGCACAGAGCCTAGACCCCGTGACAGCGCCTCCCAGGGCCCCTCTCTGGGCCGCTGAGTCCAAGCCGAGACCCGCTCCTGCCCGCCGGGGCCTCGCCGGCTCCACGGTTGCCCGTCGCTCTGTTGGTGCTGCTCTGCAGACGTCCCTGGCCGTCTAAAGTGGCAGCCTCCCACTCCTGCCACCAGGCCACGCCGCCGGAGCGCCGGCCTGCCACCGACGGGGGACGTGGACTCGAGGGGCCCAGGGAGGGACCGGCAGGGAGGTGCCAGGGCCAGAAACGTGGGCCCGTAGCTGCCCAGGCCTGCAGGAGTGTGGAGGCAGCGGTGCCCGAGATGAGGGCAGAGGCTTCCAGGGCCGTGGCCTCGCGGGGTCAGCCGCGGCGCCCACCGGGGGAATGGTGCCTGCTGGGCCCCGCCTCCAGCCTGTTCTGTTGAACGAGCGCGCAGGGCACAGGCCAGAGGCAGCACGGGGGTGCGGCACCCTCAAGAAGATGCTCAGCTCCGTGGCCGCCGGCAGGTGGCTCCGGCAGTCCCTCCCGGGGCCCGGGCCGCAGGCCTCACGCCCGTCCGCCAGAGGGGCTGCCCGGTGCGGGCGCTGGCAGTCCTGGCGACTGGGCAGGGAGCGTCGCATTGCAGGAAGCGCAGGGCCTGTGGGAGCCTCGCCCGCCCCACACCCGGCCCGCAGCCCCCACCGCTGCCCCACATCCCCGTTTCGCTCTCTGTCCACAGGCCCGTCCACCGGCACCAGCTCGGCGAGGTTCGGCCGGCGGCCCACCTGCCCTGACACGTCCGTCGCCGGCAGCCTCCCGACGCCCCCCGTCCCACGACACCGGAAGAGCCACAGCCTGGGCAACAAGTGGGTGACGGGCGCCCCTCCCCGGGGCTCTTGCCGGGCTGTGGGCGTGGGCTGGAGACACTGGGGATGCTTGCCCGGCCGCGGGGGCCTGCGCTGGGGCTCCCGGCATCCCGCTGGCACCCTCCCGGCAGGCTGGCGCTGCCGGGCCTCCCCGCGCACCTAGCAGCAGGTGGAGGAAGCAGAGACCTTCTGGAAGGTCTGCCGGAGCTTGGCTAGTGCCTCCCTTGCTGAGCACCCCAGAGTCCAGTGGACAGTGGCCATCATCCAGCATGGCGGCCACCAGTGCTGGCCCGAGTCTGCTTGCCGCCCGCTGCAGAGAGCCTGTGGGGCAGCGAGGCGCCACAGCTTGACCCGGCCCCCCAGGGCAGGTGACTGGGCACGTGTGGTCCTCTGCGTGACCAGGGCAGCGTGCCCTCGTTCCCAGGGTGTCATCAGGTTCCGGCACAGCTGGCTCCTTCCCGCCCGCCCTCCTTCCTTGCTTCCTTGCGCCCTTCTGCCTCCAAGACACGAGCCTTGCCCCCCGCCAGCCCTGATGCCACGGGCCGGAGGAAGGTCGCGAGTGCTTGGACTGCTCTGTGCAGACACTGCTGGTGCCTGTGGGGCTTCCTCTCCTGGGGCAGGCCGACCTCCGAGAGAGGCACCGCCCTGCTCTGGCCCCGTGGCCAGGCCAGTAGGTCGCAGGCCAGGCACCGGGCAGCGGAGCGGGTTTGGGTCAGGTGCCTGCGACTCCGGAGACCGCCGTGCCGACCGCGGGCGACTGACCGCAGGGCCCTGGGGCCCGCCTCCCGCAGCACCCTCTGCTCCCCGGAGCCGCCCCCCATGGGAGACAGGCAGGACAGCCGGCACCCGCCCTCCCCAGCTGGCAGGCGGGGAAAGTGAGGCTCAGGGAAGGGACGGCTTGCCCAAGGTCACACGGAGGCAGGGCCGGCCCGCACTTGCACGCGCTCGGCCAGGCGGGGGTCCCCGCTGTGGCCGCCATACGGAGCTTCGCCCTCTCTCTCCCTTTCCGTTTTCCAGTATGATGTGTCAGTTGAGTGTAGTTGAGAGTAAAAGCGCGACATTCCCGTCGGAGAAAGCGAGGCACCTGCTGGACGACAGCGTCCTAGAGCCCCGCAGCCCCCGCAGGGGCCTGCCCCTCTCCTCGCCCTCCGCGGTCACCAATGGACTCTCCCTAGGTAAGCGTCTCCGGCCCGCACACCCAGCGGGCCCACCTGGTGTGTGCCTGTGTGTCTCTGTCACCGTGCCGCGCCGGTGCCCACCCCGCAGAGAGGGGCCCTGCCGCCGTCCGGGCCCGGGAGGCCTTTGCTTCCCGGCCCCCGGCTCCCCCGGCGCCCCGAGCCGTCCTCGGCAGCCCCGAGTGTGGCAGGCAGGCGGAGCAGAGCAGCCGGGCCGCCGCGAGCCCCAGGCCCGCCCGGGCCAGCGGGACCTCACTGCCGAGCCTTCGCCCGAGGACCCAGCGGTAGCAAGGGTGGACGGGGCGCCCCAGCAAGGCGTTGCGCGTCTGAGCTTCGGCCAGAAATGGCGCCAGTGTCAGCGAAAGAGACAGAAGATGCCGCTGAGGCCGGGGCAGGGAGAGGGACATGGGGGCTGAGGAAGCACGGGCACAGGTCCCGCCGGGCCCGGGCCACCTGCCGTTGCTGTCCCGGGCCAGCCCCCTGGCCTCCCCGCTCAGTGTACTGTGCTTCTGTGGTCTGTGTCTGTTTGTCCGTCTGCCCTCTGGTTGCCAGACTGGGGGCTGGGGCTGGTGAGGACTGCAGGGCAGGGGCCTGAGCATAGGGTTGGGCAGGAAAAATGGGCAGGACCCCACGTCCCACGTCCCTGGGAAACGAGACCAGCCTCAGGGGTAGCCGCCTGGAAAATCTGCACCACGCAGGGCCCTTCAGCCTCTGTCCAGGGTGGTGTCCCCCATGGACTCGGTCAGGGGTGCAGCCAGCACAGCGGCGCCTCAGGGGAGGGTCTGGCCCCGCGCAGGGGAAGGCTCACTGGCCAGCGAGCAGGGTCTTCTCAGGAAGCTGTGGGCACCACGGGCCTCCGAGGGGCGCCAAGTCCACGGCTCCCACGTGATCTGGCCGCGGCACCCTTTCCTCTGGGGCCGGGCTCTGAGGACCCACCTGGGAAGGGCCGGCCCAAGCGCTCTCGGCGGGCAGCAGGGTGGCCGTTTCCTATCCAGGAAACGTCCCGCTCCGGGCCCGGGCCTAGCCCGCGGCTCCTGAGACGGAGGCCGAGCCAGACGGACGCCTGCCCGGCCCCAGGCACGAGCTCCCCACACGGCTGCTCGGCCGCGCTGCCCAGAGCTGACGCGTGGACGGGAGCCGGTGCCGCCGGGAGCCGGCGGGTCCTCTCCCTGCCATAGCGAGGCCATTCCCCAGACCGCTCCCAAGGAGCCTGAGGCCCCCCCCCCGCCCCACTGCCCAGGCTGGGGGCCGGCACCTCCAAGGCACCTGCGGTCACTAACGTGACAGGAATCGTCTTTCCGGTCAGGCTGCGGAGAGCCCAAGGAGCAGGGCATCCCTGGGCCCAGAGCGGGCCGGCTTGGGGGAGTGGCGCTGGCCGGCCGAAGGGGCCGCCCTCCAGGCCCGGCCTCGGGCTGCTGTCTGCCCGGCAGCCAAGCCCCTGCTCCTGGGGAGGCGGGCGCCAGCGGGCCGGACAGGGCCTGGCGTAGCTTCCCCAGCCGCGGGCCGGCGGGCAGCAGCGCAGCCGCAGGGGCGAGCGGGAAGAGTACAGGGGAGTGTGAGGACGGCCGGGCCTTCGGCCCTCCCAGGGCAGACAGGAGCAGCCAGACGCCGCCGCACGGGCTGAGGACCCGTCGCAGCCCCACGAGCTCAGGCCCTGGGGTGCAGCCGGGAGAGCAGGCCCCTCTGGGGTAGGCGCCGCACGGCCCCTGTGCTCACTGATCTGTGTTCCTTTTCCAGGCAGTAGTGAGAGCTCAGAGTTTAGTGAAGAGATGTCTTCAGGGCTGGAAAGGTGAGTGTGGCCTCAGCTCGGCCTCCCTTGCAGGGGGTGCCTGAGGGAGCTGGAGACAGGCTCGGGGCAGGGTGGTCCCCCCCGGCCATTGGCCCGGCCGGTGAGGGTGCTCTGGCAACTGAGGCAGGTGGTCAGAAGGGGCGGAAGAGCAGGTGGCTTCCGGACTTCCGGCCCCGTGCTCTGGGCAGCCCCCGTCGCTGGTCCAGCCAGAAGGCCCCGGAGAGCTGCAGCAGACTTGACTGGAGATGAGGGTTCCTGGAGCCAGAGGCCCGACCCAGTCTGGAGATGGGCGTGCGGCTCCACCTGGTGGGGGCCGAGGGTGTTGCATGCACATGGGCTCTGGCCTCGGGCGGCAAAGTGGCCGCAGCCACATAGCACACCCATGACGCCTCAGCCAAAGCTTGTCTCCCGCAGCCCTCTGACCCGGGATGCGCCACTGCCCTACCGTGACTAAGGCTCACGCGCTGACGGGTCTGGGCGACGGGGCCTCGCAGACGGAGAGGCCCACAGCATGCGCCCCAGAGGTGAAGGCGTCTGAGGGAGGCAGAGGCACCTGGTGTGAGGCCTTGCGTGCACATGCACACACACACTCATACACACTCACCTGTGCACGCACACTCACCTGTGCATGCACACAAACGCACATACACTCACACTCACCTGTGCGTGCACACTCAGCTGTGCACACACCCACACTCACCTGTGCACACTCACCTATGCGTGCACATAAACGCACATACACTCACACTCACCTGTGCGTGCACACTCACCTGTGCACGTGCACACACTCACCTGTGCACGCACACACACCCGTGTACGCACATGCCCCACACATGCACGTTCACACTCGCGTCCCTCCCCTGGGCTGTTGCCCCTGCCTGCTCAGAGCCCACAGTCATGAAATGGCCTGACAGGAGGCTACGCATCCTCCACAGTCCTCACAGGACAGGGGTGCCCGGGTGACCCGTGATCTTAGTGAGCGTGCCCTGTGTGCCCGGCCCCGACGCGGTCCCCGGCCCCAAGCGCTTCTGCTAGTGGCTGCTTGTAGGAGCCCCGCTTCGCACGTGGCTCAGAGGGGTGAGGGCCTCCCTGCCCGCCACCCCTTGGGGCAGGGCTGAGCCACATCCTGAGCCCCCAGGCCCTGGGGCCCACCGCTTTACCATGGCCCACCTGGTCCAGAGGGACCGGGACAGCCACAGGGCTAGCCCCGCCCTGGCCAGTCAGTCTTTCTGTCCTTTGGAGACCGAGGCGGGAGGAGGGGGGAAGCAGAAGGAAAGGTGGCCTGAGCCCTTGGCGGCCACAGGGCCCCTGGAGGCGTTGGCTCATTTCCGCCGGGGCACGGGGGTCCTGCTCTGGAGGCCACGGGACTGAGAACCAGCAGAAGCACCAGTGAGGGGCCCTGGGCGGACCCGGGATGGGCTTAGCGGCGAGCCAGTGCCCAGGCCCTCGGGGGACAAGCGGCGAGAGGCAGCGCAGGCCACGGCGGGACAGCCCATGCGCACCCTTCTCGCATCGTCCGCTCACGCCCCGCTCACTCAGTAGCTGCTGCTCAGTGGCGTCGCCATGGGCAGCTGACGCTGTCCCTGCCAAGTGCCCACAGAGGGCCGAGCAGCCAGGAGGAAGGCGGCAGGTCTGCCGCTGCAGGGCCGGCCTGCTCACTCGGGACTGACCGCTGAACACCGTGGCCTTTCTCTCTTCTCTCTCACTCAGAGTTTGGCCCGAGGTTCACTGTCCACCTGAATGTCCATAATCGGTGCTTTGGGGTGGGATCTGCCGCCTTGCTGGTCACAGTTGGTCCCCCGCGCAGGGCTCAGCCATGCCCCCCGCAGATCCCCTTGCTCTGGACGCTGGGGCGTCAGCCTGGGTCAGCCCGGAGCTTCCAAAGCTCTTTGCAGCCAGGTGAGTCTCCACGTTGGAGACCCCGCCAGCCTGCCCAGGAGACCCTGCGAGGACGCGGCTTTCTCTGCACCTTTACGCCTGTTGAGCTGCTGGGCCTGGAACCAGAGCCACGGTGCAGGAGAGGGCCAGCCCACCGAAGGGCGAGGGGGAGAGAGGACGAGGTCCTGGCTCCTCTAGAACCCAAAGGCCAGGCCAGGGGCCTGGGTGGGGAGGCTTCACCCCACAGACCTGAAGCTCGGGGGCCACGACCTTCAACTGAAACCCCCCGCCCCCACCCTCGTGACAAGCCTGGCCTAGGCCAGGAGGAGTAGAGCCAGATACCCAGTCAGAGGCAGGGACGGCCAGGGCCCGCTGCCCACACGCACGCTGTTGGCCGAGGCCCCCTCTCCCTAGCCCTCCACGCCCCGCGACGGTGGCACAAGGGCTGGCAGTGCTCAGCCGGCCCTGCCGGAGCGCGCCGTCCCGAGTTCGCGATCTGTTGCCCAGGGGCTGTCCCTGGGTGCCGGTGCCCGTGATGCCCTCATGCGGTCAGCCCTGCAGGGTGTCCCAGGCCCACAGGTGCCCGGACTCGTGGCGCTGCTCTCGGTGGGGCGGGCCGGGCGCCGGGCCCTCTGCTGTCCTCCTCCCGGCCTGTGGTCTCAGCCGCAGCACAGTCGGGGCAGGAGCGTGAGGCGGGCAGGATGGGGAGAGGTGCTGGGCGTTTCCCAGCCCCAGGCTGCCTTGGAGGCCTTCCCTGACCCCGCGGGAGGCTCAGGCGGGGTCCTCAGTCAGGGCCGCCCAGAGCCCAAGAGCCAGCAGTCGGGGACGGGCGCTGCTGCTCTCTCACTTTTCTTGCCTCTGTCCTGGGGGAGAGAACCGTCCCCGAGGAGGGGAAGAGGCGGCCCTGAGAGGCGGGCACCGTGCCCGCGGCCACAGCTGGCCTGAGCCACCTCGGCTGCCCAGAGACGAAAGAGGAAGGGAGCTTTAGTCGGGAGCTTCGGTAAGAGGCTCTTCTCTGCCCGAGTCGTAAAGCAATGCGGGCGCGAGCACTAGCAGCCCGCAGGCGAGCTCTGAAGCGAGGTGTGTGGATGGGAGCAAGAGGACGGGGGAGGGGCTGTGCGCGGCGGAATCCGGATGCGCCGTGGTCCCGCCCCGAGCGGTGGGTTACCGAGTGAGTGTGCTTCCTTGATTTTTTCCCTCTGTTCTCCACATTTTCCACAACGGGTAAATGTTTCTTTTTCCATCGAGAAAAGAAATGCCATTTCCCTTTCTTGAAGGAGAAGTCCTCAGAGCTGTCACCGCTGGGCTGTCTGGGGTGACGTCTGACACGCGCGTCCCGGCCACCCGCATCCCGGCCACCCGCCCCGCACCGGCCTCCCCCTCCTCCAGCGCCGCGTGGCTGGTCTGCGCAGGGCCCGCTCTCGGCCAGCCGGCCTGACGGACGTGGGGTGGCGGTGGGACGGCTGGGAGGCAGGGCCTGCAGGGCCTGCAGGGCCCGGGGGCAGAGGAAGCCCCTCTGATGAGGCGGCAGGGGCCCGAGGGGCTCTGGAGCCCACTGGTGCCTGGAGCGGGGAGCCAGGCCAGCCCCAGCCAGGAGGCCGATGGGCAGTGGTGCAGGGTCCGCAGAGGGTCCTGAGCTGTGCCGCCCAGGGGCCAGTGCACGGGTGACGCGAGTCGGACAGGGGGTCCCGGGGGCTTCTGGAAGGGCTGCTGGTTCAGAGCTACCCGAGCACACTTGGCCACGAGGACCACCGTGGGTCCTCCAGGGCGGAGGAGGCTGCCAGACCTGGGCCGGGGCCAGGGATGTCCGTCTCCGAGAGCCCCTGCAGGAGAGACGGGGCACGGTGCGTCCCGGCTCTGACTTGGGGTGCGTCTCCAGGGAGGGGGCCTGGTCTGGTTCTGGACGCGGCCAGCGGTGCGGGCCTGGAGGGGGCCTGAAATCAGGACGGCTTGTTCCTTCAGCGACCTTGGCGTGTCCCCCTCTCTGAGCCTCGGGCTCCTAGCTCGCGGGCAACGCTCAGCACGTCCTGGAGACACTGGCGGGACCTGCTGTGGGGGCTTCCCATTCCATGCGGCAGGGCCAGCTCTTGCCGGCCGGGGTGAGCTGGGGGCCAGCACTGTGCGGGTGCAGCGCCGTCGCCCTGGCTGGGTGGCCGGTCAGAAGGGGCGGAAGAGCAGGTGGCTTCAGGGACATGAGCCACGGAAGCAAAGTGCCTTTCGCAGGCACGGTCGGCAGGGATGTGCTGAGCCTGGCAGAATTCAGGGGCAGCTTCCCACCTGCGAACCATCAAGAATTGACCTCATGGGATGGCCTCCCCGCCAGGGCACTGGGGCAGGCGGACGCTGTTGGTGGGCGGCAGCGTCTGGACCCCCAGCACACTCCTAGCACAGCACGGGAGAGCGGGGGCTGCTTCTGCCAAGACAGAATTACTGCGCCTCAATATGGTTACTACCCAAGGCTTCTCCCTGCTCGCGCCTCGAAAACTGTTGAGGGGAGGACAGCCTTTCACACCTGCCTTGGCTAATCTGAATTCCTACTGCCCCACCCCCCATGGCTGCTTCCACCTCCGCCTTTTCCTCTTCTAGTGTTGTGACCTTGGGCAAGCAACTCCACCTCTCCAAGCCTCAGTTCCTTAGCTATAAGGTGGGACTCAGATCAGGGCCTACCTCACAATAATGTGTGACTAGACAAGGTAGAGAACTCTGCTTAGCACATTGCCTGTCTCCCATCACCATCACCGTCAACATCACCACCATCAACATCACCACCATCATCATCACCACCATCATCACCATCATCACCATCACTATCATCATCACCACCATCACTATCATCATCACCATCATCACCATCACCATCACCATCACCACCATAATCACCATCACCACCACCACCATCACCACCATCACCACCATCATCACCATCATCACCATCACCACCATCATCACCATCACCATCACCATCACCACCATCATCACCATCACTACCATCACCACCATCACCATCACCATCACCACCATACTCACCATCACCACCACCACCATCACCACCATAATCACCATCACCACCACCACCATCATCACCATCACTATCATCATCACCACCATCATCATCATCACCACCATCACCACCACCACCATCACCATCATCACCATCACCACCATCACCACCATCACCATCACCATCATCATCACCAACATCATCACCATCACCACCATCACCACCATCACCATCACCATCATCATCATCACCATCACCATCAGCAACATCATCATTATCACCTCCACCATCATCACCACCATCCCAGCACCACCACCACCATCATCATCACCACCATCATCCCACCATCATTGTCATCATCACCAATAATGACCATTATTGTCACTGAGGCCCTTTGGGAAGTATAACACTTGTTTGCCAGCCTGCGTCTTCCCTAGACCAGAGATCCCATGAGGAGGGTTGCCCCCACCCCCAGATACACCCCTGAGGGGGAGCAGTGAAAGACCTTCCTGGGAAACATTCCAGTGTGATGCTGGGGAAGGTCTCTGTGGCTCTGGAGTGGGAACCCCCGTGTTAGAGAAATCCCATGATTTCTGGGGTTTGCCAGAGACCACTGCCTGTTCACTTTGCAATTTTGACCCTGAAAACTCCCCTAACAAATCTTGTCAGGGAGAAGGAAGCAGGAAGAAAGGCAGAGAAGTGATCACAATTTTTGGGTTCAGTGGCTGAAGATATTGGCTCCTCTGGACTGATGCTACCCTGGTGGGCCCAGCGGGGACCACCCACCACTCCCTTCAACCAGCTCTGCAGGGTTCACCATGGGGGCAAAGCTGTCTGCGTAGCCCCGACTTGATTCCCCTGAAAACGGCCAGGGGGGCTAAGTCCCCATCACACTGCCCTTCAAGACCACTCCCATCCCAGCCCCAGAGAAGCGAATCTGACTCCACTGATGGGGCAGCTGGGCTGACATGAGCCAGCCTTTCTAGGCCCCTGCCTCTCCATCTCTGAAGTCAGGTCAGTGGGGTGGGGTTGAGCCCCACTTTCTTGCTCTAAAGCAGTTAGGGGGGCAGCATCTCTCAGAGACTGGGGAGGCCTCGTGGCAAAGAGATTGGGTGTCTTCCAGGGCGCGGTCAATCAGCGGCAGCTGTTCTAAGCACCAGGCAACCAAGCCACCTGAAAAAAATGTGCCACGTGACAGCTGAGGGACCAGGCACCTGTGAGGTGACCCCAGCCCGGAGAGCCTCACAGACGCCGCGGAGCCCGCGCAGCCCGTGGTGAGCTGCTGCAGGGCATGCGAGCACACGCGGCCTCTGACCTGCCCCAGGGGCGGCGCCCAGCGCAGACCCAGGCCCACGGCAGCCTCTCCTGGCTCCAGAGGTGTGGGAGGGGCCCGGGCTGCAGAGTCAGGTGGAGCTGAGTCCAGTCCAGGCTTCTGTGAGCTTCGTGTCTCACCCAGTCAACTGTCTTCACATCTCTGAGCCTCAGTTTCCCTATGGTGGGGAAGATAATGGGGTTTACACAAAAATGGGTGAGACCTGAGTGCCATGGCCCTGGGGGTGCTCGCACTCACTCACTGGCGACTGATCCCTCCTGTGCCGCGCCGAGCCCCAGGTCCCTGCACCCCACCTGTCAGTGCTCCTGGGACCACCTCCCTCTTGGGTCCCCACACCCCCGTCAGTGCGCCTGGGAGGGAGCACCTCCCTCTCGGAGGAGCATGAGGAAGACTGCCGGGATGCCTCGTTGGGGGAAGACGCTGGCGGACAGCCCCGTCAGTTGAACCCCTGCACGTCGGCCCCGTGGACTGTCTCCAAAAGGCAGGGAGCAGGATGGAGAGGAGGTGGCAAGACCGACCGCATCGCTGCCCAGGGGACCGCTAGTGACTGCACAGACCGCCGCCCTCCCACCCTGGGTGCCCCGGAAGGGCTGTGGGGGAGGCTGCTCAGGGCGGGCATCTGGCTCTGTCCAGCCCCCCACCTCAAGGGAGGTCACCGCAGAAAAGCCCGCTGTCGGGCCCGCCCCGACTTGGGAGAGCCTCGGGTCCTGGCTGGAGGAAAGCAGCCCTGGAGGCCGCTGTCACCCGGCGGCCCGGTGAGCGTGAGGCTGCGACAGGTCACAGAGTCAAACCCAGCCGGCGGGGCGGGACAGGTGACGCCAGTGGAGGTGACGCGTGGAGCCTGTGCGTGCTCGGCTTCCCACAAAGGGACGCAGGCCTGGCACTACGGCAGTGTCACGTCGCTCTGCATCTCGGCTGCTTCTGAACGGAAGAGGAGGAGGCCCCGGGGCCTGCGGGCTGGGAGTGGGGCACGCCAGGGCCTTGTCTGCTCCGGCCGACCTGGGCTGGGGGGGTGAGCCCCTGGCCGCCGTCTACCATGGGTGTGGCGGCGAAAGGGCCGAGACCCATCACCGCCCAGGCCTCGGGAGGCCAAGCACGCGCCCGTCATGAAGAGGAGCAGCTGGTGCAGGAGGGGCGGGCCCGGAGCGGTCGTCCTTGGTGACCGCAGGCTCCCTGGACCGCGTGACGGATCCGCGACCTTCATGGAGAGCAGCTCCTCTGGGAAGACAGAGGGAGCAGGCGCGGCACAGCCCGTCGGAGGAGCCTGAACTGCACGCGGCAGCCGCGCCGGCGGCACGAGTGAGGTGCCCCGCCTGCCACGGTGTCAGAGCCCCGGCCATGCGCGGCAGCCTGGCCCCGGCCAGAGAGGAGGTCTGGCTTTGTGAACAGGGCTGCACCGTCGAGCCGGGGGCGAGGACAACGGTGGCTCGGGGCGGGCCGTGCTGCCGTGGGGCGAAGGCTGAGGAGCAAGTGGACGCCGGGAGCAGCTCTGCGAGGCGCGAGCAGGGCCGGCCTCCCCCGGAGCGGTCCCTGCTGGGAAGCTGGGGTGAGAGAAGCAGGCGAGCAGCCCGGGCACCTGCTCTTGGAGGCCACAGGGCAAGTCTGCAGGGGACTGTGCGGTGGGGAGAGCGGAGCACCGAAGGGCCCAGCGTGCCCCGGCCCGCACGCGAGGCCCCTCTGGATGTGCGCCTTCAAGGGGCCGCCCCAGACGGCACGGGCTGCGCGGCACTTTCTGCGGAATGTCTCGACCTCTCCCCGGCACGAGGGGGGTGCCCGGCGCTGTCATCCCGGTGGGGCGGGAAGAAGGGTGACTGTCCAGTTCAAAGAGAAGGCCGTCATTATCGGCAGACTTGGGGGCTTCTCTGGGCGCCTTGTGTTCACTGACCTGGAAGCCCCAGCTATGCCCCAGCTGTGCGTGCCGAGGAGGTAGGGGGGCTCGGGGTGGGGCGCCTGAGCTCATGGCCACGTGTGGTCTGGGTGCGCTGGCCTCCTCGGGAGGGTCAGGTCTTCGGGCTGCTGCTAATGTCCAACCCTTTCCCTCTGAAGCAGGGGACGCCTCTATGCCACGCTGGGGCCCAACTGGCGGGTCCCAGTCCGGAACTCCCCCAGAACCCGGAGCTGCGTCTACAGGTAGGTACTCGTTCATCGCTTTCGTTCGCTGGAGAAGCAGCTTCCGGGTGCTTGTGGTAGGGTAGGCAGACGAGGCTGCCGCTACGGGGGAGACCAGCGGAAAGGCACAGGTGCCCAGAGTGAGGGGACTCGGGGAGCGGGGAGAGGGAAGGCCCCCTGAGAAGAGACGGGAGAACCTTGGGACACGTGGAGAGGGGAGGGGTGCGTGGGTCACAGAGTGTAAGAAGTGAGCGGGGACAGCCCCACCAGGCTGGAGAGGCCGTGGGGCCGTGTCAAGGTGTTGGGGAGCAGGTGGGGGTCACGGACATTGCGGGTGGCAGATAGCAGTCAGACGTATTTAGGACGCAGCTTGATTAGGCCGCAGGGGTGAAGTGGTGAGAGAAGAAGCACCACACACACACCCCGCCTCCCCGCCCGGTTTCTGGCTCAGCAGCTGGCGGGTGGGGGAGGAGGAGCAGTGGGAGAAGGCGAGGTGGGGGGGCTCTGAGCGGGAGCTGGTGGGTGCTTGGAGACAGGGCTGGGCTGTGGTGCACTGGGGTGTCTTCACCGACAGGTGGCGCCTGAGAGCCCCTCTGAGCGCCCAGGGCCCCTGTCTCCTCCCTGCACCACCTCGCACCCCAGCTCCTTGCAGCGCCTCCACAGCTCTTGCTCATGCAGAAGGGGGGTGCTGCTTCGGCCCCAAGCTCCCTGGTAGAAAGGGAGCCCCAGGAGGAGCCGGGAGCGCCAGGACGGGGCCTCTGTGGAGGCGTCTGGCAGGTGGGAACGGGGTCACCACGCTCAGGGCTGTGCAGCGCTCAGTGCAGGGACGCGGGTCAGCCAGGGCACGTCCTGGGCTTCCATGGCCTCAGGCCCGGCCCTCCCTGGCTTTGCCCAGCTCTGCAGATACCCAGGGGTAAGGTTGCCCATGTTCCCCCCTCAGCCCTACCGGCCCGTGCATCTGCACCCTGGGGAGCTCAGCCGCGGTGCCCACCATGGAGGGGCCCCTGAGGAGGAAGACCCTGCTGAAGGAAGGCCGGAAGCCGGCGGTGAGTGCAGGTGCACTGTGAGGAGCCTGGGCACCCAGGCCACGGCCAGGGGCCACCCGCTGCTGCCCAGGGGCCCGGGCCCTGCACCCGCGGCGGTCGGCGGGGAGCAGCAGGGCCTGGCCTGGAGGACCGGAGCAGACGCCAGAGGCGCGGCAGGCACACGCCGCGCACGGCCTTCAGCTGAAGCTGAGCGAAGCCCAGGGGCCCTGGGCTGGGCTAGGACTCCAGCCCCCGTGGCCGGCACAGACCAGAAGAGCCCAGCCCAGCCCAGAGCACGCGTCCTGGGGTCCTGCTTGCCGGTGCCCTGTTGCCCCCGCACTAATGCCGGGGAAGACAGCGCCAAGACACCAGCCCCGGGCCCAGATGCCCTGGCTCCCGACCCGGGCATGGCAAGCCCTGCACCCCTGGCAGAGGCCCCGGCGTGTGCAGGCCGCGTCTGCTCCCCGCGCAGCCCGATGCCGCTGCCCTAGCGCCCCCGGAGGTGCGGGCCTTGCCCGGACGCTGCCTCCAGATGCTTCTGTGTAGAGGTGTGGGGCGGGTGGGGTGCCGAGGCCTCACCCAGCACCGCCAGCGTGAGGCGAGGCGGCACTGTCCTATGGCAGCGCTTTCCCGCCGGAGGGGCCTGAGCAGAATCTGGCTAGAGTGGGGTGGGCCGCAGGACGTCCTCCGCGCACTGAAGGGGGCTGCTGCGTCATGGACATGCCGGGGGCCGCGTAGGTGTGTGGGTGGCGTCCACCTGGGGGTGTCGGTCAAATGTGAAAACTGCTCTCACCTGCGGCGGTGACGCGGCCCCCGGCTGGAGGGGGGCTGCAGGCTGTGACGCGGGCGGCCTGCTCCTGGGCTCAGCCGCTGCCAGCACAGGGGCTCCACCCTGGCAGGACCCAGAGGCCCACTGAAGTGGGTGTCCCCAAACCCAGGAGCAGACGCACGGCGGGACTCCTGCCTTCACCCCTAAAGATACAAAACCCTGGCCTGAAGCCTGGGCCTTGGCTGCTCCTTGCCAGCCGGGCCCCTGCAGGCAGGTCCTCGCGGGCAGGCTTAGCTGCCTGTGTTTTCAGCGCTTACCCCCAAGGCCCCCACCCTGAGCAAGGTGCGAGGGCAAAGCCTGTGCAAAGGGGGGCGGGGGGAGCGCTACTGAGGCGCCCTGGGTGGAGGCGGCCTGGAGGAGCGAGTTGGGGCCAGGGGAGGGAGGAGGCTGCACTGGCATGGGAGGGGCGCTCTTTCACCTGCAGGCCAGATCTGTGGCCAGGCAGCAGCGGGGCTCCCCAGCGCCCTCACTCTGCCTCCCCTTCTCTGCAGCTGTCCTCGTGGACCAGGTACTGGGTCACACTCTCGGGGTCCACCCTTCTGTACTACGGGGCCAAGTCCCTGCGGGGCACAGACCGAAAACACGTAAGCTCCAGAATGGACCGTGCGTGCGGGGGCCTCCTCTAGTGTGACGTGCGGGGCGGGGTGGAGCCGGGAGGGGGTGGGGGACAGAGCGGGGCCCGAGGGCGTGCGCCTGCAGGCTGCGCTGTTGTTCTTGGCAGTATAAGTCCACGCCTGGCAAAAAGGTCTCCGTGGTGGGCTGGATGGTGCAGCTGCCTGACGACCCGGAGCACCCGGATATCTTCCAGCTGAACAACCCCGACAAAGGTAGGCGCAGAGCCTGAGGGGGGTGCCCGCTCCTGTCTCTGCCCCTCGAGAGCAGCAGGAACCTGTGCGATGGCTGCTTCTCCGTGGACTCGGGCTCGAAGGCTTGCAGGGCCCCCAGAGCCCGCGAGGGCTGCGTGGGCGGCATCAGCGTGTGCCCTGCGCAGTGTGCAAGGCGCGTGGCTGCAGGACTCTTTCTTGGGCCTCGTCTGGCTGCTCGGGCCCGTCACCATCACCCCCACAGCTGTCGCCCGGGGTCTTGGGATGAGTGATGCGATGCTGGAGGAGGCGGCGACAGGTGGCTGGCGAGGCTGGAAGGGCCTTGCACCCTGGCGTTGCCCGTGCCTGCGACTCTGGCCAAATCGGAGACGAGCCCTTTGACCGAAGCCCCAGCTCTAACTCGCGTGTCCCTGCCACTTCCTCCTTCCCCGCAGCCCTGCTGGGAGGGGGTCTGGACGCCACCCTCTCACATGGCTGGGCCGTGGGTTCTAGCCAGGTGGACTTCTGGGGGGCTTGTTAAAGCTGCAGTCTGGACCCAGTGAATCTGGGGGAGAGACTGAGCTCCTCTCTCCATTGCTCACCCGCTGCCGCGTAACGCAGATTCTGCTGCTGGCCGGGAGGCCGCCCCTCGAGTGACGGGGCCCTCGGTTCTCAGCTGGACAGCAAGGCGGCCAGGGGCCTCGGGGCACTGGGGTGGTGGGGAGAGGCAGTGCACGTTCTCGGGGTCTGCATGAGCGCCCCCGGTGTCTCCCAGGCCTTGCGTCTCTTCCTGGAGGCTCCGGGTCTGGGCTGGAGGCGGCTTCTGGACGTGGGGCCATGCCTGCGCCAGCTTGACCTGAGGCCCTCATGGCCCTGGGTTCACAGGCTGCTAGTGGGCCTTGACCCCAAGGATGGTGCTGTCCCCAGGCAGAGGGCAAGGCCAGAACCCAAATTCAGACCAAACTCAAGGAGGCCGTGAACTTGCGGGGAAACGGCGTGTCCATCCTCGCTGACCCCCAGCTGCCCCACGCGCGAGTGTTCAGCTGCCGGCCCGGACTGCTCAGGTGCCGAGCCGCGCTCCGTACGCTGTTGCAGGCAGCGCCGAATCTCACGTCACGTGTGCTCCTCTCCTCGGTGCTCCCTGCAGTGTCCAGCTGCCCGTGGGCCTCAGGGATGTGTTACTGAAGAAGCGGGGGTCGAACTGAACCCCACTTTCTCAGTAGTTTGACCATCGTGTTTCCACATTACCTGTTACTGATTTCCTTTGGATTTTACCGTATTCACTGAATTTATTCTGAGAAGGAGCCACAGGCATTCCCAGAGGCGCCTTGGGCCAGAGACACCCTGCCCGCAGGGGCGTCCTGCGCGTAGCTTCCCGTGTCCACCTCCACGGTCACGTGCATCCTCACGCCGCAGCCACCACGGCCCTCCCCGGCGCCTCCCGGTAACCACAGAGTCTCCCCCGCAGGCAATGTTTACAAGTTCCAGGCCGGCTCCCGCTTCCACGCCATCCTGTGGCACAAGCATTTGGACGATGCATGTAAAAGCAACAGGCCTCAGGTACGGTCCCCAAGACCCTGCTGCTCCCCCAGACCCCCCTTCCACCCTTGGGCTGAGCAAGCGGGGCTCTTCCCCTCAGAGCCTGGGTTCTGGGTCTGCCCCGCCTGAGTCAGCACCGCCGCTGGCTCAGCACACACCGGGCCTGTTCGGGCCAGAACCTGGAAGCTGGTCCTTGTGTCTTTCCCATGAAAGGAAATGCCACAGGAACATCCACCTGGGATAGCAGCAGGCCACGGCATCTTTCTAGATTGCTCCCTGAAAAGCTGATTCCGTGGGAGCGCTCCCCCCGTGACGGGCATCGCTGTTTACCCCCTCCACGCCCCGCCCCCGAGAATCAGTAAAGCTGGAGTATTGAGGGCCAGTGTGGGCCAGGCCAGGCGTTGGGGAGCGGGGTGCTCCTGCTCCCTGGCTCCCAGAACCTCTGGTCTGCTGGGCCTGGTGGGCTCAGCTCTCACCCACCACCCACACCCCTCGCTGGGCCCGTCATTATTCAAAGTGCTTTGCTTGCAGGAACTGGCCGAGTCCTCCCAACAGCCCTGGGAGGTAAGTGCTCTCACCGTCTCCACCTTGTGCCCAGGGCACTGCGGCCAGAGAGCGGCAGGTGCCTGTGGGCGCCCCAGGTGCGGGGCCCCAGCCTATGGCTGCCTGCCACGCGAGGCCGCTCCCCCTCTCCCCCAGGCTTGCTCAGCCTCCCAAGGTGGCCCAGAAACACCTCCCTGGCTCCTGCCCCTCCGCATCTCGGGGCGGTGGGCCCTGTTCTGCCTGCGGCTGCCAGGTGGGAGTCCTGTCCCCGGGCTCCCTTCCTTGGGGACCAGCCAGAAGAGGGACCAGAGAGCAGAGTCTCCTCACTCTGAGCAGAGAGCACTGGGCAAGTGATGGGGAAAGAGTGGGAGCAGCGGGCAGGAGCGGCGGAGGACTGGGGGTCCCGCAAAGGTGAGCCCCTGCCGGGACGGGGTCCACACGGGAGGGGCTGCTCGGCCCCTCGGAGCTGCGGCGGCCTGTCCGGGGCTCAGTGTCCAGCGTGGTCCTCTCGGGACTTGCATCCTGACGGGGGAGCCGGGCCCGGGGCTGCGGCCGGGAGCAGGGCAGCTCTGAGCCCGGTGGCGGCGGTTAGAGGGCGGGGGCCGGTGCTGACCACCGGAGGGTCACAGCAGGCGCCGGACAGGCGTGGCCACAGGCACGGTTGAGCTCCCGGGTGCTGACAGACAATGTGTCTGTCAGCCTTGCAGCCACGCTCCTAAGACGACACACAGAAACGCTGACCCTGTGGTCCCAGAGAGCGAGTGCACGTAGCCGCCCTCCTCCGGGAGATGGGGCTGGCGGGCGGTGCCCTGGCGGTGATGCGGGCGAGCAAGGCCTCGAGGCGGGCCTGGGTCACGCGAGAGAGGAAGGGCGTCCTGGCCTCCTTTGCACTGGTCACGCTGTGTGCGTCTGGGGCGCCGCATCAGCTCTGAGCCCCTCCCGAGAGCACGGCACCGCCTGGTGCACTGGGGCTGTGGCTGGGGCAGGCCAGCTCCGAGCCTGGCCAGCTGGAGGGGCGGGGAGGCGGAGGCTGTGGCTCTGCCCTGTGCGGGCGGGAGCAGCGATGGACTCGCTGAGCCAGGGCCCCAGACGCTCTCCGGGGCACAGCCCCAGCACGGCACTGCACGGCGGCCGCGGGGACCCGCACAGCCCCGGAGACCCACACAGCCCCGCAGAGCCAGGTTTGGCAGGAGGACGGGGCGTCGCCTCCGGTGCAGGCAGACCTGGCGCAGGGGCAAGGCCTGGCCCCTTGGACGTATTCTCACCCAGTTCTCAGGCCCAGGAGAGGGGACCTTTCATTTGACGTACGCCCCTTATCTCCACGCCCCCCCTCCATGTAATAATAGAAGCCTGGCAACAACTAAACCCCTGCATGGGGCGGCAGGAGGGAGAGGCTGTGGAGGCTGCTGCGCTCTCCTCCCAGGCAAAAGCTCAGTGACTGGGGCTAGAGTTTCCTTTCCCCGTACAGCCGCATCTCTTAAACGGCCCGTGCTAACGCCGCACACTCAGACACGTCACTGACGCGCGTGCGAGAGCGTCAGGGCAGCAGGCCCCCCCAAAGCAGGCTCCCGGGGCCCGGCCCGGCTCCAGTCCCCCCGCTGACCTGTCTGACGACGGCCTTTGAACTCCCGAACGCCTTCGTCTGCGTGTGTTTTCGGGGACCGGTGGGCGCCCAGGACTCGCCCGTGCCTGTGCGTCGCCCACGCACCTGCCGATGTGCACCTCACGCCGGTCACTGCCGCCACAAGCCGCTCCCGCCTCCGGCTCTTGTGAACGGGACTGCGGTGGCCGTTGGAACCGGCTCCTGGTGCATTTTTTCTAATTCATCATGTTGACCAAATGGGCACCAAGATGGGTTGGTTTGGTTGGAACTGCTGGTCATCAATTCCCTGGAGCCCCGCAGAGCGATGGAGAGGAGGTCTGGGCTGGGACGCTTGGCAGCTTTGAGGGGAGGGGAAAAAACCTGGCTTGGGGCCGGTGGTCCCCTCAGTAGTGGGAGCCGGGGTCTTGGCCTGGGGACAAAGCCACAAGAAGGTCTGGGGGTTCCCACGACCCCTAAACTTCCTCCTTCTTCTGGGCTTTCACTTGCCAATTCCACCGTCCTCTGGCCAGCCACCTGTCCCTGGCTCCCCTCCAGAGTGGACGCTCCACCCCCGCGAGCCTTGTCCCCACTGGCCTCCAAGTGCCTCACTGGACAGAGGCTGAGCTCTTGCCCCCCCAACCCCCGCTTTCGCCTCTCGAAGCCTCAGTCTCCTTGTCTTTAGAATGGGGGTGTCCTGGCACCAGCCTTCTGGGGTGGTTGTGAGGATGGTGCATAGGGAGGGCTCAGACCAGGGCACGCACTGACCCCCCAGCAACGGGGGTCCTCACTGCCCTTGCTCTGCCCACCTGACCCTCTCAGGCACTGCCCCCCCACTCCGCCCCCAACCCCCTGCTCGCCCCGACCCTGGGCGGTCCCCGCCCCCTCAAAGGTGGGAGCTCTGACCAGAGGCTGAGCTTTCTCTTCTAGGTACCTGCCAACCTTATGTCATTTGAATAAGTCTCCACAAGACTCCGCGTGACTTCAAAGGCTCTGGGAGCCCCGTCAGGGACTGGGGCGAAGCGCGGGCCCCAGGCACGGGCTGTGGCCAGGTGCCGGGAGACTCACAGCTGGACTCCAGGGAACACGCCCTCCAGAGTGCTCCGCTGGCCTGGGCTCCACCTGGATGCCGAGCCCCAGAAACCGGCCCACACACCCACCCTGCAGCGCCCCCTTCCGGGCTGTGACCCAGACTGTACACCCTGCCCTCCCGCTCTGGGCCCTCGGCCTTCCGCCAGCTGCTGCTGCTGCTGCTGCTGCTGCTGCTGCTGCTGCTGCTTCTGGAGAGCGTTGGCCCAGCCGCGGGTCCCGAGTGCTTTCTCCTGCACAACAGAGCGGACCGTGTGGACCTGCACAAGGAGCCAGAGAGGAGGGACAGGCCGCGGAACTGGCTTTTTACACCCCAAGTGCGCGGGGTCACTGGCCCTTGGGCTGCCTCAGATTTTGTACAACCCGAAGCGTCCTCCGCGTGTGCGTGCCGTGGATGTATGCGTGCGAGCCGGCGAGTGTGACCTCTTCGAGAAACATGCATTTTGGCACAAGACTTGTGACATCACACACTTCATCGGCTCGGAGGCCCTGCGTCAGCCTTCAGCGATGGCCTTGGCCACCGAGGAAGCGCGCGCCGAGCCCGGACCCTCGGGGCTGAGGGTCCCCTGCATTCTCTCACTGTAAACAAACAATGCCTTAAATCGTGTCTCGTTTTCTGTTCCTATGGGTGCTATTCATCTGGAAGCCCTGCTCCCCGGGCCCCGCTCCCTTCTGGGCCTCGTTGCTGTGGCGCTTCTGAGACAGGACCGGCTTCAGGACTGTGGACTGGGCCGCCAGCCCGCGGCTTCCTCCACCCCCTCTCCAGCTCCCCGCCACGGCAGAGCGGGAAGTCGTGACCCTCCCTTCCGGCTTCCTCGGAAGCGGCTTGGAGGCGCAGGTGCACGGAAGGCCACGCAGAAGCTACTTTGCTCCGCCTCTCCCCGCAGGGCCAGGCTTTTGCTCCATCACCTCACCCCTCTGCCTCCACTGCCAGGGCGGGACCCACTGGGGTTCCCGACGATGCTAGGGAGCTGAGTGACCCTGAGGCCTTAAGCTCCCTGTCTCGCCCCCAAACGCAGTCACCAGCACGTTCTCCATCATCCGGGTCCGAGGGCACAATTGTTGATGACCGTGGTGATGCGAGAGCAGAGGCCCGGGAAGTGGACAGCCCACGCTCCACATTCAGTTCAGAGCTCTCCACACGAGACAGAGGAAGGTCCTTTCTCTGTCACTCTTTGTCCTATTCCAAGTGACTTTTATTTTGCACAAATACATTTTTATTCAAATTAATGAATAAAAGTTAGCTTTATGGTAGCTTTCTCACTATAGCTTTTCCCCCTCCCCCCTCCCTCCTCTCTTCCCTCCCTCCCTCCCTCCCTCTGATCTGGATGTCCTAGTTCTGAAAGGGAAACCCTTAAATGGTTTCCCAAGAGACACTGAATTTCTGGGTCCTTGTTGGGAACGTGGTTCCAGGGCTCACGCGATCAGACATCAAACTCCCCTTAAATGTTTCTGGGCAAGACGCTTCCAACCAACATCTTCACCAGTCAACTGTAACAGGTCACTTTATGAATGGCCAAAGGACCCGCCACTGTATTCTGATCAAATGGTGACAAACTTTCTCTGAAAATTGGATGAACTGTGAGGATCTAGTTGTCACAGGGCGTTCGGGGCTTGGGCCTCCGTGGGCTCAGTAACCGCTGGAGTCGAGACTGGAATGCACCCGCGTGGGGGGAGCGCCAGATGCAGGAGTCAGCGCACTGGGCCCTCGGTGCTGAGTGCACCAGCTGCCCCGGCGCCCCCGATGCCTGCAACTGACCCATCCTGAGGACGCGCGCCCCTCGGTGTCTCACCGCTGAGTGAGCCCAGCACACTGCAGCCCCTTCCTGCTCCCACTGGCTTTGCCTCTGCCTCCATCTGCTCACTTGTCAAGAGTCTTAAGTTTGGATGAAAATGTGAAACTGGAGCATCAGTGACTCATTTCCCTTGGGTTTCCCTCTCTTCAAACTGGCCTGGTTTTGCTCACATCAGGTATTTCAGATGCCAACCCCAGAACCTCAGAGTGGCAGCCTCTGGCCCTCAGATCATTTTCTCCCCTTTACAGCTGCCCCTTTATCTTGCACAGATATTTTCCTCTGAGCCTGGTTTTGAAATAGCACAACCGCAATTCTTTTCAAAGCGTTTAGTCTGCTCACTAATTGACACTAATTGAGGGGATCCCACAGCCCCTCCTGGAAGCATTCTGAACTTGGACTCTTGAGGAATCTGTTTAGACTTTGTTGGCAAAGCCTCGTGGAAGTGGTAAGAACACAGAACATACCAGAAGGGTCCTGGAGACGAGCTGAAAGACAACCGCCTCCAGCGTGAGTCAAGGTCTCTGACCCCCCCGCAGCTTTGGCGTGTCCTGAAGGCTGCAGGGGAGGGGCAGTGAGGAACAGGGATCGCCCCCCATGGGAAAGTCTGTACCGGGATTCTCACCCTGGAAGGAAGCACTTCTGGTTCTCCCTCCTCGACTGTCCACAGTGCACAAGTGTCCACGCAGTCAGTGGCGGAGACAGGCTTGCATGCATATGCTGTATCTTTTTTTTTAAGCAAACAGATCATGGCACCCCAAGATGAAAATTCTAGACTGTTGTCTGCAAACCGCGGAGTAGGCAGCGGTCTCTCTCTGATTCCCCAAAATAACCCGCTTCTCCCTGGTGGTAACTTTTGCCTCTTGGACGTGTTTTGTGACTCAGTTCGCCAAGCGCATCCTGACAACTGAAATCCTTCGTGGAGCACCGACTCGGCGCCAGGCAGTAGAAACACTGTTCGGAGTGTCCCCAGTGACAGCGCGTGGCCTCCCGTCCCTCCTGGAGGGAGTCTACTCATCGCCAGCATGGAACCTAAAGAGGAAGATACTTGAAGGGTTTCTGCTTAGGAAAGAACCCCCTCTCTCTTGCCGACTGAATTTAGAAAGCATTTTTTTTTTCTTACCAAGATGGCCAGTGTTCCTTTCATTATCTCCCTTCTACCTCCTAAGCCCATGAAGTATATCTATTAGGGTGCTGATTTACAAGTGGAGAATGGTCCGTGGAAGTGGGGGGCCATTAGCAGACAGGGTCTGCTTTCACCCACAGGGAGAGTTCAGAGCCTGACGCTCGTTACCAGGTGACCGCTGCTCCAAACCTTCCTTTCTGCAAGTCCCTGAATGACTTTGCTCTGCCCCACATCTTCCTGACATATCGAGTGATTTTAAGAAAGAAAACAACTACAGGAGTCCCTTTGAAATAACAGTCCTCCATGTACATCCATCCACCCAGCACCTACCCACAACCACCTCTCTTGAGTGTTTCCTGAGGGCCAGCCTGTGTGTGCCCTGGATGTAAATGGCCGAGAACACGACAGGCCCCACCCCTGCCCTTGGAGAGCCGGCCACTCAGCAAGCAGATTCTCTCGCCGCGCCATCTCTACCGCCGGTGTCTGCCTCTCTCCTCGCACTGGGTGCACGCCCTGTGCAGATTCCTCCAGAAAGGCTTCAAAAGACTCAACAGCCTGAAGGGCCTCTTGATCTGCGAGCCCAGCTTCGGTGACTACCAGATGGAGTGACAGTCCTAGTGGCTGGGAGTCCCAGGACAACCAGGCAGCACCAAGGCTGGGCGCACTGAGGACACCAAGGTGGAAAGAGGGAGGAGAGCCGAGTGTTCACAGTGTTTACCTCCAAGATCTCTTTGGTTTCATTTCAGTGTTAGACGTGAGAACGGCATGAGTGCGAGCTGCGTTTCCTTGGGTGTGGACGCTTGCACCATGAACCAGCTGGCAGCTCCTGCTGCACAAGCACCTGGTTTGGGGGCACCCCAAATCCCTGCTCTCAGCAGCAACATGATGGATCATCTGTCCATTCTGTGACCATTCATCTCTGTCCATTTCTGAACAACTGTGGTCATTCAGTAACGAAACAATAGTAATTAACTTATTAGTGTGGTGTACTCTTTAATCAATTTTGTGCCAAAATGCATGGTTTTCCACTTAGCATTCAGAATGTTGCATAGAGAGTAGTTTTCAATTTCTTATGTATTCTCCAAAGTAAGTTGGAAATCAGTTTCTACGTTTTAATTCATTTCTTGTTGACTCTGTTGCACTCTTCTGGGCTATCTTTTTATTTCTTTTTTTCTTTTGCAGCAGACCCTGCATGCGGTTCTGTAAGGACTCCCTCTAATTCTTGTGAATTGTCTCACCTGCAATAACCACTGAACATCAGCCCTCCATGGGATTATTTAGATTTTTTGGTGAAGTATTTTGTTACCTCAGTCTTGTATCAAGTTGCTGTATTTTTCAGCTTGTTACACTGATAATTGTTTCACTAATTAAATACTTTAATGTACAAACATCTTTGTTTACTTTGAAATTAAATGTGTTTTCCAATGAACACTGCTTAATTCTTTAAAGGCACGTGCACTTACTTACCAAACCGTTGTGCCGGATGCAGAGGTGAGAGAGGTGTGGTACACTCAGAACCCAGCTAAGAAGTCACTAGAACATAACTGACGTCCAGGAAGGGACAGAGCCAGTGTTGGGCCACCAGGGGAGAAGGGGAGGAGCGAGCGGGTGAGGATTTAGAGAGCAGGGGCATTTGGATACCCAGTTCAGATAATGAACACAGGGAGGGCGGAGAAGGCGGGGAGACAAAAAGAAAAGGATCCCAGTGAGCGTGGGGAAAGCAGCCAGCTTGTCATCAGCTTTGGGTGAGTGGGATCCACGTCGGGAACGTGGTGCTGGGGGACCCGCTCCGGCTCTCTTTGGAGCAGAAGGGGCGCACGCTTACAAGGGTCTCAGACGGCTGAGGGGAGGACCTTGGCGTCTCAAGGGGTGGAAATGGAGACCTGCTCCATCTCCCCGTCGCCTTCATTCTCTCCGCACTGTTTCTCTGCTGCTCTGCGCAGCCGCTACACATTCCTACCAGGAGCGCACCTGGAAGGCACTGAGGGTGATGGACCGGGGTGACCGGATCCCTGGGGGCCGTGGGAGCCTCTGGGCCGGCCTGCCTTTCCCAGCTGGTACCTCCCGACGTTTCAGAGCCTGAGCCTCCGCGCCTCTCCCCTGCGCCCCGCCATCCAAGCCCAGGCCAGCGTGGTCACACTTCCCTAACTATGACCAACTCCATTTGCTGCAGGACTCTAGCTCAGCTCCTGCCACCATTTATATGGTGATTTAGTGACCGCCACGTTCATCCAGGCGGGGTCGTCGTGTTCCGCCCAGTGCTGCGTTCTGAGACTCGCGCATCCGCCTTGAGAAGGCGGGGCGGAGGAAGGGGTGAGCTTAGACTTGAACCCCTGACCGACCGGCGGCCTGCAAAGCTCCTGCGCCTTTGCCTCGCCGCGCCGGGCACCGCAGCATCTTACTGATGCAGAATATGCGGGCGGCGCCGATGTAGCCTCGGGAGTGGTCGCCCCCGATGCAACCCACCTGCGTGGGGCCGCTCGCCGCGGCGAGAGCGGGTGGGCGGGGGCCATCGGCGTGGGCGGGGCCAGGCCCTGGGCGGAGTCGCGGAGAGGCGTGGCTTTGGTGGAGCCGCGGCCCGGCAGGGTTGAGGAGGGCGGGGGGCGTGAGCCGGATCCGGTGCGGACCTGGGGCCTCGGAGAGAGAAGGTGGGCTCGTGCCTGCGGTCGGGTACTCGGGGAAGGGCGGCTCCGAGAGGGGCCAGTGCTACCTCAGAAAGGGCCGAGAGCTGCTGAGGGTGGAGGGACCGGGTCGCGAGGCAGAGGCTCTACGGGGCGGATCCTAGAGGTGAGGGTGGAGGGCACGCGGAGCTCAATAGCAGAGGAGTCGATGGGTGGGGCCTGGGTCCGGGCCGAGGGGTCTGAGGACTGGGTGGGCGTTCGGGCGCCTGGTCAGAGCAACGGTACGGCGAGTCCTCACTAGAAACCCGGCAGGGCTGGCGCGGGAGGGGCGTAGCCGGAGTGGGGACGGGGAAGGGGCGTGGTCTAAGCCCGACTCTTGAGCAGGGAGTGGGCGGGGCTGAAGCGCGGGGTGGGTTCAGGGCGGGGCCTAGACCCTAAGGAGGGCGCGTGGAGGGCTGAACTGAAGTTCGGGGCGGGGCGGGGGCGCGGCGGGGGCGGAGCCTGGGCTCGGAGGCGGTGCGCGGGGCGGGGCGTGGGCTGCGGCGCGCCAGCCGAGCGGCCGGCCGAGCCCCGCCGAGGCCCGAGCCCACCCGAGTGCGCCCGAGCCCGCGGCCCCCGCCCGGGGCGATGGAGCCGGAGCCCGGCGGGGCGGCCGCTGCGCTCCTGCGGCAGAAGAGGGCGGCGCTGCGGCGCAGGGGGTGCAGCTTCGAGAGCCCCAGGTACCGTGAGCGAGGAGGGGTGCGGCCGGGACGCTGGGAGCCGGGACCCGGCCACGTGGGGGAGGGTGCGTCTGAGGGACCGAGGGCCGGAGGCCGCGGCGCGGAGAGGCGTCGGCCGGGGCTGAGGGTGTCGGGCGGGGAGCCCGGGCCGGGCGAGGGAGGGCGGCAGGGTGCGGGAGAGGGTCGCCCCAGAGAGGAACGTGGAGCGTGTCGGGACCGCGGGCCCGACGAGACCCCCTGAAGCGTGGGCTCGGGGCAGGCCGGGGCAGAGCCGTGGCCGGGCGGGCGCGGGGCTGTGGAGAACGCGTCCTGCCCGCCTCCTGGAAATGCTCAAGGACAAGGTGGGGAAATAGCCCCTGAGGTCCCGGGTCGCTCTCTGCTCCCCGGAGCCTCTGCGCGGCCGCAGGACCCAGGCCAGTTGCGGCGTCCCCGGCCCGCTGGCAGGTAGCGCACACCTGCTGCCGCCCCGCCCCGCCCCGCCCCGCCTCGCGCCCGGGGTCCCGCAAAGCCCGGGGTCCCGCAAAACCGGACCCTCGCGCCTCGCGCCCCTGGGCCACCCACGCCTTCCCTGCGCCTGGACTGCCCAGGACTCTCGGGGCCCCTCCCGAGCCCCCTCCTTTGGCCTGGGGAACTCTCCGGAGATCTTCAGACACTCCTTCCTCCCGCTGCCCTGCCTGGCTCAGTCCTTGGAGGGCATGTTCTTCTCCTGCTGGACCTTCTACTCTGGCGGTGCTGGAGCGCCCGTACCCGTTCTCCAGCACCCCCCACCCCTCACCCCTCCACACAACCGTCCTCTTCTAGCCTCCTCCCACCCAGCTTCCCGGCCTCATTCTCCCTCCTCTCAAATCCCTGTCCTCCCTGGCCGCTGGCTGGAGGAGTCTGACCCAAACCATCAACTGTGCCTCAGCCCCTTGGGGCGCCCTCAGCAGCGGTGGGAACTGGGTAGGGACAAGGACAAAAACAGGAGGTTGGAGTCTGGCCTGCAGTGAGGCGGGAAAGAGAATTCAACTGCTAGGATAAAAACCAACCAGCCGGGACCCTTAGCGTGAGGGGTGAGGCCCTTCCCACCTGGCCTGACCCTTGTGGCTCCCGTGATGCTGAATGAGAATAAAAGCCCCATGGGGGCAGGGGCCACACCTGTCCTGGTGGCTGTTCTGGCCCCAGGCCCCAGGAGTCACAACTTTTACCATCTGTTGAATGAACTGTCACTGTGTAATTCTTCTCAAGGCTGTGCTTTTTCTCTTCGCATGCTCTTTCTATCTACGTAGGGTAGTTTTTCTTTCCTCTTTGAGTAATGTCTGTCCTTCTCCTCTGGGAGGTATTCCCTGCCCCCTGGCTGAGTACTGGACGGTATCAGTGATCCAGGCACATGTCTGCTCTTCATGAGCTGTGGAGGGTGATACGGATAACGCCCCCATGAGAGTGGACAGCTAAACAAACATGGCTTCTGTCCGGTCTCTGCTTACACTCTTGCCGCTGAAGCATGAGGGAGGAGAGGAATTGTAGCAAGAGATGAGACTGAAGAGATGAGCCAAAGGCTGGATCCAGGCCTGAGGAAGGATGTTTTAGACCAGCCCTGTCCAGTAGAACCTGCTGCTTTGACACAGTCTGTCCTCTGTGCTGTCCAGCATGGCAGCCGCCGGCCACCTGTGGCACTGAGCACTTGGAACATGACTAGTACAACAAGGGAACTGAATTCTTAATTTTATTTAACTTTAATTTAAATCCATATAGTCACACATGACAAATAGTATTGGGCGATACCTTTAGAAAAGAATTTCTCTTCCTCTGAACTCTCACCTGACCATCCCCTCCTTTGTCTTCAAAGACCAGGATGGAAAGACTATGATTTAATTTCCTCCAGGGTTTGTTTCCCAGCCCCCTAACACTCGATGACATAATCTTTAATCCTCTCTGATTTTAAAATAATTTGTCTTCTGGAGGACGATTTATTTAACCCATCCTTTTATCATTGTGCATGCAGTAATTGCCAGTTTTTCAGCCTTAGGAAAGTCACCTTGAATGGAGTCAGTGTATGTCAAGTGATCGGTTCCTTATCATAAATTCATACAAGTGATGGAACTTACTGGATCCACAAATGACATTTTAAAAGCTTTTAAAGCATAGTGCCAAATTGCCCACCAGAATGTTGTAGCAATTCACAGTTCCCCCAAGAACGGATAAGCAAATGCGCCTATTTTTACCCTCATCCTCAACTTTAGGCATTATCACTTAGGAATATTTGCCAAAGTGGTACCTTGTCTGAATTTGAATTACTTTGTTTAGTAGCAAGGTGACACTTTTCTCCTTTTTATTCATAATTTGTATCTCCTTTTAATGAAATATGTATGTTATACTTTGTTCATTTTCCCCTTGACATGTTTATCTTTTCCTGACTGAATTGAAGCACCTTTTATTTATTAAGGGAATTCATTTAGGGAGTCAAATACTTTTGTTCAGTTCCTTATTTGCCTTTGAAATTTTTGTCATTTTTAAAAAAATTTAGTCAAATGTACTGTTTATGCCTCCTGTTTATGCCTAATTAGAAAAGACTGCCCTTTCCTCCCTTAGGAGGAACATAAGGGAACCAAAGGAGGATCAAGGAAAGGAATAAGAACAATAATAATAATAATGACAGCAATAAAGACACAGAAACCAAAAATGAGGAGACAAGGACAGACTGGGGACACTTGGTGGGGAGGGGAGGGGGAGGGTTGAGGGAAGATGGGAGCACGAGGGACTGAGGTGATGGTGCACTGGTGAGATGATGATGGGGAATACATGGGGATTACAATTGGTGGCAAGTATATGTAAATTTTAAAATATTTTATATTAATAAAAAAATAAAAAATAAATAAATAAATAAATAAATAAGAGAAAAGACTGCCCTAATTTCACTGTAGACCAGTGTTCATCCACAGGGTCTGCTGTTGTTTACATTGCTTTATTAAAAAAATTACTTCTTTAATCCACTAGTCCAGATGATCTAACTTTCCCCCTAATTGTTAAAGAATTAAAATTTTTATTGTTTCCCCAAAGCAAAGATCTCACTTCTAAGTGAGTCTGGGGCCTCCCTGGTGGCCTAGCGGGCTAAGGCTCAGCGCTATAGCACCGTTCCTAAGTGAGTCTGGGAATTGATATCTTGTATTGGGCTGACATGTGGACTCTGAGGTTCAGCAGAGGAACCCCCTGTGAAACACAGAACTCTGCAAGTATGTGGGTCTCTGCTCCAGGCCTAGTGTTCCAGAAAGTCTAGGGAGTGCGTGGATGATCAGAATGTTCTGCAGGAGATTCTGGGACAGCCTGGGGGAGAGCCTCTGCCTTGGCAGTGTACTTGCTGCCAGATTAGCCTCTCATACCCCAAGGCCTCCACTGCTTCTCATTTGCTATTGTAGCAAGCGAAAATGCCACTGCCCCTTCAGAATCTGGTTTTCCCATACTCGCTTCCAGGTGGCAACTGTGTGCCAGGTCAGCTCTGAGAACTGGTGGGCAGACAGGGCACATAATGCGTGTAGAGGAGAAAGGGGTGGCCCAGGCAGCAGGCACTCAGGCAGGTGGCAGTGAGAAAGCCTGTCTGGGAAACGTGGGGGGCAGGAGGGCAGATGCTTGTGCTGCTGGACCACTTTCCCTGGCTGTGTTTGTCCTCATTTTGTAAGAGGGCATATCAGACAGGTTTCCAGAACAAGAGCTTTGTGTCTGAGGTGCCAGGAGCAAAGAAAAGAATAAAAAGAGCTTTGGAGTGAGACAGCCCTGGGTTCACTTAGCATGTGTGTGGACTCCAGTAAGTTACTTAACCCCTCCGAGCCGGGGTTAGCTCATTTGTAAAATGACAGTAGCAGCTGAATCACAGTACTGATGGGAGCTGTTAATGAAATAACTCGTGTGGAGTGCTAGAAACTGTGCCTGCATGCAGCACTACCAAATGGTAACTGTGAGGGACAAAAATGACTGACACTTCTATTTAGGTTCTAACCCTCCCCTTCCCTCACCTCATTAAAATCCTCGTTTTGCCCATTCAGTCTTCTCTCCCCTCCTGCCCTCAGAGCAAGATCCTGCTGTGCCTCTTTTTTTTTTTTTTTTTTTTTTTGCATTTTTGAGNGAGCAAGTTCCTGCTGTGCCTCTTTTTTTTTTTTTTTTTTTTTTTGCATTTTTGAGCTGATTTAGGAAGAGAGTGGTGGGGAGGACACTCAGTGCACGGAGCCCTCAGGGCACTGCTTTGGTCTGCCTGAAAAGAAAAAATAACCTTTTGAGGGGGATGGAGTTTATAGGTGAGAGGTATATAAGCACCCACTTTGTTTGAGAGAGGCCAGTATATAA
Organism: Galemys pyrenaicus; assembly: GCA_019455555.1. Taxonomy (NCBI): domain Eukaryota; kingdom Metazoa; phylum Chordata; class Mammalia; order Eulipotyphla; family Talpidae; genus Galemys; species Galemys pyrenaicus. The sequence continues at coordinate 1,561,186 of JAGFMF010011785.1, read as the reverse complement.
GCACCCACTTTGTTTGAGAGAGGCCAGTAGGTCTCCCTATTTTCCTCATTTCAAGGTATACTTAAAGAGATGTATCTGCTCTATTTTGTCACTTTGTGGTGATCCAGAATTAACGAAGCTGGTTCTTTAACTCACTTCTTTGTTGCTAATTACGTCAAGGAGCCACAGCCACAACCGGCAACAGTGTTAGCAGGGTTATACATCGGTAGGCTTGAACCTGCCAGGCAAACCCTGAAGACCCCAGAATCTCAGCGCTGAATGGAACTCTAGCCATCACTTAGGTCCGCCGCTCCGACAGTGGTTCTCAAAGCTTGGGCCCTGACTAGGGACGTCAGCATTACCTGGGAACTTGTTCGAAGCACAATCACAGGCCCAACCCCAATCAGAATTTCTGGAAACAGGAGGCTCGGAAGCTGTATTCGAGAGCCAGAGCGCTCTTGTCTGATACAGTTCTAATGCCGTGGTTCTCTAGCCTAACACACATGAGAATCATCTAGAGGCCTTCTTAGCAGTTTCTTGGACCCTACCCCCAACACTCCAATTCCCTAGGTGAGGTGGGGCTGCAAGCTCACAAGCAAGGCCAGAACTGCTGGCCCAGAGACAGACTCTGAAAATTACCGCTCGAGGATAATGCGGGAATCTTTTCTACAATCTTTGCAGTTGGCATCCAACTTCTGCTTATTATATCTAAGGTCAGGGAGCCACGGATGCAAACCTTTTTATTACTGGCACCCCCGTTCCCTCATCAGGAAGCTGAAACTTACTGCCTGGTACTTGCCATCATCATGCCGCCAGCCACTTGGAGGAGCAGTGCCTGTGGCTGATTCCGAGGGAGAAGCGGTGGCTTTGATTCCAGGGTGCAGACTCAGTGGTCACGTGAACCAGTTCTTGTTCACCCCCAGACATTTCTCCTTCAGCTACCTGGTGGACTGGCAGTATGTTGGCATTTTGACTTAACCTGTTGTTAAATTTTTAAAAGATTATTGAAGGCTGTGAGTGATGAGCGAGAGGGAGTTTCTGGCTCATGCAATTGCAGAATGCTGGGCTAGGCCACGCTTTGGGAAAGGGGAGATACAGGCGCTTGAAAAAGGCCATCAGTAGTTTTCCTTTCTTCTCTGGGTTGACTCTACTCTCCATGAGGACACAAAGACACTGACTACCCCAGGAGGCTAGCTACTCCAGGCTAACTTCCTGTCCGTGTACAAGCCCAGCAGATCGAGCCTTTTTCTCAGTGATTCTCAAGCGAGTCCTGTGGTTGACATTCACTGGATCTCCTGTGATCTCTGTGCATCCCTAAACCACTTTTGGCCCAAAGTGGGTAAACCTACTGATTGGCTGGTCCAGGCGCAAGTGCCCAACCCAGAACTGGGGGGTTAGCTCATTCCATTGCTAGAGACTAAGACATAGTGATTGTCCCAAAGAACAATCCGTTACCAGAAGAAGGGAGCGAATATTGGGCTTCCCCCACCAAAAAAAAGTTTCATCACATCTTGGAAGTTTTCCGAAGTACAGATACCCAGATGCCATCCAGAGTCACAGAGTGGGGGTTGCTGGGTGTTTCAGTCCCAGTTGTAAAAGGCTCCCTTTGTCGGTGGCTAAATTATGCTTACTAAGTTTAGCCACAGTGGGGACAGAGCCCTACACAGACAGAAGATCTTGAATTACAAATGGAAAACATATTTTCTGCTTTCCCAAATAGTGCTCCTACACGACTTCCTTCTTAGTGATGCACAGAGCCCACGCCTTGTGAGAATAGCGGGCGCCAAGATGGCTGCCTTCTCATTCCTGCATATGGCTGCCCAGGCCAGCGAGGCTCAGAAAGGAACAGTTCTCCATTGTGCAGCGGCCTCCTTTTCCTCCTCGGTAGCTTTCACCTGATGCTTAGAGTCTCAGATCTTATTTTTGGTTTGTTTTTACAGGTTTTTGTAAACAGATATTTTCATGTGCACTACTTCATAGTCTTTATTCCTCTACCTTTTGTCATTATTCTTTTTGTTTGTGTTAGGCCCTTACGTATTTAATCACAAACAAATCTGCTGTCAGTTTTCTTTCGGAAAAGCAGCAGTCTTCCTGGGAAAGACTGTGAAGAGCTGTCTTATGTTGCGCTGACATAATGGACTCTCAGGGCCAGCAGAAGAAAATTAATTTTCATATTATGTCTGTTCTCCTAAGAGAAGGGGAAAAAAACAACTTTTATTATTCACTAAGAGTTTAAGTTAATGCAAACCAGCTTCCTTTCTCAGAGGAAGACAATAGTCAAATTAGTTTTGCTTTAAAAGGTTAATAGGAGGAATTATGTTTGGTTGTCTGGTTTCCAGAGCAGGAGATCTGAACAGCAGTGAAGTGTGACAAATGACGCTGTAGGAAAATGGGAAGAGATTTGGCCTCTGCAGTGGGACTCGGGGTTGGTTTGGCTGGGGAGGAAGGTTCAAAAGCAGGTGGGCATGTAGAGATGGGGGGAACAGAGCTGGGATCTTAGGGCACAGGGAGCAAGTTTGAGTTACCAAAGAGGCATGACTGTCCAAAGGGGCGCGTGTAGTAGCTGTTTACCATGGGGTCGCTTTGAAGGTCAAGAAGACAATGAGACCCCTCAGGATTATCTCCTGATAACAATAGTTATCACCTCTTACACAGATTGATGCCAGTCTGTGCTTCGGTTGTGGGGAAATATTTAGGATGTACATAAGATTTAGGATGTTAAGTGAGAAGGAAGAAGTAGCTTCTTCTGGTAATAGCAGGTATGGAGAATTACATATGAAACTGAGATTTTTCCACTAGTCATATTTTACTGGGTCGTTCCCATCAGATAGAAACACCTTTCCAATCCAGAAAGAACATCCCCAAATGAAATGAAACCTACAACCAAACAAATTTCCAAGTCATGTCCCCTCCTTTCCTGCAAAGCCGCTTGGTGGCCCTGACTGCACGTCGCTCCTCCAGGCAGCGGTGACCTTGGAAGCAGCAGGTGCAGCTCTTCGGTTCCTCTTCAGCACCTCTTTGCTGTCTGAAATGCGTAATGCACTGGCCAAGCTTCCTTTTCTATTCCAAAGGCAACATTCGAAAGTCTTCCATTAAAAGGACAGTCCCTACTTGTCGCTCCCCACCCTGAGGTTGTTCCATTGCTCCCACCAGAAAGGAGCTGTGCCCCCCTCTACTCAGTGCACTGGAACTGTTAAACTCCAAGTCCCATCTAACAGATGTGGCTCTGGAAGGTGGAGCCGTCAGCCGTCGGTGGCAGACAGCAGCTCCACCTAGCAGAAGGAGGCTGAGATTTAATGCCGATCCAGGGTTAGGCTCCCGAGGTTGTTGGAGGGGCCGGAGAGCAGACTCGAGCCCGAGCTCCCGGGGGCAGCAGCTGGCCGGAGCCCCCACGTTCTGTAGGAGTTGGGAAGCTGCCTTCACGAGGAGCCGATCCCTCAGGAAGCTGCTGCCACCTTCACACACAGCCGCACCTCTGCTTGGGTCGCCAGAGCTGCTGCCGCTGCCACTTCCAGAAGCTGGAGACTCAGGAGGCTGCGCAGGACCCACAGCAGCTTCGTCACAACCCGGGAAGGCAGGAGGATGGCGGGTCTCCCCGGTCTGCCTGGCTGTGCTCCGGCAGTCTCTGGTGAGAGCACCGATTGGTGGACTCTCAGTCACATCCAGGCACTGCCTGCTGCGGAGGTGAGGACATTTGCACACTAGCTTTCTGAATTTTGCACAGTGGAGCGGGGTTGCGTTGACTGTGGAGGCGGTCCTTCCACAGTGCCTGCCACGAACAGCACCTCGTTTTGATCACAGCAAAAATAAATGAGATGCAGCACTAAGAGTTGGCAGCACAGGGCTGGAAGGTTCCTGTATATTGGGGTGCTGCATCTCTGCCACGCCAAGCCTGAAGCCGCTTTGTTGAGGCGGGTGCCAACAGGGAATCAGGCTGCTGACGGGGTTTGAAGAAGTCGTCCGAGCACAACTCTCAGAGAGTCTATAGCTGGAGCAAAAACAGGAATTGGGACACCAATGCCTGTCTTGGGTCCTGTGCTCTGAATGAGAAAGTGTCTATAGGAGAACTCTGGCCGTGAAGTCTTTCCTCGTGTCAGTGCCCCGTGCCAGGCCTGGACCGGTGCTGCACAGGTGGGTTGTCCGCTCCGTGCACCTGTGACAGTCCTCACGCAGCAGCTGCCTGCCCAGGATTGGCCAGGAAATGGAGCAGGTCCTGTAGCGATCTGGCCAGAGCACCGGTGACCTCGTTCCAGACAGGACAAGGCAGCTTGCCGTGGGCTCGCTCTTCCAAGTGAATATTCTCTTAACGTTTTTGGCATTCGCAGAGCCGTTTACTCATTCCTCAGACATGTCCTGAGCACATCTATGTGATGACACAGGTGAGGGGCCTGCAGTCCTGGCGCTGACATGCCCGGGGAGGGAGGGAGGGAAGCAAGCAGCCCCGGTGCATCACAGGACAGCTTCCTACTCTTGCGTGCTCCCAGGAAGGTCACAGAAAGGGAGCCACTGTGAGGAAGGGGGCAGCTTAAAGGGAATGACAGAGAATTTGGCCACCTCTTGCACCCAGTGCTGCCGAGTCCCTTGCTCACTTGGCTGCAGAGCCAGCTCAGACCTTGAAGCTCATCTTGGCTTGAAGACAGGCAAGAGTGACCGCGCGTGGTTTAGGGTGATTTTCCTGCAAAGAATCAGAGCAGTATAAAGCCTGAGCCCCAGAAGGTCGATGAGTGGGTGTCCCCCACAAAGTAGGGCAGGTGTCCAGGGATCTAGGAGGCCTGCACCCTGGGGAGATTCTGGTCACCTTGAAGGGTCAGAACCCTGACCTTGTTGCCTTTTATGCCATAGCAGTGCTCCCTCTAGTCTGCTCTTCCTGCATCGCTGGGCCTCTGCGGGCCTGAAGGTGGCCGCCAGAGCTGCTAGTCCAGGTCCCTCTGTGCACACCGTCGCCTCCCATGGTCATCAGCCAAGGCCTTTCTCCCCCATTTGGGACAAACGCCCCTCTGGAGAGGCCCTGGGTGCTATGGTTCCCATGCCTCTGGGGCCGCCTTTTGGTGGGTTCACGTGTACTTTTGATTTAGGCAGCTCCTAAAGTCTACTTTCCCATCAGCCTTTGCCCAGAGTAGGCGAGCCGCCCTTACTTGGACGGCTGGGACAGTGAGAGGAAGAGCTGCTGCTGGCCTGCCCGCGCCCGCCTCATCCCTGCGGCATCCGTGCTGACCCCAACCCAGGAGCAGCACGGGGTTGGCCAGGCTCCTGCTTCAGCAGAGTCTCTTCTTGGCCCCCTCTCACTGTTTCCTGGGGTTCCAAGGAGTTATGCAAACAAGCACTTCTCTGCCATCTTTTCAAGAAGTTCCTCAACTGCTAAATATTTTAAATAGACAAGAGAGATAGAATGTCAGAAGATTAAGAGGTACATTTTTTAAAATTAGAAAGCAAAGATAAGAAAAGATAACAGAAATGAGTGTAAGGATTAAAATTAACAGTGATGAGACAGAACCTGAATAGTTAGCAAATGAAATTAAAGAATTAGATGAAAGTATGAAAAAAGGACTTAGGAAGCCAAAAGTAAAAGCTCTGGCAAAAAGAAAACGGTGGGAAAGATTGAAAAAGGACTGGCATTTAAATTTTTTAAACAAAACCATGAAGATTAAAAGAGCCAGAAAATAAGACACGAAGGCAAGCAAGCTCAGCGGTTTAAAGATTAGATACAGAACGGAAGCAGCGGGGCACGTGTTCTCACCTGGTGATGTTGTACAGCACGTCTGCGCCTGGATTCACTGACGGAGAAGGCCGGCTGCGTGCAGCGCTCATGGACACTTCAGCAGCGTCGTCCTTGCCCCCCGAGCCCTTCCAGGACGCCAGGGGATGTCTGCACCCTCAGCTGGTACCAGCTCTGTGTGCTGTGACCTTTCGCACACGCGCTCACCCACGATAAAGTTTGACTTACAAATTAGGCACAGTAAGAGATTAGCAATAATGACAGTGAAACCATTACCACACAATATCGTAAAAAAAGTGGCATGGATGAGGTTCCTCTCAGTATTTCTTACTGTGCACGGAATTTTCCAGCCACAGTTGACCAGCGTATGTAAGTGAGAGCGTGGATGGAGGGGAAGGGGACTGCCTGTCACAGAAGGGTGCAGACATAGAGAAAGCTGCGCCTGGACTGGTTTCAAACTGTTCCGTGGAGGAGAAAGGGGGAGGTGGTGTGGTGTGGCCACCGTCAGACCCCAGAACCCCTTGCCACTGCTGGTGTCTTCTCCCCTCCTCCTCTCCCGTGTGCTTCTGCTGCAGCTCGCCCAGGGGCAGATTGTCAGTGGGTGGGCCGAGCCTCGCCCAGGCGCAGAGAGCTCCAGCCTCGGGCTCTGCATCTGCAGCACCAGCCCTGGGCGGAGCACCTTCTCCGGGTGGCACAACTGGGAGGCCTGGTCTACCTGGACAGCTCTGTCCAAAATAGAAAGCGAACTCCAGGCTCCGAGCTCTGCGTGACTTTACGCTTTCTAGCCACCACGTGAGCATTCATTCCAGTAGTGCCTTTTATCTGCAACAGGTAATATAAGTGATTAATGAGCTGTCTCACCCTCTCTGGTTTGTATCAGATATTCAGAACCGCGTGCATGTCACCCTTGCACATCTCGCCTCGGCCGCCTACACATCAGGTGCTCAGCGGCCACCTCCCCAGAGAGCCTGGGATGCTCCCCTTGCTGTCTTTTCAGGACTCAGCCTGAAACGGAGCCTCTCAGGCTTCTTCCCTCCACATCCAGCTTCCTCTACTCCTTTGTTAATTTCTTGTCAATGCACTTCCTTAAGAAAAAGCTTTTGCCTACACGTATTATTTTTGAAATTTAAAAATCTAGAAAGTTCAGAAGCAATATATGTGTGTGTGTGTGTGTATATATATATATATATTCTCGTCCAGAGCCTGCTTTGCTTATTTGTGTGTTGTTGCCTGGAGCCTCTGATGTCTGCTAGTAGCTGCCACGATAAGGGGCCTGAAGCCAGCCTAGGGAAAGGGGGCCTAGAAGTCCTGGTCAGGCCACAGCCTGTGGCTCTGTGCCCAGGGATGACAAGGGGCAGCTGGTCGTCACTTATAAGGAGGGATGTCGGGGGGCCTGGCAAGAGGAGACCAAGGGCGGTGGCAGCCTGAGCCCCTCCTGGTAGGGGCCTTCGGGCGGAGCCACTACGTGACCTTTTCTCTTGGCTTTTGCTCTTGAAGCAGCCTGCTGCTCGGGCCCGCCCGGCTCTGCTTGCGCAGCTTGGGAGTGGGCAGTGCCCATCTGGCTCCAAACACCGGCTGCCTGGAGTCGCTTCTCTTGGCACCGCCCTGCAGCAGGCTGGTGGTTCCCTGCGCAGATGCCTCTTGTTGACAGTTGTCCCCGAGCCACTCGCTTTAGGCTTCTGCCTTGTCACAGTTTTTGTTCTTTCAAAAAAATAAGACATTAAAAAGAGCTGTCTCCATGTTATCAGTAAAGCATTATCCATAAAGCGTTCTAAAGCATTACCTAAGACTGCTTTTTATCTTTCCATTGCCGAAGAATTGGATTTTGTTTGCTTATTTGTCAGTGGAGGGAGAGGCGAGTGAAGAATGCTTCTGGTCGGCTCTGAAGAGGATTCCAATCAGGGCCGACCACCTTTCCCCACAGAGCAGCCCCCTTGGCCCAGAGCTAGCTGTCCAGCATCCTTGCCGTGTTCTCAGAGAACGGAGGAGGCAGCTCTCAGAATGCATCTCTCGGTGTATTCCCACAAGCAATTCCTTGTTCAGCCAACACGTGTTCATGCACCTACTTAGTTACTCCAATGTGGGTTTGGTCCTTTTTCTTTTCAGAGTTGTGGCCCACGGAACCCCTCTTGTGATACCTCCTGGGTGTTTGAATTGGAAATTCAGGGCAAAACCAAGCACGCCTGGACCTACACAGTGATGGCCATGAGGGCCCGCCACTAGTTTTTCTTCAGTAATGTTCTAGAAAAAGCACTGCCTTGTTGAAAAAACATTTGTGATTTGGAAAAGTCAGTCATTTACCTTAGACTCCTCACTCACGACTCAGGAGGGTGACAGGGTTTGACTGGTTTCCAGGGTCAACAACACGCCTTCTTCTCTGCAGTACTCTGCGTGATAGGGTCGTGGGGTAGTCTTGGGGCACATGGGTCTTGGGGATCCCCCTTCCACACTTACTGAGGGGTTAGCCTCGGGAGGAGTGCCAGAATCGGCCAGTTAGGGGCCTGCCCCTCTTCCCCGTTCTCAGCGCCTTTCCCAACTCCTCTGCTTCAGTACAGCACCCCAGCCTCCAGGCTCCCCGATGGATCCGCTGGCGAAGGGGCCCGGCGGGAGTCAGATGGCTCAGACCCTGCTGTGGAAAGCAAAGTCGTCTCTCTCCTTTGGCATCCAGCCCCTTCAGACGTGGCCAACAAAAGACCCTGAAGTAGAGTCCCAGGTCAACCTGTAAGTAAGTAAATGAAGCACTGTCTGTTTGGCTCATGTTAACTTAATGCTCAGGAAGGAAATACTCATTATCTTTTGGAGGGAGCATATAGCAGGAGAAGGGAATGGGTGTTTGATCGGGAGATTCACTTCTGTTCTGTTCTAAATGATGTCTTGTTCAGGTCTTTACTCGTCAGTATTCACTTGGCACCAACTTGGACCAGGCCCCCTCTCAGGCATAGCCAGCAAAACATACTCAGTTCCGGAGCAGATTTCAGTTCCCATCTTCAGGGTATTTACAGCTCACGAGACAGACAGCCATTAATCAAATAATTACCCCAAAAGATACAAACAGATTGTATCTTGATTCACTAAACATTTACAGACTGCCTTCTATGTGCCAGCAACCTACTGGACATATAAAAGAACAAGACATTTCCCTTACTCTTGAATATCAAATGTGGGCAGAAGGGGGGGAAATTCCAGCTATTGTGCAGAAGGCGTTCCAGTAGTGATGCTGCTGTAGCACTCATCAGTAGGCTGGAGGGCCCTTGGGTGGCGAGTCCAGTTCCCTGTGCACTCCTGAATCACCAGGGCTTTGTTGCACAGTTCGGTAGTGTTTGTTGGATGAATGAAGCGGATACTACAAAATAGGGGTTCTTGGCATGCAGGGGAGTCAAGCAGCTGGGTACAACACTGTGATTGAGCCAAAAACAAGTGAGGTGCTTCCACAAGGCCGCAAGTACCAATTGGGGCTTACTATAGATCCAGTGCTTTTATAAAGCTAGTACCTAGCTAGGGACTTCAGTCAGAATCACCGTGAGGATTAAAAAACAGCTTATGCCTGAGATTGATATGGCAGTTCTGGAGGAGATGAAAAAGAACCCGAGGGCACGTGACTTCAAGAACTTCACACCTGTACAGGGAGACAGACACGTAACCAAGGAACTGTAGTGCTGTGAGGGAGTCTGCGAGTTCAGCAAGAGAGAGGAGACAAGGGGTAGCAGCCGGCCTCGGGCAGGCAGTGACAGGGAGAGGCCATCTTGGACAGAGGAAACTGCGCGCAGAGTGTCAGAGCCACAGCGGTGGGCAGGCAGTACGCAGCGGTTCTCAGCCCCACCTTTAAGACCAGGGGAGTCATCTGGGCCTGACAGACATACAGGAAGCCTGTCCCGTGACCCCAAGGTGCTGAATGATACTGGTAGAATATGATTAAAACACCAGTGTTTTGTAAAAGCTCCCTGGTCATCCTCATATGTAGCCAGTGCTGAGAAAGCTGCTCTGAAAACAGAGCCAAATGCAAGAGTTATAAAGCCCTTGCACGCTGGCCGGGGCAGCCTGAACTTTCTATCTCCGGCCTGGGGAGCCACTGGAAGCTTTTATGATCTTAGGGAGTATTGCAGTTTGAAATATAAACAGCTCCTCGGTTTAGAGAGATTCTAAATTTCTGATAGTTCCGTAGCCAATTCTTTGTGGAAAGTCTGGAGGCACCATTGGCTTTTTATGCTTTCCATAGGAGGCCCCTTAGGTTCATTTATGACAATACGAGAATTGAATCCCTTTGATCTGAAACTCAGCATTTCAGTGACTAGTAATGAGCTGACTGGCATGCCCCTGTTTGTTGGGGTTTTCTAATAAAGCAGCAGCCTTGGGGTGCTGCTGGGGAGGCAGGGCAGCCAGGCTTCGTCTAGAAGGGGAGGGGGGTTGCTCTTCTTTCTTCTGTTATTCATTAGCAGAGGGAATTCGTGCTCCAGCTACCCAACCCAGAAGCTTCTGGAGCCTAGCCTAGGGTCCTTCCCCTACAGGAAGCGTTAAAGGCCTCTTTTTTAGACTACGAATACCACAGTGCACCACGAGCAGATGAGGGGCTGGCAGGACTGCAGGGGGGAGCCAGTAGGGTGCAGCGGGAGCTGTCCAAGGTGGCCCTTTCCATGCCCTATTGGTGAATAAGAAGATAAAGCAACCAGGGGATCTCAGGGGCCAGACTTGAAGCTGATTCCACCAGGGAATCATGTTGGGTTTTCCGGAAAAGAAGCTAAAAAGAACCCGTCCCATTCTGGGAGCCACTCATTCAAACTCAATCTTTCAACAAATATTTATTGATAACCAGAGTATACAAGTCACTTCTGCAAACATCCTGAATGTTTTCTCACTTAGTCGTAACACACACACACACGATCAGGTAGCTACTGTCAGTCCCATTTGACAGATGAGGAAGCTGAGGTCCAAGGGGTTAAGAGACGTGTCCAGGATGCTTACAGGTGACAGAGCTGCCATCGGAGCCTCAGTCTGTCTGGCCCCAGAGCCCTCCTCCTAACGAAGCTGTCTCAAGCAGTGTCTGTGGAATGTCACTGTCCACGGGGCACGTGGTGCCAGTGACGAATGTAACAGTACTGGACAGCAGTAGTTTACCAAGCAAAAGCTGGACCTGTGCTGGGTGCATGCTAACATAAATACCTGCTCTTGGCCACTCAAGGCTCTGGTGTCTATTAAACAGTTTACTGAGCACTTTTGTGCTATGCTGGGCCTGGTGCTAGACACTGGGGGTACAAGGGAAGCATCTGTCCAGATGTGGTGGCAGGGGCACTTATAAAAGTGCCATTACCTGGGACAGTCCAGGATTTCTCAGTGGAGGGGATACTTGAAGGATTGCGCTTAACCAGGCAGAGGTGGGGCAGGACTTCCCAGACAGAGGGGACCATATTCAAAGGCCAGCAGCACTAAACTACCCCAGGCGTTAAAAGAACCATGAATATCAGGTTTGCCTGGTGCTTCTTGGCGAGAGTTGGGCAGTGAGCCTGGAAAGGTAGACAGAGCACAAGGCACTGGGGAGGTATAGGCTTAACTGCTCTGCTAAGAGGTGAGGTCTTGACTCTCTGGGCTGGGCTACAGCATGATCAGATTCACATACCGGGAAGCGAACAGGTGTCAGTGGGCAGCTAGTTCGCAGTAGGATAAGTCTGGAGGCACGGGGACCTGTTAGGGTGACCCGGTAGGGGGTAGTAAGGGTTCTGACGAGCAGCAGGAGCAATGGGGTTGGTTTAAGAACAGTTTAAGAAGGTTTAGTGGACCTGGAGATGTACCGCTGGTGGAGCGGGGCCATGAGCCTTAGAGATTGGACTAGGGCTATCTTCATGGTTGGTCTTACAGTTAATTTGAGGGTTCTGAGCTGAGACAGCACAAAATCCAAACTAGACTCAGACAGAGAACATCAGATAAATGCCATCGGGACTGAAGAGGGCATGAGTACATCTTTAGGGGAAGGAGATGCTTAAGGAAGGCTTCTTAGAAAGAAGTACGTGAAATGGGCCTTGAAAAAGGAGTAGAACCTTCCCTTCCGTCACTCCTTTGTCTTGAGTAGATTTGAATAGGCAGAGAGCCAGGGAGGAGGATATTCTAGATGGCTACATCCTGGTTTGCCTTTTGGGCGGTTGAAGTCATGGCAGATCTGGAAAGTTAAACTGGGGAGTCAGTTGGGAAACATGTACTTAATCCTGAGGAGACTGGGAAACAGGCATTCGATGATTTGAACTCTGCTTTACAGAAGTTCGTTTCATGGCTGTGTCCAGTGAGGAGGCCAGAGGCAGACTGAGGAGCCTATTGGTTGTCAAACAGCTTGGTTGTCACTCTAGCTTGGGCCACAAAAGAGAAGATGTAGGCTCATGTCGCCAAGCCACGGAGCGGGCAGATCGGCTGCAGGTGGGCCCCACAGGACTCCAGTGCCGGCGGTCAGCCCCGTCTGCTCTTGCTCCCAGCACCTCCGTCCTTAGCCCGCTTCCCTGTCTGTGGCCTCGTTTCTCCTACTGTGCCTGGGTTTTCGCCATGCAGAGGCGGTGTGATCCCAGGCAGCCGGGGGTACATCCTCACAGCTCTGCCGCTGGAGAGAGGAGTCTTCCCCATCAGTGAGAAAGAGCCCTGTGGGAGGATTCTGGGTGCCCAATGTGGTCACATGTCCCTTCCTGTTCTGTGGAGAACATCTGCTCCTGAGGAAAAGGGGAACCTCCCCCCAACCGCCCCTCCCCCCATGAACAGAACAGCCTTGGAAAGAAAAGGTGTAGCTCTGGAGAACAGGATTTGAATGCTCGGTTCAGCCAGGTAGGGAGAGTTTCGAGCAGAAGGGAAGTGGTCTGTGAGTGGGCACTAAAGTGACTTAGGGATTTCTTTCAAAATTACGGCTCTTGAAACCTATTTAATTAGAATTCCTTTTGGGGGTGAGGAGGGTGGCTCAGGGATCTGGCTTAAGGTGTCCAATGCAACAGAAAGCTTGGAAATCTGACTATTGAACTTGATGATTATCAAGGCAGGCAGCACCTCTGAGAATGCAGTTTCAACTGGGATGGGAGGCAGAAGGCAGAAGCGAGGCGCCCTGCAGCCTCACTTCTCCTTCTCGGGAATCACTGCCTGTGTCAGGCTACTGCTGACCCTGCGGGAGGCGGCATTCCTTGGAGAGGGTGTTGTCAGAAACAAAGGCGGCTGGGGAAGACCCAGCGCTCTTGCTGCTTCAAATGGTGTCAGCTGGGAAGGGGGTGGGGAATAGCTGGGAAGTTTTTCATCCTCTGAATTACCTGCTAATTCTTTTTCATTATCATCCCCTCCTATGATTAATCACAATACGCTACTGTTACAGGACAACCCGATATGAAATGGGTTGGCCTGACTGGGTCCTTACCATGCGCTTAAAAGGGACTTACAATAAGACTCAACTGCAGGCACACGCAGAGAGGTTAATAGAGGGTTTATTTACGAAAGAAGGGAAACTGAGGAAATGAATAACTCAGGGAGAGAGAGAAGTTGGTCCTACCAGTGTCCGCTGAGCTGGAAGCCAGCAGCACACTGAGAGCTGGAAGAACCAAGTGAGCCCCCAGGCCCACGCGCCTGGTTTTACACCACAGCTGCTGCTTACCTCCGGTCCCAGCGATCTTCCCTCGGTGGTGACGGCAATGTGGGGTTTGTAGTTCTCCATGCCTTGGCTCTCTTCGGTCTGGAGTGCGGGTAGAGTCCATAAAACCTGTGTTTGTGCAGTTCGCTCAGGGCAGCCTTCCTCCCCAGCACTACCAGAAAGCTGGGTTTCTTTAAAAATACAAATCCTACTTTGTTTCCTCACTGGGCTGAATTAGCCGTGGTTTGCTTTTTGATATTTTGAGGAAAGCTGTCATGGATTTGAAGGATGCAAATATTAGGCAAATTTGTATTTAGAAATTAAAAAACAAAACTATAATTTCCAGACATCTTGAAAGACCTAGCTTGCTCCTAGCTTGCTCCTAAGGCCTAGCTTGGCTTCAGAACAGCGCGTAGGGAAGCGAGCTTTAGTTCACTGTCGGAACTCTGGTCCTCTGCACGCGGCTTCCATGCGGAAACATCTGGTCTCCCTTGAAGGAGCCTTGAAGGAGCCTGGTCTGGTCTCGGGCTTACCTGTCCTGTGCCTCCCCCACCCCACCCCCACCCACTCCCGCTCCGCCTTTAGACCTGGTTGCTGCAGAGCTGTGTGTGGTCTACTCTCGTTTTCCAAACGGGAAGATAGACCCGGATCTTTGGATCCCGGAAGGAGGTCCCTTTGCCTCTCTCTTCTGTCAGAGCTTGAGGTAACAATCCCCAGGGCCACCTGCCCCCTGGCCACACGCCCACAGGTCCTTTGTCCCAAGGGCTAACCTCTGGGGAAGCGGGAGCTACTTGACTGAACCAGTGGGCAGCCACGTTTGCCAGCAAAGCACTGACCACGAGGAAGCTGGCGTTTGGATTTCTGTTTGTCTGACTTTTGCTGATTCTCAGCTGATTTCAGATTCAGAAAGGAGCCGTTTGACTCAGTGGTAAAGCTGCAAAGCTCCACAGCGTGAGCCAGGCGAGGCTGTGAGAGTCTGGTTAGAAGGGCTTTGGTTTATTCGCTTTTTTCTCTTGTCCTTTCCTGTTTTTGCTCTCCGCAGGTTCACAGGTCGGAGGCCCCTTGCAAGGCCTCTGCAGTAGCAGAGGTCTGCGCTAGGCAGAGGATGTGGAGAGTTGGGGAGGGAGGCAAGGAGCTGGAAGAGCTTGTGGATTTGGGCTCGTGCAACGTGCAGGGGCCTGGGGCTGCAGTGGCGCTACCAGCCATGACAGGAGAGCCACTTCCTCAGGAGTCGGGCCAGCTACTCAAAGGAATAGCTGAGGAGAGAGCACTGGAGCTTTTGGGCAGTAACCTGGAAAGGTCACCAAGATAGCAGTAATGAAAAAATATCAAAACAAAGAATAGACTTGAGAATAGGGTGCTACCATTTATGTAAGAAAAAGGGGGGCAAGTTTCTCTTTTTTTGTGATGCATGCAGCCCCTCTGGAGTTACACAATAGGCAGTGTAGAGAGAGAAAATGGGGGCTGATGGGACAAGAGAAAGGAGACTTTCCCTGAACAGCCCTCTGGATACATGAGTTTTGAACCAAGGGAATAGTAACTCTTCAAGGAAGGAAATACAAAGTGCGCAGGTGCAAACACGCGGACTCCCCTCGCAGCGCTGGAGGGAGCATACCAGGCGTGGGCCTGACTCAGAGTCCTCCATGAGAGAAGACAAAGCTGACACTGAACTTGGTCATGGGGAAGGCAGTTCCTCTAACAGAGAGGCAGGAGTGGACACGGGGCACGTTAATTTTGGGGGGCTGCCTCTGATGTCCAGGGAACTGTGTCAGTGGCTGAAAGTCTGACTTGGTAGTTGGAGAGAAAAATCTGAGTTGGACATTTGGTTTGAGGAGCAGAGGCAATGTTTGAAGGCACAGGAGCAGTGAGGCCCAGAGGCCTGCATGGAAGAGCGGTGTGGGCCTCCTCCATCCCAGGAGGTGGGGTTCAAGCTTGTGTCACCGCGCTGAGTGAAGGATGCCCTGAGTGTTGAAGGACGGGGAGTATGGTCTGTCCGGACACCCTGGCCCCTTTCTGGAACCTGAAGCTGCCTCCCCACGGAGCTCCCGGCCCTGGGAGGAGCAGCTGCTAAAAGCGATCTTTTTCCCTCAAGGAGGCTAGGCCATTGCTAAGACTGTGTCCCTTGGACTCTGTCTTCTGTGCTTTCAAATATTACAGTCCTCGAGGGCCAGCAACCCATTTCTGGTCTCACCTGTTCTCCAAAGTGCAGTGCAGAACGCTGTGAGGACACACTATAAATAGTGATAGGTAATAGTACTCTTTTTAATCAGCACTTTGAAGAGGCAAAAGTTCGGGCTGCCCTGCCCTAAATTCACCCGAGCCAACGCTCATTTTTAAACGTCCACTTTGGTCTTCGAAGCAGGCCAGTTTTCTTCTCGCTGCCTGTAGTTATAATACCTTTAATGAGAGGACTGCTGCCTCGGCGTCTCCTTGGTTGGATTTATCTATTGTTTGCTTTCTCTAAAGAACAGCTGCCCCCTCCTGGCCCTTGCTCTCACCCTTGGGTTCGTGCCTGTTTTCTTAGGAGACTGTCTCACAGTCAGAGCAACTCAGGGGAGTAAATCTTTTCGCAAACCTCCCCAAAATATAGTTAGACCCTAAAAGGAGAGTATGCAGCTTTTTTTCCACTATGAAGTCTGAAAGAACACTGAGAACAGATAGGCCTGGAGTGGCTGTAAACTGGTTCAGAAACTTGGAGCACGTTACAGAGAGCGCTGAAAATGGTAGCCTCCCCTGAGTTGTCTCCGTTAAGGTTCATGTCTGTTCTGCAAGCATTTACCTTTATATCGGAGACCCAGAATTTTTCAAATATAAAAAGCATCCCACTTTGGCATAGAGATTGTTTTGAGATGAAGGCATCTGAAAACAAACAAACAGAAAACAGACACAGGAGGAATTGTCTACATTCCCCCATCTGCTGAAAAGCACACGTTTCCCTTTGTCAAGCTGTCCCCTCCTTCACCTACATCACGAGGAAGAAAACCACTCTGTGAGGAGACAGAGCAGACGTCTTCGTAAACAAATCTCACTGAATAACCCGCCTCCACCATTAGTTCTCCCCTGAAGTTACCTTTCCACGACGTTCCCCCAAATGCCCAAAACCCTTCTCTTTTGACTGGTCACTTCCCCACAATTTATCACTCACTGTTTAAAAAGCATATAAGCCCGAGTCTGTTTCTTTGAGTCTTCTTTTCTGTGGAATTCCTGTGCACATCAACGTAACAAATGAAATTTGTATGCTTTTGTCAGTTTAATTTGCAGGCCTCCTGGATGGACGTAAGGGGGTAGTAGACGGTCTTTCCTCCCCCAGCTATGTTCTTAAAGTGAGAAAATCTTAGAGTACATCAACTTCTGCCCGTCCTTACTTTCACAGACTCTTATTTGTTCTCTTCTTCCTTTTTTTTGGCGCTCTTGCTCAAACACATTCTATAATGAAGGCATGTCAGCGTGGCCTCTGTATTCTGTAGTCACCGTGTCCGTGCAGGCGTCATGCTGAAGGCTTCACATGCATGTCCTTGCACGTCTAGCAGCCGTAGAAGGAAGGTGTACCGTGCTTCTCAGCATCGTTGATTAATCCGATAATAAACCCCACTTTGCACTTGTAGTAGCTGAGACCCACCACGGGATGTTTCTTCCACGAGGTCAAGCAGCGAGGAGGTGCAGGCAGTCAGGGCTAAGGCAATGCTGGGCAGCACTTGGGCACATCATTTCTCTATGCGTGTAGATATGTGTTTATTTAAGTTCAGGGTCTGTACTTTCCCTGTATAACTTTTTTTTTAAAGATTTCTTTATTTATGCACACAAGAGCTGGGGTACAGGCCAGAGTTGTGGGAGGTGAGAGGATTCACCAGACAGAGTGGGGAGCAGAACAGGCAGACTGACTGAAACACACCACCAAGGGCAGCAACGGGCAAGACAGGAGAGGTCTGTTGCGCCATGTGGGTCCCCTCCCTGGCCGGCCGCAGGGATCGAACTCGTGCTGCAGTGGCTGCGGTTTGCTTCATAGTGCGTTGCTTAACCCACTGCGCCACCAGGGAGGCTCCTCTGTATGACTTTTTTAAAGGTTTTTTTTTTTTTAATTGAGTTACCACTGACAGGCAATAAAATGCAAGAATGTTAAGTATACACCCGGAGAAGTTTGGCACTTGTGGCTGGTCTGCTTTTTAATGCTAGAGTGGCAGTGAGTTGCACTTCGTGGTAGCCTGTTTCGTGACAGCCAGTGGGCACTACCTGCAGGACATGTGAGCTGCCTCTGAGCCAAGGTCTAGTGCGAGAGGCCGCGAGTCACTCATCGTGATGGCGCCACCAGCATCTTCTCGGCTCGTGGCTGGCGTTGTTTTAACCTCCAAAATGAATCTCTTATGAGATTAGACTGTGGGGACATCTACAGTGTTTTCATATCTGACTTAGAAGATGTCACGAATATGCTGTCTAATGCAGTCACTTCAGCGGCAGCAGACAGTGGAACTGTGAGCATGAGGGTATGTCCACCAGCTGGACCCTCGAGAGAGTTAGGAGTGGTCCGTGTCCCTGCCCTGTGTGCTCTCCAGCTACCGACCTGCTCTTGCTGGCCTCGTCCTCCCTGCGGCCACCAGCCTCCCTCCCACACAGGAGCACCTGGGGAGTGATGACTCACCTCGATATTGAAGCACTTTTCTATAGAAGCATCTTAACTTGTTTTGTGCAGCCCCCAAGGGCTGCTTGACTTTCATTCTTTCATTCCTCATTCAACAAAACCCACTGAGCTTATTATCTGTGAGAGGTAGATGTTACTCAAACACCCTCTGAGTCTAGTCTGGGCTGGGAGGTGGCTCAGGAAGAAGGAGGAGTTTGGAGAGAGCAGTGCCAGATCCTGGGATGAGCAGCTCAGCAGACTGAAGAAAGGAACCACGCCGGGTGCTGACAGGGCAGGGCAGGGGCTAGGCAGCCGAGGCAGGTGGTGAAGTGAGAGCAGTGAAGTTCAGAGGAAGCGAAAGGGGAGAGGGGCAAAGACGTGGGACCAACCACACCCACTCAGTGTCCCACAGCAGCCCGTGAGCCCTGCCCCTTCTGCATCTCACCACGCTGGTTGTCAGCGCTCATCCTGTGCCCACGTACCTCACGCTGGCTTCTCTGCTGCACCTGAAGCTCTTGGAGGCACCTCAGGGCTAGCGCCTCACCTTCTTCAGAGGTGCTCAGTAACTGTTCATGGAAAGGAGTGGAAAAATTTCGACTCATACACAGTTTCTTTCTTTATTAAACTTTTAATTTTTATCATCATCCAGAAGTGACAGTAAGAAAGGCCACTGACTCCAGTGCTGCCGCCCTGTCACTCTGGGGCAGCGTCTCCGTCACAGCCAGGAGGGCCAGAACACAGCCACTGTCTGGCCCACGCTTCTCTGCCCACTCCATGGAGGTGCCTCCTCGATCCCAGACGAGACACAGAACGGTGCATCACTCACAACCCCTCTTGTGGCTCTTTTAGAACCACTCCCACCTCCCTCTCTTCTCTAATTTGTTATTTCAAGAACGTTCTATACATGGAGGCATATGTCTGTGGCCTTTTTGGTGGGCTTTTTCACTCAGCATTATTCCTGGAGATTCGTCTAGTCTGTTGCTTCCACATGGCGTGGGTGTGGACAGACCACTGTAGCCAGCCCCTGTCTGGACTTCGGGCCTTCTCCAGTTTGGGGCTAATTTGAAAAAAGCGGGACATGAATATTCTTTTTCATTTCTCTGGGATAAATTCCCAACAGTGCAGTTGGTGGGTCACATAGTAGTCGTGTGTTTAATTGTATAAGAGACTGAAGAGGTAACCATTTGTTCACGATTCATTTACTCAACAAATATTTACTGCTATGAACCAGCTACTCTGTAGAAGTGTGGGGTGGGGTGTTGACCTTTATTTAGTGGCCATTCTGTGTCAGATGCTGCACTAAGCCCCTAGTGATCTTTCAGTCCTCCCGTGGAGACAGACGGTATTACAGGGCCAGGCTACAAGTGAAGAAGCAGACGCAGAGAGGATGAGTTGCTTGCCCGAGGTTGCCCAGCTAGTGAGGCCTGAAGCCGAGATTCAAATCGGACATCTCCTCTGCTCAGTGCATGGGGATCTTGCTAAGGGAAAGCAAACTTACACCTAGTGTAAGGAACACATAGTACTGGGTTCCCAGAAGCGCAGTAGGAGAGCAGGGAGCTGTCTGCAGAATTATGAGAATCGAGGGGCTGAATTTCTTGGGAACCCTTGCACTCTAAAAATCTTCCTGCTTACTTCCTACTCCCTGGTGTCTGAAAGCCCTTCAAAAAGAGGACAAAAGTCTTCCATTTATTTTATCATTAAAAATTAGCATATAATCGCATCTCTGATTTTCTGTGTCACTGTCTTCAGGAGAGACAACTGGTCCCTTAAGTGAGATAAGCTATTCCGGGGCCTGCAGTGAGGAGGCCCTTGGCTCCCTTCAAGCCACAGCTGCAGTCTGGCACGTTCTTGCCTCTGCCCTGCCAAGCATCTGCCTTTCGTCTGATCATTCTCTGCTCATTCAGGGAGCTGAGGCATTGTCCTGAAGCCCTTGACACTGAACTTTACCTTCTGTGGGCTTCTGAGGATCTGTCCATTGCCTCCCACCAGTTCTCTCTGCTGATCCTGGCAGAGTTCCCGTTCTTGCTCTTGACTTTAGCCCTCGGGACTGGAAACAACTGAGGCTGAATTAGTGGGGTCCAGCCAGCATTAGGGTCGTCACTCAAGTCTGGGTCTGGTGAGCTGCCCGTTGAGTTTCTCCTGGCCCCATTCCCCTTACTAAGTTTCCATAAAGTTGACTCTTGAGGGGACACCCCGCTTCCTGGGATGTGCCGTGCCCAGCGGCGTTTTTCCTAGGCTCTGCGTGGAGGGGAGCTGGCCGCGCTGCTCTCCCCCGGAGCGCCCTGATAGCGCTCACGTGCAAGTCCTCGGCTCTGTTCATGCGGCCAGGTCTGACCCAGCACCTCTCGCGTTAACTCGCCAGGACAGAGGCTTTATACTTAGAGCCTGGGGGGCGGGGGCGGGGGTGCACATGTGAGGAACTTCAACCCTCTGCTTCATTTTTGCGCCTGTGCTGTTCAGTGAGGCCGCGCTGTCAAGGAGTGCCAAGCTGCGGTGCAGGGTGAGGCGTGAGCCCTGCCCTCAGAGGCCTGCTCCTGGACCCCAGGCCCCTTCTCTGCTACAGGAAGAAAAGAAATGATACTTATTTAAAATTCTTTAAAAAGGTAGTGATCGTGTACGCAGAGCTCTCCGTCCAGGCCCCACACAGAGTTCACACTGGGCACAAGAGGAGTACCAGAACTAGCGGACGCCCACTGAGTACAGTTTTCACGCAGTGAGCTGTTGGTAGGATAAACTTTGATCGGCTTTTCCTTAGTTATTTCTATGACCCGTCCAGCAGGCGGTCCCAGGGACCGTGTTTATGCACAAGGGAGCTGGTGCCCAGAGAAGTGCAGAACCCACCCAGCCACACACGTGCCGTTCGGGGCCGGAACCATACCTGCTCCACCCTAGAAACCTCGGTCAAGGCCTGGCCCTCCTCACTGAAGTGCTGCAGCGTGGCTGACAGGTTTCCTAAGGATCCCAGAGTCCTCTGGGCGAGCAGTGCTTTTTTAAGCGTTGTCTGTGGAGCTCCTGCCTTAGAATGCCTGTGGCTGCTGTGAAGAACAGACATGCTGAATCACCAGCTCTGGGAACGGGGCCAGGGAATCTGCATTTCCAGAAAGCACCAGGGATTCTGATGGACACTAACGTTTTTCTGGTAAACACCACCGTCCAGTGTCTGCTTTGGCAGGCGAGTCACAGTTGATGGGTCTGTGACCAGCAAGTCTGTGCTTGGCAAACTTCCTCCTCAGGCCAGGGGCTAAGTAGTGTGGGCTGGGGACCCTCCAAGGGTCTGTTGCAAGTACTGAACTCTGACGTCAGACTGGACACAGCCAGTCTGCGAGCAAAGGGCTGGCCATGTTCCAGTAAAATACTTCAAAAAGAGGCCTTGGGGCCTTGGTCTGCTGAGCCCACAGCGCCTCCTTGGGATGGCCTTCTGCATAGGTTTTCAGGGCCAAGCCACCTTTGTGTTGTGGCTCCTGTCCTCTTGGGCCTCAGGCCTTCTCCTTCAGCCAGGAGAGGAAGAAAGAGAGAAGAGCCGCTCACGAGAAACGCTCCTGTGAGGTCTGGAAGAGCGTCCCATCTTTTCAGCCTCACTTCTGAACCTCTGTTGTCTGGAGTCCAGGGCACAATGAAATCTCAGACCTCTGAGGGCCTTGGTCTCTAGGCCTCTCTGCCCTCTTGTCTCTGCTCAAAGCCCATCTGGTTTGCCTGGGCCCCTCTCTCCCCGAGCCCCTGCCCAGGAAAGCCAGAGACAGGGCCCGCACATGGTCTGGGAGGCCCCTGCCCTCGCTCGAGATGCAGGCTCAGCGGACACGGCGCCACTAAATGACTGCGGGTGTGAGTTTTCCTGAGCTTTTGCTCCTCTACAAGGCAGAGCTCCACCTTTCCAGCCCGTGAGAGCCATTTCCTCATGGCTGCTACCCACCTACTGAGCCAGGGCCACGTGGTTTAGGTCACTGCCATGGCAGCACTTCTGCCAGGTACGGATTTCCATGTTAGCTCAGCTAACACGGCGGCGTTAACAGGGGAGCCCACGTTCTAAGTGACGACAAGGCTACGTGTTTATTTCTCGCTGTCGCCGTGCTCTCGTGCAGATGATCTTGGCGTCAGTCAGAGCCCCTGGTTTGTCCCATCTCGGCCCAGCTGGCCACGGGGACGGAGAGGGAGTGCCCACCGCCGGGTGTTTCTGGTCACTGCCCACCTTCTCTGGGCCAGAGTGCAGGCACCTGAGCGCCTCCCCCAGGTGCAGGGGCCCGGGCCACAGTCCTGTGGCAAGGCAAGAAGGGAAGGAGGCGGCTTTGGCGAGCACGGAGCAGGGTCTGCCTCTCAGGCCAGGCCCGTGGACCAGCAGCTCATGGGAGGAGGTCAACAGGTGGCCCACCTTGTGCTCCCGGGTGCCACAGGCAGTGGCTAAGGAGAGTCGAGACATGTGCAAATACCTTCCTCGGTGCAACAGCCGCTGCAGCCCTTCCAGTGCCAGGCCACGGTCTGGACACCAGGCCCTGGGGAACAGTGCTGCTCTGGATGACCCCCAGTCACATCCTCGGGGCCTGGTGCCTGGGGTCAGAGGGCCTGGGGCGGGTTTGAGTGCTCCTGTAGCTCCAGATACGCTCCCGCGGAGCTGAGCCGGGCTCCCACCATTAGCGAGCTCACGCTCTCTGCAGTGCATTAGACGAAATGTAATTAGAGGGGAGAAAGGGCACCGATAGCAGATGTTCTGTTTCTGTCTCTCGGCTGCTTTCATAGGATGTTGTTTCCCTCTGGGAGGCTTCTAAGGAGGCGGCTGCTCCAGGGTGTGGGTTGTCATCTTTTCTGTGCTGGTTTCTCGCTGTCAGCAAAGTTAGAGGCTGGTTCTTAGGACCCCCTCAGTGGAGGGGCCCAGAGTCCAGCGTCTTCTCTTCCCATGTCCTTGGCCAGTGGCGTCAGAACATGCTGTTGCCGTAGATGATTGGTTGCCGGCCTGAGTGGACTGAGGTCTGAGCAGACCCTGGCCTGTGGTCCATCCCTGGCCCTGGAGCACCTGCTCTGTGCCTGGA
Source organism: Galemys pyrenaicus (assembly GCA_019455555.1). Lineage (NCBI taxonomy): Eukaryota > Metazoa > Chordata > Mammalia > Eulipotyphla > Talpidae > Galemys > Galemys pyrenaicus. The sequence continues at coordinate 1,538,276 of JAGFMF010011785.1, read as the reverse complement.
CACTCTCGCAGGGCCACACTGTCCCTTGATAACTCAGGGAACCATGCAGATGTGGAGACTGCTGCATAGGGCAACAGTGGTACCCCCCAAGAGGGTTTTCAGAAGAGGCGAAGAAATGGGGCGGGGGACCGTGGAACACAGACCGGAGCAGGCCGTGGAGGCAGGGGTCATTGTCTGCTAGAGGTTTTGGGAGAAAAGCCACATCACCAGAGGCAGGAAGGTAGCGAACGTGCTGCACCTTTTCAGCTGAGGAAGAGAGGACCACAAAAGGTTAAGTTTCTCACATAAGATTAATTCAGCCATCCCTGTGAAATGGTGGAAGCCGAATACCATTAGACTCTGTAATCTCATTTCTCTCCGGCTGTCTTTCCCAGAGCCTGTCAAACAGTGTCCTGGCAGAGCCAGTTCTGTGGCACTGCCTGCAGACTTGGGCTCTTTTTGATGTGCCAAGATGGTTGTCATTGAGAAAATGTAGCCCGCCTTGTAAGGAAGGATGGAAAGGTACTAAATGCACCTTTCTTCGCATGGTAGAGCCCAAGTGTCTTGGAGACCTTAAACATGTAATTCCTGAGTCATTTTCTTTGCCATGTCTTATCAGAGTTATTTGCATGACATATGAGAACAAAAACTTAGTGCAACGGTTTGTATTGGCAGATCTCCGGTGCTTACTTAGACTTGGGGTCCGGAGCAGACTAGCCTGTCGGTGAGACATGTGTCTCCAGAGTTGCAACATGCGTACAGGATGCAAATGCAAGAACCGTTTTGCCCTTTTTTTAATTGCTTTTCAACAACATCTGTGATTTTTTAAATTTAAATCTTTTTTGGGGGATGGAGGGAGGAGGTGGGAAAGTATTAGCTACTGCTATGCAAAAAACTAAATATAATTGGATGTTAGATTTTTAGGGTCCTGTTTTTGTTTTTGTTTTTCATGTTGCCATTGATTAAAGGGAGGAGGGGAGAGGGGAGGTGTGTGGACTTACCAGGATTTTGCAGTTTTTCTTTCTTTCCATATGAAGTTTTGTTTTTCCTATAGAGCATCCAATAATGCTGTTTATTTTGATGCTTGAATATTTGGGACAAAGAGGCTCTCTTAAATGAAAGATGAGGGCAAGCTCTGTCCCTTGCCTCAAGTTTACTGCAGGGCAGCTGTCCCCTTTGGTTATCAGAAATGAAATTATAAACCACCAGTAGCCTGGGAAATTTCAATCGATTCCAAATGACTAAATATTTAATTTGATCATTGCCTATACTTCCAGGGATGACGCGGTGTTTTTCTTTTTACTGAGGGCTCCAGGAAAGTCAGGCTCTGCCATGGCTGCTGAGAGCTGTGTCTGTTGCGAGGAGGCTCCCCTGCAGTGAGGAGCCGGGGCCAGCCTGCTCCTCGCAGCCCTGTTTGCAAATGGTAGTCGATTTTTGCAGAACGGTTGTGGCCAGACCGCTATGTATTGTACTGATGAAGCATTTTTGTTCCAGCTCTGTCTCGGAAGACCTAGGCTGTAGACGTGGGGATTTCAGTAGGAAACATTATGGATCTGTGGAGCTGGTAAGTTCACACTGTCTGTGCCGTGGTGGTACATTGATTTAGATTTCGAGAGGGTCGCCAGGCTTATCAGATCTTTTGTTTTATATTTGCTGTTAGACCTTGTGTGTATGGGATAAGGACTAGATGGGAATAAATGACAGTCGAAAGGCTGAGATAATCTGATCATCTCTGTTTGTTTTCATTGTTACGTACTTTTAATCTGTGTCTTACAGTTTGTTAAAAATGTCTTGTGGCTTGGTATTTTTCTCTGTGAATGATGTCTATAATTAAATAAAATAATTTATGAAGTAAAAGAGTTAGCATTCGGGTTTTATATTATCTTGTTCCCAAAAGTTCACAAGTCTGGATTTTGAGGTTTAAATATTATTGAAATACATATTCTGATTTCCTAGATAGGTGATAGGAATTAGAATATTTATGAGATCTTTTCCTTCTGTGAAAAATATTTTGGTTGAACTAGATAAATGACTATAATAGATGATAGATATCTGAGATGAAAATACTCTTTTTCTTTAGTGAGAGACATTGGCTTTTATGTTATGGTTTTTAAAAATAGTATTCTTTCATTTGAAATAAAGCATAATGAAGACATGGAATAGCCTCAATTTTTAAAAACAGGATTGTGATTTTTTTCCCCCAATCATAGGGAAATTTGAACACATTTTTAGGAAGATTTGCTCATAAGATTCTCTTGATTATTATTTAATACCATTAAAATGCTAAATTAACTATTTCTATTTACAAAAAAATTTTTTATTTGGATTCATTGTATGAATATCCCCCACTAATAGAAGCTGCGTTCTCATAGGGTTTAAGTAGCTAAAGAATTTATATCAGAGTTGTGTGCCAGTAACATCCAACTTGGATTCAAGCATATATTGTAGACTTGACCGTGTACCTGGCCCAGAACTGAATATTCCTGAAACTACGAAATGAAAGGTTTCACCCTCGTTCTTAAGGAGCTTACTGGCCTCCGGTTGGACAGATAAGGTGCACACCTGTCTAAGAATGAACTCAGTCACACAGGACACATAGTGGTGACCTAGTCGGCACCTGTGGTGTCAGCCAGCCCCGGTGCCAGAGGCCAGCTCTGCCCGCCACCTCTCCCGAAGGAGCATGTGTGATACCACGATTCAGGGTGGGATCGATCCGTCTTGTGAGACTACCCTGTGGGGGTGGAAGAGGGAAGGGAGTGACCTGTTCTATCCAGGGATTTCTGGGACGCGGCCCAGAAGGCTTCCCGGGGCCTGAGTGTGTGGGGCTGGCGGCACCCAGGACAGGTGCAGATATCTGCAAGCAGCCTGAACTTGGCAGTGATGTGTTTGAAAGGCAGTGTGCACACAAGTGGTCGCCCCAGCAGAGTGAGAGGCAGCAGAGCCTAATAGTTCCAGGGCAGTGGGCGTGGAGTTAGCGCGTCCGGAGTTAGCCACGTGGAGTTAGCCACGTGCGGCTTTGCCACAGCATCTCTGGGAGCCTCTGAAGCCCAGTGGTGCTCAAGAGCCTGTGGCCCAAGCTCACTCCTGTTTCGTCCTCTGCGTCTTGGATGGCCTTGGGCTTCTCTGGGCCTCAGCCTTCCCACCCATGGAATGGGGGTTTTAATGTCATCTACCCTGTAGGGTGGGGAGCAGGATTAAATGAGATGCTGCACACGGGCACGGTGGTGTTACCAGCCATGTGGTAAAGATGAAATCTGGCAGCAAGCACAGCCCAGACGCTCCGACCCTGATCACTCTAGTAAGCAGTGCAGCCCTTCGACACCGCCACGGTGCTGTTTGCAGGAGACCACACAGATACAAGGGTGAGCGGTCCCTTGTGGGACCCACAGGCTTCAGCAGGGCTTGAGACAGAGGTTCCCCACTTGGGCAGGCTTCAGAGTCAGCTGCAGTTCGTGTAAACCCACCGCTGGGCCCCTGGCCCTAGAGTTTCAATCAGCAGGTCTCGGGTTAACAGGAATTTGTTTTTCTAACAAGTTCCAGATGATGTTGGTGCTGCAGGTGTCAGGACTGCAGTGGAAGAAACCCCATCTCTGAGACACACACACACACACACACACCCCCGCAGGAGTCAGGTGTCCCAGCCTGGCATGGCAGCTCATGGACCCCCCCCCCACACACACACACGCAGGGGTCAGGTGTCCCGGCCTGCGTGGCAGCTCACGGACCAAAGTTCTTCAGTGCATTTGTTCACGTTTCTCCCTGGAGGGGGCAAGAGGGAGGGAAGGAGGCGGGGTAGGTTATAATTGAGTTCTAAAAATACTATCAAGTAAAAGTTGAATATATTTTGAAATTCCACGTACAGGCTTATCACCTTGCAGCAACTGTTGCCATCTCCATCCGGCGCCTTCCAACCTTTTTACAAATGTCACTTCCACGTGGTTGTCATCGAATCCTGGATCTCATTTGCATTCCTCATTGTTCATCTACCCATCTTTGGTAGATGTCGTCTTGTCGCCAGAGTCTTCAAGTTATCGTTTTAATTGGCGAGTGAGACCCCACCTCTGTGTCACAGTGCCCCCCTTTATAAAATTAGGTTGTGTCTAGTTTCCCCGTGTTAAAAATGCACCCACGGTTGAGTGGTTGGAGAAACAAAATGAGGGCAGTTCCCCTTTTGCTCTCAAAGGAGCTCTTGAAATTCTGGCTTTGGTGTTTGAAGGAAGGAAATGATTTCTCTCCCCTCTGGACAACCAATGCTACTGAATTCAGAAGTTCATGCGTTCCATGTTTACAAGAAAAGTAATTTAACATTGCTGACACCTGGTTCGCTAAATGTTGCTGGAAACCTAACAAATCACGGGCTTCCTGGATCTCAGACATTGCCAAGGGCCACCCTGGATCCTGTAAGGTGGGAGTTTTAGCATGAACTTCTCCTGGTCCGGAACAAATTAAGCTGGAGCCCTTGCGAAGAGCTAGTAATGAGAGCAGATTTAAGGGGTTAGTTAGTTCTTTTGGTTTAAGTTGGGTATAAATGTGGTCAGAAAGTGGAAGTTCAGGTTTTTCTAGTCTCCTGGGAGAACTTCACTCCCCTCCAATCAGGCACCCTACTAGGCGGTGCAGGAAGTGGGGAACAGCCCAGTTTTCCTGCTCTTGTGGAACTACAGTATATTTAGAGACCAACTGCTCATCTTTTTAGTCTCCGGAGGGCACCTTCGCGGGTCCCAGCTGGGAGGTTCCCATCTTCATGTGAGGGGTGGTGTCCTTGAGTTGCAAGGAACAGAGGTGCACTCAGTGTTGCTCAAGTATAGTCATTCACTGGGAAACTGTAGGTGACCCTACAGCACCCAAGTGCAGGACACGCCCCTGGACCGCTGTGCCTGGAAGAGCCAGCAGCTGTGTGCGCCATTCCTCTTCGGTCCTAGATCTCCCAGCTGCACTCTTGTCCCTGCACGTCTCTTCCATTCCCCTCTCTGCAGACCAGCTTCCCCTAATCGCACCCTGGCCTCTCTCCAGTCCATTTTCCCAGCTCTAGTGGGTTTTGATGCTTTTTTTTTTTTTAAGCAAAATATCCACAACATAAAATTTACTATTTTAGGATGTACAATTCCAGGGCCTTGAGTACCTACACACTGGTACCTCATCCTTCAGGATGTTTCCATCATCTCAAAGAGAAACTCTGTGTAACTGTTAAAAATAATCTCTCCAATTCCATCTCTGCCCAGTCCCTGGTAACCTTTATTCTCAGTGAATTTTCCTATTCTAGGAACCTCATATAACTAGAATTATATAATATTTGTCCTTCTGTATCCAGTCTATTTCCCTTAGCTTAGTATTTTCAAGGTTCATCTATGTTCGAGCACATGATTAAATCACATTCATTTTAGGGCTTAATAGTATTCCATTGGGTGAATATGCCACATTTCATTTCTCCATTTATCTGCCAATAGACACTTCTGTTGTCCCTACTCTCAATTCTTTTGGGTTTATTAGCTAGGAATGGAATTGCTGGCCCATATAGTAGTTCTACTTTTATCTTTTTGAGGAGCTCTCAGGCTTGTTTCCAGAGTGGCTGCACCATTTAACTTTGCTACCACGCAAAAGGGTTCCAGTTTCTTTGCATTCCTATTAACACTTATTTTCTTTTGTCTTAATAGCCATCGTAAAGGGTATGAAGTAGTACCTCATTGGGGCTTTGACTTGTCTTTCAGTAATGATGAATAATGTTAGAGTCTTTTTCTGTTATTGGCCATTTGCCTTTCTTCTTTGGAGATACGGTGTTCAGGTCCTTTTCCATAATCACTTGGGCTCTTTGCTTTGTTGTTGAGTTGTTGGATTTCTTTATATATTCTGGATATGAATACCTTAGCAGATACATAATTTGCAAATATTTTCTCCTGTATTGTGGGTTGTCTTTTTATTCTTTTTGACAATGTCCTTTGATCCACAAAAGTTTTTAATTTCAATGAAGTCCCAGTTACCTGTTTTTCCTTTGGTTGCCTGTGCTTTTAATGTTCTATTTAAGGTCATTACCAAATCCAATGTCTTGAAGATTGTCACCAATGTTTTCTTCTAAGAGTTTTATTGTTGTAGCTTTTATGTTTATGTCTTTGATCCATTTTGAGTTAATTTCTGTGTAGGGGATAAGGTCAAGGTTCAACTCCACTCCGGTGCATGTGGCTATCCCGTTTTCCCAGTACCACTCATTGAAGACTGTCCTTTCCCCAGGCAGCGACCTTGACATCTGTGTTGGCTGACCACATGTGCCAAGATTCCTTTCTGGGCTTTCTCTTGTATCCTGTGGGTCTGGGCATAGGTCCTTATGGTGGAGTAATGTTTTAAAATACTGACAAGGCAATGTCTTTGTTTTGTTAAAATCTTTTATTGCACTTCAAGACCAAACCCTTTACCAAGTCCTGCAAGAACCTGCCTGATCCCTACTCTGCCTTCCTCTTCCCCCTTCTCCCGTCCATCTTTCTGTAGAGCTGAACAGTATTCCTTTGCGTACAGTAAACCACATCTTCTTTAGCCAGCCCTCTATCACAGGGACACTTAAGATTGCTTCCAAATACAAGTGCTGTAATAAACATTGTGGAGCATATAATTTTTCAAGTTGATGATTTTGTGTTCTTTGGATAGATGCCCAAAAGTAAGATTTCTGGATCATATGGTATTTCCATTTTTAGTTTTGTGATATAAGTCCAGCACACACCAAAATAGCTGAACCAACTTACATTCCCACCAACAAAGTAACAGGTTCCTCTTTCTCAGTAGCTTCTCCAGCACTCCTTGCTGGGGGTCTTTTTGATGAGGTGTGAAATGGTAGCCTACATGGTTTGGACTTATAGCTTCCTTATTAAAAATGTTTTTTCATATACCCACTGGCCTTCTATACATTCCGCCCCCAACCACCCTAGACTCCCAGCTCCATCGCCCACCGCAGTCTGTTCATTCTTGGTTCCTAATTCCAGATTCCAGATACCTTGGCTCCTCCGTGTTCGAGGCAGGGAGGCTATGTGGCATAAACACGGTTCTTAGCCCCATGGCTCAGCGAAGGGATTTTCTCTGGATGGGAGGCAGGTTTAAAGGAGTTAAAGTCAGTTTAAAGGAGTCTGAGCTGGGCAGGAACCCCTTTATGTGTCTCTAACATTCGGTCAGTAGAATAGATGGTTTAAAAACGCAAACTAAAAACATCTGGTGAAAATGTCTGCTGGTGGACTGTTACCTCTGGCACTCTTCGAATGCCATCAACAGGATAGCTGGAGATTATAACCCCCTTTATAATAGGAGTGGGCACTCTTTCTCTCCCAGAGTGGTCCTAGTAGCAGGCATAATGTTTAGCATTAGTTACTTAGTAAATATTGATAGAGTGAATGGTTCAATTTGGTGAAATTAGCGTTTAGCCTATCAAAATAAATAAAGGAAAGGACAACACGTCTCTTTGATTCCGCCCCCACCCACCCCATATAGTTAGATTTGTTAGTTTGCGCTGCATTCCAGCTAAAACGTATCCATTTTTCTTCTTGATGAATTGAAAGTCTGGTCTCTCCTGGCAGCACTGTAAGCAAGGCACAGCTATTACACCACCGACCATTCTTCATCACTTTATATTGAAATCTGTCAGAAAAAGCATAAGATTGTTTGTAGCTTTTATTGATTTTTTTTTTCTTGGCCTTTGCCTCAGCAGCTAAGAAACTAATGTGTTATAAATGACAAATGCTGTGGGCACAATAAAGACCCCTCCCCTGCCTGGCCCAGCAGCCAGTCCTCTGTGACCCTGCCCCTTGGCACCTGGGGGCAAGCCTGTGGGCAGGTGATTTCTCGGCAGGCTGGAACAGGGGAGTGGGCTGGTCATTCCCTTTTCATCTGTGTCTTAATGACTCAGACCTCACTCAGGTGAGCTGCAGGCTCCCGCTGTCCAGAAAAGAACCGCAGAAATGCTCCTCCACAGACGGCAGCGTGATTTTGTCAGGAACTCAGGCGGCCTCAAAGCCATCTGGCTGCTCTGTTAATCAAAAGAACAGTTTGCTGTGGACTTGGTTGGCCTCCGCAGGTTTGAGCCTTTGAGGCTGGACTGTCTGAGGGCTCTTGAAGGCTGATGTGTGGTAACTTGTCTTTTGACTGACTCAGGCATGACTTTGAATTACGCCTGTGGGGCTGTGCGGGAAGAGGACGACCGTGACTGACGAGGGTTCGGCCGTGGGTCCAGCATCCTGAGCCCGCACGCTCTTGTTCGCTTTCAGTGTTGAGTCGTCAGCCTTTTGTTTTCTTAGATGTTTTATTGGAGAAATTGCATTCTATGTGGTATTACCAGATTGAGAGTTAAGTGAAGGTTCCAACATATTTCCCTCGGGAACATCAAAACATCAAGGCTTCCACACTACAACGAAAATCCTAATTTTGGAAAATGTTCTCTAATATGAAACTGGCCTTCTAGAGCCATTTTATTCATTTAGGTACCTCAAGGCACAACCTTTGTCTTGGAGCATTCACCAGTCAGTAACAGGATCTCAGCTGTGGGTGTTTTCTGGATAGTTTTACTGCCTTGTGAGTGATTGGTAATTGCTCCCTTGAACCTACTCCAATTTAAAATTGTTGCCACCATTTTCTGTGATGTAGGACTTTGAGGCTCAATCATCTCAATCATATAATTATCGATGCAGTAGAATGAAACCAGAAATACTTTATGATTGTTATTTCATTATTATTATCAATATTTATTGATTGCTTAGTATGTACCAGTCATGAAGTGCATTTACTTATTTAATTCTCACAAAAAACAGTGGACAATAGACTGTTTGGTCATGTTGATATGAAATGGATCCCCATTTCACTGAAGCTCCCAGAGCTGTCCCAAGCCAGCGAGGAGAGAAGTGACACTCCGGCCAGTCAGACAGCCCAGACTCCGACCCCAGAGCGCCCGTGCCTGACCTCTGCCTCTGAGCGCGGGCTCTGGCTGCCCGCTTCTTGCAGATTGTTCTGCGGGGCCTGAGGTGAGAGCAAGCACCTTTGCCCTTACTCAGAAGCAGAGTAGCCCCACTTTAGATCTAGCGCAAACCCGTAATTCCAACCTCTCTGAGGTCCAATTCTTAACAAAGCTTGTTTTTATTTTAAAGATTTATTTATTTATGCATGCAAGAGCTGGGGTGTAGGCCAGGAGTGGAGGTTGAAAGGATTTACCAGAGACAGAGTGGGGAACAGAACAGGTGGATCTACTGAAGCACACTGCTGAGGGGAGCAGCGGGGAGACAAGAGAGGTCTGCTGCGCCCTGTGGGTCACCTCCCTGACTGGGATCCAACTTGTGCTGCAGTGGCTGCCAAATGCTTGATAGTGCTGAGACTTAACCCCTTGCGCCACCAGGGAGGCCCAACAAAGCTTGGTTTTAAGAGAATGTTCATAAAAAATTTGCCGAAGAGATGAGCATGCCCTAAATGGCTAACGTTTAGTTCATAGAATAAATCCAACGCAGGAAGTCCAGAAACTCTTGGCCTGCCTTTCTTGGCCCTTCTGGGCTTGCTTGCCCTGATCTGGGCCTTGGCCTGCTGCCTTGGACTGGCACGGTGGACAGGGTGGAAGAGCCATGGGCCTGGATGACCGTGTGCCACTTGCTCTTGAGGATTTTTCTGCCCTTCGCACAGTCAACCCGTATGAGGGCCTAGGGGAAGAGTGTCTCAGGACCAATGTCATGCGCTGAGAAGCTGCTTTGTCATCAGCTGCCAGGAAGTGGGAATCCTGTAGCCAGCCAGGTTCTCTCCTCTGCATTGGCCTTAGGAAGCTCAGACCCCGCCGACGACTTCCTCTGACACACCTGACCGAGCTCTAGGACATGCATCCGGACCTGGTTCTTTTGGGTTATGTTCCACGCCAGTCTCTGCTCATACTGAGTCTGCTTTGTGTCTCCTTTTATCCTTCAAGTAACATATATTGCAATAAGCTGCTTTCATCTTTAAAAAAAAAGCCCCAAGCAAAAAAAAGAAAAAAGCATTCTTTGATGGCTGACCGTCTTCTTCCAAACCCCCTCGGTGGCAGTCTGGTTTCTAGAACCGTAAGACCCTTGCGTCTTCCCGCCCTGCCTTCTGATCTAGCGTGGGCCAGCCCTGTCCTCCCAGGCTCACAGCCCTGGAACAGTGGCAGCCCCACCACACCCCCTGTTCGGTAGCTTCTTCAGCACCACGTTCATGTTCGTGGAATGGAGTTGGGGCCCAAGACTCTACCAAACCCGCGAGCTTGAACATGGCCTGTTGGAGACGCCTAAGGCGCGGAGAGCTGGGACAAGGAAAGTATCTGCACGGGCCAGTCTTCCAGTCCGCGCTGATCAGTTTTTCTAGCCATGACCAATCTTCTGGCCGTGACCCAGATATTTTCCTTGTCCCAGCTCTCCACACCGTGGTAGTCTCCAACAATGCCCCGTCACTAGAGCACCAGCCATGTCCCCCACATATACCTGGGCAGAGTCAGGTCAACAGCCACTTCCGCCATCTTGGGCACCAGTGTGGCCTCCCAGCAAAAATATATCGTCACACACTTTTATGTACTGTACTCAGTTGTAGCAAAATGCTTTTTAAATTCCATCAAAAGGAGGCAGTGTTTGGGCCTCCCTGGTGGTGCAGTGGGTTAAGCAATGAACTATGAAGCAAGCCGCAGCCACTGCAGCACGAGTTCAGTCCCTACCAATGGCCAGGGAGGGGACCCACGTGGCGCAGCAGACCTCTCCTGCCTCGCCTGCTGCTCCCCTCAGCAGTGTGCTTCAGTCAGTCTGCGTGTTCTATACCCAACTTTGGTGAATCCTCTCACCAACCTGGACTCTGGCCTGTACCCCAGCTCTTGTATTCATAAATAAATAAAATTTTTTTTTAAAAAAAGTAGATAATGTTATATACCTTTGTGTACTCAGGGAAGAACAGAAGTACTTTCAGTTTTCTGCAAGTTGCTTTGTATGAAACTGTTTACTTCTGAATGTCTCCAAGTATGTTGCCAAAATCTAAGGGTTCGGTGGCCACAAACACACATGAGAGTTGGGATACCAGTCTTCCTTCCTTTGTCGGAGTTGAAAAGGGTTGTTCTCTTTTTGCACCCCTTTCGGCAAGGGCCTCTGAAAGCTCAGAGCGCTTTTTCAGGCCCTCAGAATCAAGTCTCAAGTCTAGCCCTCCTAACTTACCAGCTGCCAGCACCCTGGGGCAAATTTCCATGGCTCCTCAGAGTGGAGAGGCTTGGGGCTTCCTCCAGCTCCCTCGGTGCTGCTAGGCCGAGCACCTGCCTTCCCGCTTCCTCCTACTGGGTCAGTCCCCGTGGTATTCATCCGCGCCACGCCCCAGGTCGGAGTTGCTTCTCAGCACCCTCTTTGTAAGAGAGGGTAACATCAGTGTGTTCTGCAAGTTGCTTCCCAATTGCCCTCCGCGAGGTGAAGTCAGGGAAAGTGAGGCCCCCAAGTCCAGTGCAGGCGTCCAGGACGGACCAAAAAAGGCTGTTTCACAGCCCAGCTGGTACCACCGAACCACATGGATACTCTTATTTTTTATTGACCGATTTTACCCATTTAATTAAAGCAGTTATTTTGGGTTCCCGTTTGTGTAAGGAAAGGAACTGTGTGCTTTTTTTGGTCTCAGCTTTTTAATTGGCCTATCGTGGTTATCACCGTGTGGGGGTCTTTTAAATTACAGCCTCATACTGTGTTTGCTTAATAGATGGAAGGCTTGTTGGTTACTTTGGGAGAGCATTTCAGCCACTCTCCTAATTCTCCTTTTCATCGCCCAGATAGCTCTGCATTTCCCCCCGAATTCCTTCTTTGGCTGTGTCTCCTTCTTGTTCTTCTCTACCCTCCTCTCGCCAAGGTCATCTTTATCTCTGAGGAAGCTGCTCTGCCTCAGGGGCCAGCTGCAGCTTCTCCCCTGTCCCCTCCAGCATCGAAGCCTCTGCTCTCAGCTGTCTGCCACCCCACGTCACTGTTGGGGTCTTCTGGGGATTTTTTGTCTTCTGCCTGGCCCCTATGTTTTGATGCTCCTAAGGGTCTGACTCAGACACTCTTCTCATTCTACCTGCTCTTTCTGGGTGACTGTCCCTCCCCCAGGGGTGCAGCTCCTGCCTGGAGACCACTGACTCTCAGACCATGTCCGCAGCACGTGGGAAGCCCCCTGCAGCATGCCCGCTGGACACCTCTGCCGGCATGACCGTGAGCCACTGAGCCCTCGGGCCAAGCTGAATTCACTGTCGCCCGCTCCGCTGGATGGTGGCGCTTCCTTCCTTCAGTTGCTGACTCCAGAACCACAGCCACGTCCACAGCCAAACTCTGTCGGTCGTATGTTCTAAATAGTTTTTATGGCTAAATTGCTTTGTGTTCACAGCGACGTGTTCTGACAGCACCAGATAACCTGAGTGAGAGTTGTATAGCTAGATACACGAAACACACAGGCACACCCACCTGTACACATGGACGTACACAGACATACGCAGATGTACACACATATACGGCAGATCCTTGCATAACGTGGGAATCAAGGACACGGACCCCTAAGCAGCTGAAATTCCACATATAACTTAACTCCCCCAAACTTAACTAATAGTCCGCTGTTGACCATAAGCCTTATCCGTAACATAAGTCAGTTAGCACACATTTTGCATGGTATATGTATATGGACTGTATTCTTACAGTAAAGTAGGTTACAGGAAAGAAGATGGCTACTAAGAGAATCAGAAGAAAGTACATTTCCAGCACCGTGCTGTTTACTGACGCAGAAAGTTGACATCCTCTGTCTCCCAGAAAAGCTGCTTATTGTTGGACCACACACTTTGATCCTGCGTTCTCCAAGAGACATCTGTATATACATGTGTTTGTGGGTGCATGGAAATACCTACGTGTGTATGCACAGGTTGAAATTTCACATCTATCCGATGAGGTGTAGCTTCTGTGATCCCCGTTTTACCTCAGATGAAATACCTGAGGCGCAGAGATGAAGGTCACACAACCAGCAAATTGTAGAGCTCATCCCCCATTTTCCACAGCAGGGTGTACTCACTTAGCAGTTCTGTGACCTCGCCTAGCTCCAGCGCCCCTCAAGCTCGTCTTGTGCATAAACATCGCTTGAGAGGGTTGTGTTTAAAGTCCGGGCTGACTCTGCGTCTGGAGTGCGTGGAGTAGTAGTGTGCCTTTTCATAGGCTCCTATCATGCAAGTGACTTTGACTGCTCCTGTGTTCCTCATTCCCTCTCCTGAGGAGAGTAGGAAAGAGCCAGGGATGTTCGTGTCTCTGGGCTCCCTTTTTTGTGTGATATGTGTGTCATCTCCTCTTTCTCCCAGCGTCTGGCACATTCTCTTGCCTTCCCTGGCTGCTCAAAGACCCCGTTCAGCATGTCTGAGCAGATCACACCCAGTGTCAGGGTCCTCAGCTGAACTGCCCTGAGGGTCCTCAGTGAACTGCCCTGAGTCTGGGGCCTAGAGTCTTTAATGCTAAAGATAGTTCGCAAAACAGCTCTGTCAACCTCACCTCTGTCCCTCAAACAAACAAACAAGAAATCACACAAAACCACAGACGCATCAGCCTCTTTGGTTTATGGAAGGAAGGACGAACTTGTTAGCGTGACACTAAGGCTTTCCATGGCCTTGCTCTCTCAGGGCCTTAACTCTTAAGGCCATGGCCCTCCGTTCGCAGGTCATGGCTCTTTGTGTCCTCCCCTCCTCTTCGAAAGCTTTCTGGACATGGGCTCTGCAGGGTCGTCTCCCTGCCGCCATCCCCAATTCCCTTATAGGAAGGTCAGTTTTCACGCTGTGACAACTGTCATGTCTTCTGTTGTTGTCAATTGTGGGCATTTCTCACCTCTTCAAGTGGGCAGCTTCTTTTTTGTTGGATCCCCAGGGGCACTTAGCTCACTGCCAGATGCCGCCTATCAGAGCTAGAAGGTCAGTCTTACTGAAAATCCATGTCTGGAAAATTCTTTTTTTCTCTCCTTAAATTGCTTATGTCTCTGCCCAGTCATTGTGCGTGCGCGTGTGTACATCTATATGCTCTCCAATATACTTTTATTTATTAAAGATTTATTTATTTATGCATACAAGCACTGGGGTACAGGCCAGAGGTGCTGGGAGGTGAGAGAATCCACCAGACAGAGCAGGGGGCAGAACAGGCAGATGGACCAAAACACACTGCTGAGGGGAGCAGCGGGCCAGGCAAGAGAGGTCTGCCTGCGCCATTTGGGTCCCCTCCCTGGCCGGCAGCAGGGATCAAACTCATGCTGCAGTGGCTGCGGTCTGCTTCATAGTGCGTTGCTTAACCCACTGCGCCACCAGGGAGGGCCCTCCAATATACTTTTAAACAGATTTTTCTTATTACAAAAGGAATACAGGCTTGTTCCAGGCAATTCGAAGTATACTGAGAAGCACAGGGAAATTAAGTTCATCTGTAATCCTACCACCTACAGATAATCACCATGAAGATCTAATGTCTGTCCCTTTGTAATTATATTTATATGTAAAATGAGTTGTGATTTACTTAAAAGCAAAGTGTACCCTTTTTGAAGACCTGGATGCTTTTTACAAACAGTGCTATCTCTTCCCATCCTAACCAGTTTCTTCTTTATATCTAATTGCATCAGCCTCCCAGTCAGACATCCTTGTCCTAGAGTTCTAGATGTATCTTCCAGGACATGTGGGTATCTTTTCTCAGTCATTACATATTTTAGACTGTCCTGAGTTTTGCCTTCCACAACAGTTTGGCTGGTTTTTAGATCTTTGAATCATCACTTTTTTCTCTCAAAAACTTCACCAATTTTGATCTGTTATTAGATTAATTTCCTGCCGTGACTAATAACCACAAACAGTCTGGAAGTCTGAAGTCAGGATACCGGCAGGGCCAAGCCCCCTCTCCAGAGGTTCTGAGGGGAAATCCATCCTTGCCACTTCAGCTTCTGGAGTTGCCAGCAGCTCCCACATTCCTTTGGCTTGTGGTGGCATCACCCCAGCCTTTACTCCTCTCACCTGGCCCCTCCCTGCATCTGTGTGTCCCCCTCTTTTCTCTTATAAACACGCCAGCTGCTGGGCTTAAGAGGGCCTCAATCCAGTGTGACCTCCTCTTAACCAGCACAGATCCTCTCAGCAAGTAAGGGCACATTCTGAGGTTCTAGGTAGACATGAATTTGGGGGACACTATTCAACCCTGTACAATTATCTTGTACCCTCTAGTGTTCTAAACAGGTCTGAGGTCATTTACTTCCAGCAGACGTGTTTTTCTTTCTTGGTAACCTTGGATGCCTGGATTTTTCTCATCTTTTGTCTGTCCTTTTATTTAAAAAAATGTTCCCCATGGTTTCTCTGCATTTTTCTTTTCACTACTTTTACCTGAACCATCACAATTCTGTGATCCAGCTCTTTAGTGGGGGCAGATGTTTTCTTTGGCTCTTTTGATTATTGCTCACTTCCTCCCCCCAGGAAGGAAGATCTTTTTCTTTGTCTTCCCTATCTATTTTCTCTCTTTTTTTTAAAAAGATTTATTTATTTATGCATACAAGAGCTGGGGTACAGGCCAGAGGCGTGGGCAGTGAGAAGATCCACCAGAGACAGAGTGGGGGGCAGAACAGGCAGATTGACTGAAACACACTGCTGAGGGGAGCAGCAGGCGAGGCAGGAGAGGTCTGCTGCGCCATGTGGGTCCCCTCCCTGGCCAGCGGCAGGGATCGAACTCGTGCTGCAGTGGCTGTGGTTTGCTTCCTAGTGTGTTGCTTAACCCACTGCGCCACCAGGGAGGCCCACTATCTTCTCTTTCTTATCCCTTTCATTTTATTCTGTTCATTTTCATTCTGAGAAAGCATCTGAAAGGATGAATCTTCACCATTTCTATTTTCTACAATTAAGATTTTGTTTTCCCCCTCCTACAAGGATTTTCATCCCACATTTATTTTTTGGTCTCCTCTTTCACCTCATCCCCTCCCACCAGCTTAGAACACTTTCTGCCAAAATCACATCTTCTGCCTTATTGCAGATGATTGCTTTCAAAAATTTTATTTTGATTTCATAGCAAAAAGATGGTGTGCTTCCTTTTTTAGTTTTCAGCATCACAGGTAGCTTTTTTTTTATTTTTGTAGCTTTCATATTGGTTCTTTCCCCTTTTCATAAAGTCTTCGAAAAAACACAAAGAACTGTGCAGACGTGTTTCCAGCAGAACGTCGACCTGGCCCTGGGCCCGTGCTATCATTTCAGGAACTGCAGCTTCGCAGCCACTTGGTGCTACGCAGAGCTCCCTGGTCGATTTCCAGCGTCTCCTTGGTGTCTATCTTATAAAGCTCTGCCTGGCTGAGGTAGGATGTTCTCTGTGCCTGGCTTCTGGCTGCTCGAACCAGCAGCTCCGAGTTTGTATATATCTCAGGGCTTCGGGGACTACAGGTAGCAGTCCAGTTGGAAGAGGAATATTGAAGTAATGTTTGCTTAGCGCTTTACATAAGCTTGAGAAAATGCCATCCGTGTAGACTGAAGAATGGAACGGGGACCATGAAGGTTAAATATTTCACGCACAGCCCCCAGCCCCTTTGGTACAGCCTGCTGCCTCGCATGTCAGCAAAATTTCCCTCCCTGAGATGTTCCACCACCAGGGTTCCTCTGCCTGCCCCCCCCCCATCCCCCTGCCTGCCACGTGCCTGCTCCGTCTATAGCACTTTGCTCAAGAAGGCTGCGTCCCCCCCCCTCCTTCCCCACTTCCCACCCAGTGTTTCCTTGGAGTGAAACAGAGGGGTGTGCGACCGGGTGACCTTCCCATGCAGTCCCTGTGCAGTGAAGGGACACCCCTGATGTTTGATTGGGATTCTTCACACAGACCCCATGTCTCTGAGCCAGAATGAGATCACGGAGGGGAGAATAAAGCACCTCCCAGCTTTCTAACGCTGACCACAGATTTGTAACAAAATCGTGACCAAACACGTTTCTCTGTGCTTCCTCACTGGCCACAGTGAAAGGAGACTGTCATGATTTTTCAGCCGCCAGGCAAACAGGCTTGCCCCAACCCACGAATTGTTGTCTTTCGTGCTGCATCTTCATGGGTATCTTATTGGGACGTGGGGTTTCGGGGTCTTCTAGTCAGGTATTTTAATAAGGAAGCCCAGCTAGACCTATTTTGAAAGGAAGGGTGAGAGGACAGTCCTGAGCCCCCCTTGCCTGACGGTCTTGGTGAAATGATGAGGCGGTCATCTCTTAGATGAAAGGGTGTTTCAGGGGTGGTGACTGGGTGATTGACAAGTCGGAACAAGGTGGGAAATAGAATGCAGAGTGGGAAAGGGCTGGATAAAAGAATTGGGGTGTGCGGTAAAGGTCTAGCAGAACCTGTTATGGGCCTGTCAGGTGGAAACTTCCGTTTGAACTCAGAAGAGGGAGAGTGAGCATGTACTGGAGGAGGTGTCTGAGGGCTAGAACTTGGCCCGGGGGCATGGGAAGTCAGGGGTCCCCAGGATACAAGTGTTGAGAAGCACAGTGCTGACACATCTGGATTCCCAGCTAGGACATGTGCCCAAAGGAGCCACAGTGGATCATCATCTAGATGCTTCGAGGGCAATTCAAGGCTACTGTGGGTGAGGGTATTTGGGGCTCTTAGGCGGCTGGGTCATGAAGTCAGGTAGGGCGTTAGATTCGAGCCAGTCGAAGGACATGGCCTCAAATGTCAGGTCAGTCTTCAAGAGGGAGGTTGAGTTTGCTGAGCACAGTAGCAAGGGATGATGATGGTAATAAAACATATTTGATCCCAGGTCTCTGAGCAGGAGAACCTTCTACCCAAACTGGGAGTCCTAATTTGGCTGGGGCTCAGCTCTCCAGTAGCTCAGCCTCCCAAACCTTTTCCTGTCCCCTGACATGGGCAGGATGGGTGGAGGCAAAGAGAGGGAGGAAGAGAACATCTCGTCCTCTTATAGAGTGCACCCCACGTTCTGTAGGCAGTGGGAGTGCCCAGAGATGGTGAGCGGCCCAGAACTCGCCAACAGGAATCGCCCCGTCTTCTCCCCACCCCTTTGTTGATGGAAATACTAAATTTTCTCTTACCCTCTGAGCAATATTTCCTAAGTCAGGTGTGTGTGCGTGTGAGTGTGTGTAAGAGAAAGAGGTTGATTTTCATACCAGAATCAACGAGGTCTTCTTGACCAGTAGTTATAGTTTTTAAAAATCTGCTTCTGTTGGAGATCATTTCCCAAAGGTCCAGGGCACGATTGCAATAATAACAATAAAACCTCTCGTTCCCCAAGGCAGAGCCTCTCTGTCCAGCCTCTGACCTCCCCAGCACCCCATTCTTGCTTCTGCAGTGGCATTTAACCAGGTTGTGTTGTGATTTATCTGTCAATATGTGTGTGTGTGTTGCTCCACCAGGCTCTGTGCCCCTCCAGGGTGGGGATCACTTTGCATTTGTCTTTATAAGCCCAGCAGCTAGTGTGGGCTCTGAAAATACAGGTTCTCAGTAACATTTGCTAAATAGACAAAGGTCTAAACAGAGCTTCTGAGAGTTTCAGTGCAGCATTAAAATGATTTCTTCACAACTAATAAAAATCAGAGCAGTTATATTAATCATTATCATTTTGTTATTACAGATTGCTATGACATTTATTTTGCATTTCCTAAGTCCATGACCTGTTGTAAGCACATGACATATATTCTTATTGAATCCTCACCGCAAATTAGGAGTTGCTACCATCACTCTCCCCATTTTAGAGATAAGGAAATGAAAATTTAGAAAAGAAAGATGAAGTAATTTGCCAAGTCTCACAGCTAATACATGTGAAATGAGATTTGAAGATGGGCACCAAAAGCTGCCTGCAGGCACTCATTTTAAAGAAAAGTGATGGGGAGGAGGAGAAAGATCTGAAACTTTATTTTTAAAGATACACTTTACATAAAATTTTGAGCTTTTTTTTCCTGTGTGAAAATACTGTTCCTGTGATTTCTATACCTGATAGCCATGTACACAGTCCATGATCAACAGAGAGCAGGGAATCCTCCTGCTGATTTAGCACGGAAACAGACACCAGCTAAACAAGCAAGGCAATTAAACGAAAGAGGCAAAGAGCCTCTTGTTTTTGAAAAATTATGTGTATGTGCTAATTTAGCAAATGTTTTCATTTAAATACCTATAATAATAAAGAATGCTTTCATTGTTTGATTGTTAATTAATCACATTTTATTCTTCCTGAGTTTTTTAATTAGTTAAACAAACAAGTATTATTGATTTCATGTTACTCTTTCCAGAAATAAGACATGGATTAAGATCCCTCTATAAATCCTCACTACTGTAGTTTGGTCTATATAAGGAATTCATACTAGAATTCTATCATTATAATTTATAAATTCCTTCTACTTATAATAATTTGTACTTTATAAGTATCTATAAATATCATATTTAGGGAATGGATGAATCTGTTTGTCCATGTATAATGTCATTTTTTAATTTGATTTTTTTCCTCCTAAGTTCTAGTTTCCGATTTCGTTATTCCGTCACCATTTTTTCCCATCTTACCATGAACCCATTTTTTAAGCCTTTCTTGTTCATGATACTCATGTTATTTAATGTGTCTCTTGCAGTTGTACTTCATTTACTTTGCCAATCCTTGAGTCTTTTTCTTTTAATAGGAGAAAATAACCCATTTACATTTATTGAAATGTCTGGGCTCTCCATCAACCTCTAGGAGCAGTTGCTTTACCCCTTCTTCATTTTACCCCTCTCCCACACGCCAGCCTTCAGGCACACAGATCTGGCTTGATGAGATTCCCCACCGTCACCAAACTCCCGGGTGGGCAGAAATTCATGTGTAAAGATCAGAGAACGGGGGGAATGTCCCCTTTGGGATGCTTCCCCCAGAAGGAAAAGGAAGGACCGGGGTGCTGCTGTGTAAGAGGAGACTGACTAACTCCCTCCTCTGGTTCTGAAGGGATCAGGTCTCAGACCACCTTGCTCGACTTTGCTTCCAAACCTTCCAAGTTTACCATAACTGAAGTTATTCTGCAGTTCAGCCCAGCTCATCAGAGAAGAGAGGGCTCTAGAGAATGATTTGGTTTTTCTCAGGGTCTCTACCCAAAAGATATCTTAACATTCTAGTCCATATTCCTCATATTTTCTCCCAGCTACATTCTGTGTTTTTGATAATCATTATTTATTCTTTGGGGCATTTTCTTCTCAGTATCTAATTTCTGTTTCACTGTGGTCACTGCATTTCAAAATTCAGAAACCATATTTTTATCTGAAAGCTGATCACAGATGGTTGCATTTTCATAAATCCAGTATCCTCCCAAATTATTACAATAATTAGAGACTGCCTACAATTTCCTTGTTCTTTTGCAATAAATGTGTTTCACAGAATATTTGCTCTGATATCTTGAGCCAATTTCCACATTTAAATTATGGACTCGTTCTGGGTTCAGCATTTTTTACTGTTCTTCCTTCCCTATAAAAATGTATCCATTGGTTTCAAACCTCAAACATTAAAGAGCGGGTTTCTTTCTCTCTCACATCCAGTCAGGTTTTTTAAGTTGGTGAATGACTCTGCCCTAATATTCAGGTTCAAGATGAATCCAGTCTTTCAGGTGTTTGAGGTTCTGGCCAGTACAGAGGGAGACACAAGGGGGAGAGATGCCCTCCCTTCCAGAGCACCTCCACGCCGGCATCTGTCTGGAACCCGCAGTGCTCTAGTGGAGCACTGCGATCTAGCGGTGTCCAGCTCGTCCTACCACTGGGAGGACTGCTGGGATGACTTGGGCAGCCAGAATCCGTCCTGAGTACGATGAGTTGGGGAGAGGAGCTCTAGGTGCGCGGCACTGGGCTCTTCAGTGGACGCTGGTACACCTTGTGTCATTCCTCAGTCAAATCTCTTTCCACTGGGAAGAAGAGCTTAGATTATGATACCTTTAATCGGCCAGGTCAGAGAGTTATGAGGAAGAAGTGAAAGAAAACTACTTGCTAAAAACAGTTTCTCTGCTGTGTTGAAAGGCCTCTTCTCTTTGATGTTACTTTTTCCTTTAGTGCTCCCGAGCCCTGCCCGCTCATCGCTGGTGTATCCTCACCAGCCCCAGCCACCAGGGCCCTGCTTTGCTGCTGAGCCTCCCATGAAGGCGGGGTAGAGCAGGGCCCTGACCCTGCAACCAGGGCAGAGTCACCAGTCGCTGTGACTGCAGACGCCTTCCCGTCTGCCCACTGCCCAGCCTCCTGCAGGTTCTGCCGTGCTTGATCGTGTCACTGCTCGGCTGACAGCCCTTGAGTGGGCCGATTCAAGTACTCGTTCTGTCCTTCTCTCTGGCCTTCCCTTCGCGATAGATCTGGTAGGGTTTCCTCGAAACTTATTGTGTTCCTAGTGAACATTCTCTGGTTTCCAGAACAGGCATAGATCTTACCCCCCTTTTTATATACTGTTTAACATTTCAGTAGGAATTTAGCATTCATATATTCAAAAATTGTTTAATGATGTTTGTGAATACCTCTGCTGTGTAGGCGGTGTGCTTGGCTCTGGGGGTGTAGTGGAGCTCATCAGTGAGTGCCTGGTCAGGGTGACCAAAAGCATGAAGAGAGGTGGAAAAGAGCCAGGTAATCACACAGACAGAGATGCAATCACAGCTCTAGGCACGGCACAGAACTTACAAGGGGGCCATTTTCCCAGATTGAGGTCGGGAAAGATGTCTTTCACTGATGCAGAGAAGGTGATGCAGAGAAGGTGAATGACGAGTTCATTAGAGCAGGTGGGAGGGAAGACGTTCCAGGCAGGGGAGTGGGGCGGGGGGTGCTGGGATGGAGGTGGGACTGGGGAGAGAGGGGGTGCAGTCACACTGCGCTTTTCCGGAATCACTCTGGCTTTGGTGAGGAGAGAAGCAGTGGGGCGGGGCCCTTCGACCATTGAGGAGGCAGACGCAGCTGCCCAGGTGAGGGGTGATATGGGTGAGCTGAAGACGGCGATGGTGGAGATAGTCAAGGTGGCCAAGTTGAACACTGTCAGCCTGAGGTCTGAGTTCAGTGTCTTTAGGGGCTGGTAGCATCACACAGGTTCGGGGGAGCTAAATTCCTTCTAAGCATCAAATCATTAAGCATGTCTTTCCTTTCTTCTTCTCGAACCTTTAAGCAAAATAAGTGATCAGCTGTTCGTTCTGCCCTCAGCCAAGGGACAGATGACCATGCCTGGCAGTGGCTGGAACACGGTGTAGACACTCCACGTCTATTTGTTGTGTGAATGAAAGAGTGAGTCAGTGAGTGGTGATCAGATCTTCTCCCAGATCTGTGAGTCCTGGGGGAGACTCGCTGGCGTGGCCAGCATGGGAGACCGGTGTCTACAGGTGCGGGTGCCTCGCCTCCTCTGCCTCTGCCCACATAGACACTGCTAAGTGATCGCAGCTCTCGCTTCACCAAGGCCAGACCTCTGAATGCTTCTCCAAAAGCCCTTGAGACTGCCTGTACCGGCCACACTTGACCTGAAATCTGTTTGTTCTCCCCTGCATTGTCGCAGGCGGTGAATAGATGCTCACAAGCCAAGAACTTAGCCCGGAGCCCTCTATCCTGCCCCTGTGAAAATGGCAGTGACCCTCGGAGACCTGAATCTGTCTGCTCTTGTACTTTAGAATTGGTTTCTGTCAAGTCAGGAAATATCCCCCAAGAGCCCTCATTTCTGACACCAGCTGAAGAGTTCTTGGGTCCCAAAGGCCACTCTCGGGTTCAATAATTTGCTAGAAGGAGATTCACAGAACTCACTGGGAGCTCTTCAGCTCACGTACAGTTTATTGCAACACAAGGAGTCAGAGGAAGGTTGGCCAGGGGAGCAGGCCCACAGGGCAGAGCCTGGGGGTTCCCAGTTGCCCTCTCCCTGCGGGGGCCTGGTCACACACAGCGTTGGCAGAGGCAGCCAGGGAAGCTCACCCGGGCTTGGTGGGGCAGACGGACACCCCTGTGCTGCAGAGCACATCACTGTCCAGGACGGCAGGGAGCAGCCAGTCGCGGGGCGTATCCGCAGGGCTTTATGGATCTGCTTCCGGAAGCTGAGGGCGAAGGTTATGTTTTCACCACACAGCCTCTGTCACTCATCTCGTTTACCGAGAGTGTAATGGCCTAATGCCGTGAAGAGCCAAACAGAGAGAGAAATTTAAGCTTTCTGTTTTGTAAGATAAAGGTTAGAGACCAAAACTGGACCTTACTGTGGCTATTCCATGGAGGGGCGTTCAGTGAGGGACAGGTCCGGGGAGGAAGGTGGGCTTCTGCAGTCTGACTGTGCGCTCACATCCCCACTACCAAGTAGTACTCACACGACTTAGCTGCTTATTTTACCTTTGTCGCTGCTGCTTTCCTCGTTCGTAAATGAGAGTAGTGACAATAGTAACTACCTTGTGATGTTATTATGAGAATTAGATTAGATACATTTGTAAGAGGAGAGCATGCGCTAGTCAGAGTACTCAGTAAGTACAAAGTATAATTGTCTGTACATTTTTCCTGGAGAAAATACATTCACCTTTTACAGATCATCTCCCTTGGGAGAACTTGTGGTATCTTTTCCCTAAAATTCTTCCCATTATTTGCACACCTTCATGGCCCTTCAGCACGAGGGAAGATAGGCGTTAACAACCTTTCTTACAAAATCGTGTGTCTGATTTACTGAGTCTTGAGTCAGGTGTTCTAGTGAGTCTGGACTCTGGACACGGTTAGCAGGTATTTACTGCAAATTGTGGACAGATTTATTTTTTTTTTAAAGATTTTTATTTATTTATGCATACAAGCACTGGGGTACAGGCCAGAGGTGTGGGGGGTGAGAGGATTCACCACAGAGAGCGGGGAG